>CAJNDT010005668.1:246861-626861 GCA_905221615.1 Symbiodinium sp. CCMP2592
ACTTTGGCGGGTTTTTGCTTTGGTCAGTTATAACTCGAGATATACTGGACTTGTTAAGTCGAGTTATCTCGGACTTATAAGTGGAGTTTTGGTGGACTTATAAGTCGGACTTATAAGTGACTTATAACTCCGAAATTGGGGATTTAGCGAGCACACATTTCGGGGTTTAGCGAGCACCATTTTGCGATCATGAGGGGTGAAAAAACTCGTCACGAGAAGATCATTTTGAGGTATATAGGCGGTCAGAAAATGGGTTTGGTGAGCACCATTTTGGGATCATGAGGGTCGCAAAAACTCGTCACGAGAAAACCATTTTGAGGTATATAGGTGGTCAGAAAATGCGTTTCGCGAGCACCATTTTGCGATCATGAGGGGTGCAAAAATTCATCACGAGCAAAGCATTTTGAGGTAGTGCGGCGGTCCAAAAAATCATGTAGAGGTGAAAAAAACAGTGTTCAGAATGCCAAAATCTGCCAGCATTCAAATTATATTGTATGACAAACGGCCACGCAGGGAAAGCCTGTAACAGATTATGTACAGGGTTGAACATGCATTTAGGGCTGGGGGTTAAACCAACTCCGTTCTACAATCTTTTTTCTTCTGCGTGCGGTTCCCCGTCGCACATGCTCTTTAAAGACTGCCGGGCGAAGCCACTGCCAAATGCGGAAGCGCACGCAGAGGGCGAGGCCGCCGGTAGACCTACATGCAAGATGCAGGGCGAGGCCACTGACATCTAGAGCTCGCTCACGTAGGCGCTGAGCCGCTGCCAAGAAGCTTTTGGGTTGTCCGAAAACTTGAACGATTTGTCCTTCTTGTCGCCCCAGATCTGGACCCTCCACGCATTCGTGGTCGTATCCGTGTAGATCTTGCAGGTCTGCAACCACACCGGCGGCTTCTTTGCCGTGCCCGGGTACTTGGGCAAAGCTGTCAGCACCTTCTTCCCCTTGCCCTTGCCTTTGCCTTTCCCATGGGCTGCAGCTGCAGAAGCCTGGCCGGCGCCCTTTCCTCCGGCAGGCTTTGTTTTGGCAGGTGTGCCCTTCGCCGGCTTCGACGGCTTGGGCGAAGGAGTCGTCTCGGACTCCTTTTCAGCCTTTGCTTTGGCAGGTGTGCTGCTTGGATTTCCCTTGTTGGCCGCGAGCTGGTCCTGGAGTTTGGAGACCATCTCGTCGACACTGCGCCGGGCCTTAGGCTCGGCAGGCGTTTTCAAGGGCGAAGCCTCTTCGTCCTCCTCCA
This sequence comes from Symbiodinium sp. CCMP2592, assembly GCA_905221615.1. Classification (NCBI taxonomy): domain Eukaryota; class Dinophyceae; order Suessiales; family Symbiodiniaceae; genus Symbiodinium; species Symbiodinium sp. CCMP2592. Next base: position 248,095 of record CAJNDT010005668.1, read on the forward strand.
AGTCCTCTGCTTGCTGTTCCTCGTCCTTCTCCGCCACCTTGTCCTTGTCTTTCAAAGCCAGCTGCTTGCTTGGGAGCTGGAGCTCAAGCGGCACGGAGGCTTCTCCGTCCTCCAACATCTTCCGCTTCTTCGTCATAGCGAAATTTCGCAGGCCAGGGACGCCGTTCCCTTCCATGGCATTCATCAAGAGGTTGCCAAGGTGCCCTAACAGGGCACCGTGCATGTTCTCCTGAAGGCACCTGTCCTTTTTGCCGATCTGCTGCCCAAAGCCCTTTTGCTGCACACTGTTGTGCGTGCTCCTCGCAGCAAGGGCTTTGGTAAGCCCGTGCAAGGCCGGCAAGTCCATGGGACAAGCTGCCGGCGCTTGTTCCCCGTAGGCAGCCCTGAAGAGATCACTCGGGAGATCTCTCGCACTCTCCGGGTAGTCCTTGAGCCCACTGAACTTGGACTTGTCGAACGAAGACCTGCACAGGTCCTTCAGCTCCTGCAGCAGGTCTAAGGCCGTAACAAAATTCACATTCAGATGCTCCGGAGCACCATCGTGGCTGCCAAGCAGCAAGATGGCAGTGGCCTGCTTGAAGATTGCCTCCCTCGGATACACCAAGCCCAGGAGCTGTAGCCTGTTGGCCACCACCCTTTGCTTGCTCCTCGCGGAGGCTCTCGGGTTCATGATGGCATCCCACTCCGCTTGCAGCAGGAAGTTGTAGAAAAAACGATGCTGTTGCATCTTTTGGTTGCCCTTGAGCTCCCGCGTGGTGGCGGAACTCTCGGCGGAACCCGTCGCCTCGATTTTTTCCTCCAAACATCGCACGATGTCCTGCTTAAAGCCATCCGGCACATCTGCCGCGGACACCTTCTCCATGGCACGTGTGGCTTCTTGAAAGCTCACTGCTCCAGGCAGCTCCTCCAGCTGCTGCAGCAGTTTCTTTTCCATCTTCTCTGCACGGCCCTCGTCCATGCCAGGCGATTTCCGGAGCATCGCCACAAAGTCCAGCATGTCCCGCACATGCTTTTCGGCCATGGATGGAGCACCGATCCACGGCTGATGAGGCGATGCCTTCATGCAGCGAGAGCAAAACCTGACTTTGAGCCAACGGTTGCATCACACCATGCTGTGGCTTCCTGACAAGCAGCACGAAGTTATAGTTTATGCGTCGTAGTAGTAGTAGTAGTAGTAGTAGTAGTAGTAATAGTACCTGGGAAAAGTCAATGTGTCTCTAAGCTATTGATTTCGTAGCAAAATACATAGTGCAACCGGTTGCGTTTTGCATTTTTTCAGCATAACCACATGCCTGTCTACAGAGGCAGTAGTACTAGAAGTAATAGTATAGTACTAGAAGTAGAAGTAGCAGTAGTAGCAGCAGAAGCAACAAATTAGCTGGGAAAAGTCAATGTGTCTCTAAGCTATTGATTTCGTAGCAAAATACATAGTGCAACCGGTTGCGCTTTGCATCTTTTCAGCATAAGCACATGCCTGTCTACAGAGGCTACAGTGTCCAAGGCTTCAACAATCAACTGCGAAACTAGTTTCTGCAGTGTTGCCGCGATTTGTATGCAAGACTTTGTACTTTGTCTTGCATTAACTGGAACCCATTAAGGGTCCGATTTCTGGGATCTGGCTCTACGCAGACTCCTATTCCGGGCATGCTGCAGGCGAAGCCTTGCAGCATGCCAAACTACTGCAGGCAGAGCCTTGCAAACCCGTAGCCTGCTCAGTCCAGCTCGTTGAGGAAAAGCTCTTGCGGTCCTTGGTGCTGCAGGCCTTGGTCCTGCAGAGCAGCTGCTGGGCTTGCGGGCTCTTCCGGCCCTTGGTCCTCCTGCCCTTGGTCCTGCAGTGCGGGATCTGAAGACTTCATTGGGCATCTATAGGTTACCAATGACATTTACCCAACGGCTTTCGCAGCTCCTCATCTCTTTCACAGCAATGCTCTTGTGTTTGCGATAGGCTGGTCTCACGACATCCGGATCGCACTGTGCTTCATTGGCAATGGCGAAAGAAATCAAGCCACATATTCTCATTGAGGATGGGAGTGGAACCCTGCATCCCTCGATCTTCTCCAGCCAAGCATAAGCCACAGCCAGAACACCGTGAACCACGGACATCTTGAGCCCTGTCCTTGCAGCCATAGCCTTCAAAACATCGAGCTCCCCCGCCAAAGCCTGGAAAAAAAACTGATAATCAGCAGCAGCAGCAGAAGACTGTACTGGCATTGCTTGCCACCGGAAGAGATGGGTCATCTGCACAGAAGTCTTCTTCCGGAGCCTGAAATGAGGCACCTTCCGGTTGTGCTTGCCGATTCTGTTGCCCGGATCGCATTTCTTGCAGACATTAGCTGGGGGTCGGCGATAAGTTAGTCGAGGGCAGCTTTTGCATTTCCAGCCAGCCATGGCAGCAAAGATTTTCTACAGCTGCATTGGCTTTGGGATTGCGTTGGTACGATGCCTCTTTTTGTGATGGCCAAATCGGAAACCCCGAAGGAGAGATGGTAGGCCAAAGCCTGCAACAATGCTTTAGCTAGGCATGCTGAGCTACAGATTAGAATCCAACTCCGACTGATGCCCAGAACCCAAAGTGCAGCAGGTTGTGCATCGAGTTCTTCCATGCACAGAAACAGGTAAGCTTGTTTGTTTCCCAGACTGGATGGAGCACCGATCCACGGCTGATGAGGCGATGCCCTCATGCAGCGAGAGCAAAACCTGACTTTGAGCCAACGGTTGCATCACACCATGCTGTGGCTTCCTGACAAGCAGCACGAAGTTATAGTTTATGCGTAGTAGTAGTAGTAGTAGTACCTGGGAAAAGTCAATGTGTCTCTAAGCTATTGATTTCGTAGCAAAATACATAGTGCAACCGGTTGCGCTTTGCATTTTTTCAGCATAACCACATGCCTGTCGACAGAGGCTACAGTGTCCAAGGCTTCCCTGTCCAGCTCACGGCTCATGGCTCTTGCCGGTCCCACCGCTTCAGGATGGCACCAAAATCATCACTCATCTTTGTCACATCCTGCACTGCGTCATACAATGCACGCACCGTGCACTTAAGCCCGTCCACAAGCTTTTGAAGTTCTTTCTTCTCCTCGCGCTCCTTCTTGATCGTGGCTTCCAGTGTTTGGATCCGCAGCTGGAGCCAGTACACCTGATTTTCCAACTGCTCAGGCTCCGGGTCCTCCATCATGCTTTGCGTCTCCAAGTCGTCCTCCTCGATATGTTCCGACATGCGGCGCAGCACGTGTGAGTGCGGTGGAGCTTCCATTACGAGAAGGCGAAGCCTTTCTCTGGAAGTTCTAGACGAGAAGGCAAGCCTTTCTGTGACAAAGCTGGAGCCAGAAACTCATCATGACTACATGTTGCAGGCACATGAAATTTGGAAGCCTTTGCCTTCCACCATCGTTCGACGGACCATGCTAAAGGTGGTGGATCCCAGGTATATTTATATACATAAATAGTAGTAGCAGTAGTAGTAGTGTTCCTGCTCTGTTTTTACCCGCTGCTGCGATTTGTATGCAAGACTTTGTCTTGCATTAAGTCTTGCGTAAACTGGAACCCATTAAGGGTCCGATTTCTGGGATCTGGCTCTACGCAGATTCCTATTCCGGGCATGCCGCAGGCGAAGCCTTGCAGCATGCCAAAGCTTCTGCAGGCAGAGCCTTGCAAACCCGTAGCCTGCTCAGTCCAGCTCGTTGAAGAAAAGCTCTTCCGGCCCTTGGACCTGCAGAGCAGCTTCTGGGTTTGCGGGCTCTTCCGGCCCTTGGTCCTGCAGTGCGGGTTCTGGGCTGAGCTCTGGAGCCGGTTTGTCTTCTGCAGGAGCTGCAAAAAGCAGCAGGGCTGGAGGGACCGGAGGTTCCAGCGGCGTCAGCGTCTCCACCAAGTCTTCGATTGTCCAAACCAGAGGTGGCGGATACGGCAGCTCCGAGATGTCGCGGGACATGGCAAGAAGAATCCGCGAGTTGTGTTCGCTGAACCCTTGCATGACATATCCCTCCGCGACCCAGGTGAAAGCAACCATTGCTTCATACACCCTGTGGGCCTTCTCTTCGTTGGAGGGGATTGTCCTCGACAACCAACCAGGCACTGCCAGCCGGAGAGTCGCCGCCGCGATCTTGTGGCCAAGCCCGAACCGTGGGCATCGCGGGCATGGGCGGAGCTCATCCGCATGAAAAGCGGAATGCCCCAGGTCTATGACCTTGTAGCCCGCCCCATGCAGACGGTCCAGGCCATCAACCAACTGGTTGATGTCCAAGAGGCGAAGGCGGCGCTCAAGGCGGTGCACAACTTCCATGTGCACGTCCATGTTGCTACCTATACACGGGCCTAAAGAAAGCCCGGGCGAGCCTCAGGCAAAGGAGCTTGAGGAGAAATGCCGATGCCACTCGCACATGAGAAGAAACCCAAGTTTTTAGATTTAGGGCTTCGGGGGGTTGTATACATAGATATAGGACAAGGCTTTCAGGGTTGAGGCCAGCGTGGCGAACCCAAGCTTTTTTCCAAAAGCTCGCCCATGTGCACGTGCCCTTGCAGGGCGAAGCCTCTGCACCACACGGGCTAAGCCGCTGAGCCCTTCAGCTGCCCAACATGGCCTCGACCATGTCGCAATTGATCTGGGCAAAATTGGTCATGCTGGTAGACAGCTCTTTCACGGCGTTCTTGAGGAAGTCGACTTGCCGCTGCAGGGCCTCCACCTCACATCGCGACTTGGACTTCATGTAGTCCATCTCGCGGCTCAAGTTCTCGATCATGTGCAAGAGCTGCAGCGGTCCTGGCCCTTTGACATCTTCCGTGTCGCTGGAGCTGCAGGAGGAGTCCAACCGCCTCAAGGCCAGCCTCAGTCCTTCCTCGTCGTCTGAGGCTGCCTCCCTTGGGCGCTTGGAGCCAGCTGGCTTCGCAGCTGGCTTGGGAGCTGGCCCCGTCACCTCCAGAGGCACAGCTCGCCCCACAGCCACAGCTGTTGCCTCCACAGGCACAGCTGGCCCCACAACCACAGTTGTTGCCTCCACAGGCACAGCTGGCCCCACAACCACAGTTGTTGGCTCCGCCAGCCTCACAGGCACAGCTGGCCACACAGCCACAGCTGCTGGCTCCGACAGCTCCAGAGCCGCAGCCGGAAACTCGGAGCTTGCACCTGGCCCCGCCATCTTTCAGGAGGCAAGGCCTTCCGTTCCAAAACCTTTGCGAGCCAGAAAAAACTCTCGGATTGCAGGCAAACTGAAAGCAAGCCGCAGAGCCTTACAGATCCAACACGGTATAAAAGATGGCCGCAAGTGATAGAGCAGTGCAAGCCTTTCTAGAACGTGTTATTCAGAAGCATTACATGTATGACTTATTTAACCCCCAAAGCACCCCAACCCACAAATGTTGCGAATTGTGTTTTTGTGCTGGATTTCGGTTTCATTTTTCCACTATTTCTAGACATGGGTCGGACATCCATGGGAAAATTCAGGGTTCAGGGTGGGTCCGGGGTTCAGGGTTGTGGGTTTGGGGTTGGGAAGCAGTGGTGCGAAGTGTGCTTGTTTTTGCATGGATTTCGGTTCATTTTCCACTTTTTTAGACATGGGCAGGGCTCAGGGTTATGGGTTTGGGGTTGGGATGCAGTGAATGCAATAGATTCTTTTGGGCGTGGGAATTGATGGTTGTATTTCGAAGCCTGGGTTGGGAATGGGGTTGGGGGGGTTGGGTGGAGGGTTGGGCATGGGCTGCGACCTGAAATTGGGGGCTGGGGGTTGGGTCTGGTGGGGGGGGTTTTGGGGCTTGGACTGCAGTTGGGAATGTTGGCTGCGATCTGAAATTGGGGGCTGGGGGCTGCAGGGTTTTGGGGCTTGGACTGGGTTGGGAATGGGGTTGGGGGGGGGTTGGGTGGAGGGTTGGGCATGGGCTGCGACCTGAAATTGGGGGTGGGGGTTGGGTCTGGTGGGGGGAATTTTGGGGGTTGGACTGGGTTGGGAATGGGGTTGCGGGGGGGGCTTGGGTGGGGGGTTGGGGGGCTGGTTTTTTTGGCTGGGGCGGGGTTGGGAAGGGGGTTTGGGTGGGGCTGGGCATGGGCTGCGACCTGAATTTGGGGGCTGCGGGGCTGGGTCTGAAATCGGGGTTTTGGGGCTGCAAGACGCGGTTGAGGGCTGAAGAAGGCGGGGCCCCTCCCCCTATACTCCCCCCCCTCCCCCCCCCTCCCTCCCCCCCCCTGGGGATTGCCCCCAACCCCGCGACACGCCCCAGCGACACCCCCGTGACACGCCCGCGACACGCCCGCGACACGCCCGTGACACGCCCGTGACACGCCCGTGACACGCCCGTGACACGCCCGTGACACGCCCGTGACACGCCCGTGACACGCCCGTGACCCGTGACACGCCCGTGACACGCCCGTGACACGCCCGTGACACGCCCGTGACACGCCCGTGACACGCCCGCGACAGGTTTTTTTTTCCTATATTTTTTTTCTCTCTTTTTTTTGTTTTTTGTTTTTTATTTTTATTTTTTTTAGTCTTTTTTCTTTTTTTTTTATGTTTTTCTGTTGTTTTTAGACTTTTTTCGTTTTTTCTATCTGATTTTCCCACAGTGTTTTATTTTTTTTATTTTTTTCAGTTTATATTGCTTTACAATTTTTTTTTATTTTTTTGCGTGTGTTATTTTTTGTTTTATTATTTTCTGTTCTATTTTTCTAATTTGGTTTTATGTTTTTATTTTTATTTTTTAATTATAAGGACCTTTTTGGCTCCCCGACTGCATGCGTCATGAACTCTTGATTAGAAACTGCCGGGGCGAAGCCACCTGGCACACACATCACTCCAGAGGCGAAGCCTCCTCGCAGGCATGACGAGTTTCCTGGGGGCAAACCACCAGGAATCAAAATCTCTGCCCGCCCTAAAGATCTTAGGGGCTGAGTATACATAAGCAACCTTTAGACTTTTGGGCCCCATTTTAACCCTATTATGGACTCAGCCCCTAAAAGCAAAGAAGATCTAGACGGATTTGAAGGCCGCCGCTTGCTCCACCTGCAGCTTCAGCCGGGCGGTGGCTGAGGTGATGCTGTTCAAAACCTTGTCCGCCTGGTCCAGAACGTCGTTGACGATACCATGGTCTTCGTCCAAGAGCTTCTCCACCTCCTCCTGGGCCGCCAAAGCCTCGGCGATCGAGGCCCTGCCTGCGTCGCAGACATAGGCCGGCACCATGCCCTCGAACTTCTCCGCCCTGGACAGCAAGTCCAAGCACTGCATCCGCTGCGATGCGACGGCCTCCATCTTTTTGTTGATCTTGCTCCGATCACCCTTCCTGAACTTGGGCAAGTTGTCGCCGCCTTTGCCCTTCTTCTTCTTGAAGATCGCCTTCTTTTCAGCGGCCTTCTCTTCAGCGGCGTCCTCCAGCTCCTCGGCCAGGTCCTGGTGGCAAGAGGTTGACCTTTGCCTCTTCTTGCCCTTCTCCACCACATCCTCGTGGGAGGACTTGTACTTCATGTCCTCGAAGAGGGTAACTCCTCTTACCCTGTCAAAGATCTGCTTGCAGTTTCTTTTCACATTTTCGTACTGCTCGACACCATCCGGCTTCTCTTTGTAGCGAAGCCAGAGATCATGATCGTCGAGGAACTCGCCCGTGCCTTGGAAACTGCTCCTCGACATCTCCGTCGACCAGCTCTGGACAGTTTCTTCGAGCTTGACAACCAGCTCCCTCCCCCTCAGGTGCCCAAACTCTTTGAAAAAGTTTTGCACAGCTCCGCGATCGTCGATCTTGCCAAAGTCCTGCACAAGCCCGTCATGGGCCCGGCTTAAGCGGGCTATAGCCGCTTTGCTGCTGTGGCACTTGCGGCAGCGAAGGGTCTGCTGACCCTTCGTGTGCCTGGCACAGGTCACGGACTCCGTCGACTCCTGTCCACAGGTGCAGCAGATGAACGGCACGGGGTGCTTGTTGGTCGGGACCATCGGATGCACGGCCGGCACCATCAAAGAGCCCAGATCGGCATCGCCGGGCACCACTTGCAGTTGCCCGTCAACTGCAACGGCTGCCTCGGCTGAGGTCTCTGGCTCCTGTTTGGCCACCGAAGCTGGCGAAGCCTCGGGCCCCTGCTGGCTTGCAGGCTGCTGGGTCTGTGGCTCCCCTGCAGGCACCTGGGTCTGCTGCGGCTCCACAACCGTCTCCGCGAGCTGTGTCTGCTGCGTCGCTGCCACCATGGCTTCAAGAGGCGAAGCCTTCGGAGCAACAGAAAACTATCGAGGCGAGGCCTTCGAGGAAGGCCAGCTGTTAAGCTTGCTGTGTATAGATATATATATATATATATATATATATATATATATATATATATATATATATATATATATATATATATGGCAGCGGCAAGCATGTATAATCATAAATCAAAAACGGTTTAGGTTTTACATTTGAGGGTTTCTGGGGTTTAAAGGCTTCGATCGAAAAACAATGCAAGCGACAGCAGCGATAGCACATGCGGGGCTGCATTTTTGCATGGAGCTGCGACCAAGCAGAATGCGTGCATGCAGGGGCGGGCAAAGCCTCACCCGCGGTCACATGCTGCAGCTCCTCAGAAGTCAGGCAGGCCTGGAGGGATCCATCGGCCTTTTTGCCATATATGACTGCCCTAACACCGTCCGTCAGCAGCGTGAGGCAGGGTCGGCCACGACTGTGAAAAACGTTGTCCCCCACGTGCTGCCGCAGGTTGGCTTGTGCCAAGTAGGAATGCCGTCCAGACATGACGACGGCACAGAGCAGAGCCTGCACTTCCCCAATCATCTTCTCCTCGGGCCAGAAAACCTCCGAAGGCCAAGGTCGACTTACATTTGAATGAGGGTTGCAATTACATGCACACATGTATATATATATATATATATATATAGAGAGAGGAAAATACAATACAGCCAGCTCATGTTTTTGCCAGGACACGACATCACCGGTGAAGATGCGGCCAGTGGGGGTGACCATTGTCCTGGCCGCCTGAACACCAATCACATCGGTGCCCAGAAGAGAGGCCACGACCTCTTTTGCCCACGGCACCTCACGTATGGGCTCCAGCAAGAAGTGGGAGCGGCAGACATCCTCTGTTGCAAAGAAATCCAAAAGCTCCGCCCCCAGTCTGAGGGCAATGTGCTGGCTGATCGTAGGGCCGGTGACGTGGCTGGCAATGGCCTTCACAGCTCGATGCTTCCTCTCTGGCGCGAAACAGCTGTGGACTGCATCGAATTTCAGCACTTGTGCCGGAAGATGAAAAAGCCAATGGTATTTTGGCTTGCGGCACCCAGGATAGAGCTCGGCATAGAGCAGGTTGTGCTCGGTCACGGCCTCTTCGAGAAGCACCGCCTTGCGAGCTGCGGAAGACGACAAGATATCCAAAATGTCGCCGAGGAGCTTCATGCAGCGGCAGTGCTGGGGAAGAAGACCGGCCGGGTCCAGCACGGTCTGGACAAGGGCCACAAGAATCGTGACCGCCACCAGCATCTCCGAGCCAAAGCCTCTGATGCAAGAGTCGGGCTGCATGCATACCCGGTCCTGGAAAAAGGTCTTCGGCAGGGAGGTGTAGCATGCTGGCAGCTTGAACGTGTTTGCGAAGTCGTCGAGAAACTCGAAGCTCAGATTGCAGGTCGTCTGCAACTCCTTCGCAAACTCGTTCACCTCGTACTGGCCCACACCCGAGCTCGCAACGAGCACATGCATCCAGTCATACATGGTCTGCTCGACGTGGTTCAGCATCGGGAGACGAGGATTCCACAGGGCGCCTCAAAGGGGGCTGCATGCTGAAGTGTAATGATTCCAGGCTCTGTGTCCCTGTGTGTTTTTCGTTATTAGAACTCTCTGCCCTTAAATATAAGAGCGAAAGGCAAACAACCACATACATCAGACTGATTGTTTGGTCATGCACACCCACCGGGCCTTTGGCGTGGTACTGCAGGCCACAAAGCTGACCGAGCTTCTTCTGCTCGTTCGGGCGGTGTGCCAAATCGGCCAGGTCTCGCACCATCGTTTTGCCAGTATCCGACGTGTGCAGCTGGAAGCGGTCCTTGTCAGAGCTGCTGACATGAACCAAATAGTCGTGGTTGGCAATGGATTCGGGCGACATCCTGCCTACCACGTTCGCACAGCAGAAACAGGGCTTTGTACCATTCTCACCAGTGAGGTTCCAGAGCTGTTTGAGAGCCTTGGCATCGGCAATCAAGAATCCAAACTTGGGCTTGAAGTTAAAATGCCCGGACCTCCTGCTGAGCGGGAGGCCTGTTGCAAAGTTGAGGCCGTCCTGCTGCAGGTCGAAGAAGCACTCCAGCATGAGGCCGAAGAGAAAGCTGTAGCCGCCCTCGACATCTGAGATCTTGCTCGTTGGAAACGAGCCGAAAAACAGCCATCCTCAGGGAGTTTGATGAAACATCTCACCCAATTATACATGACAGCTACGTTTGTCCTGATCCCGATCCGCTTATTTTAAGCATCCCTGGCCTTGGTCTCTGCCGACAAACCAGGTCGGTAGCTCTTTCAGAGTCCAATAGAAGGCCAGCTGCTCTCGACATTTATCAGGCCTCAGCACATTTCCTGGCACAATCTCGTCTGCGTATACCACCACGTTTTCACAGACGGCCACGAGGTCGCCGAAGTTTCTGTTGATGCTGCACAGTCTGTGCAGCAAAGCAGCTGGCCGCAAAATGTGCCACTGCCATGGCTCACCATCGAGTGGCACAGTTAAAGAATCCAGCACTCTGCCACATGGCCCGTCCTCCTCCAGCGGTCTGCGGAGGCCTTCACGAATGACCTTCCTTTGATGATCCAGATTCTTCCCTGAGTCCTGCAGGTCTGCAAGCGTAGAGAAGGAAATCGCCCTTGGCAGCTTCTTCCTCGGCGTCTCAGCCTGCAAGGGGCGCTTCAGCGCCATCCATGGCAAAGGTGCTCATGTCAGGCGAGCCTTGACATCCACAGAAATGGTCAGGCGAGGCCTTGACCAAGCAGGCTTGCTCCTAACATATCTCGCAAAGGATCTGAGTTTTTACTCTGTATGCATATTTGTATATAGATACATCTACACGTTTTAGGGTTCAGCGTCTATCGTTTAAGGGTTTAGGGTTTAGGGTTTCAGGCGGGCACTGTGCAAAAGGGTTTCTGCTTTTGTATGCTTCAACTGTATACGAGCCGATAAGAGCTCAAAACATCGAATCACCAATTCCTCGCTCACACAGAACATGCAGATGTGTGGCATGCATGCGTGCATAAAAAGTTGAGCCCTGTTTTCCATGGCTGTGTGCATGCATGGCGTGCTGCGTGCATGCACATGCGGGCGGGCGAAGCCTCGCCGATTAGAGCTGCTCCAGGTCTCTTGCCTGAAGTCTCACACTCTCTAGCCTTCCCTCGGTTTCTTGAGAGGTGGGGCAGGCCAGCTACGAGGAAACTGCGAAGGCGAAGGGGCCTTGCTCTTGGACCCTACGCCTGGCAAGGGCACGTCCTCCTCCTCCTGCGCCTCTTTGTCGGGGCAGTCCGACGGCACGGGAGGCTCCTCCTCCGCTTCACTGCCGGGGCCAGCCTCCGACGTGGGAGAGAGGTGCCTCTCCTGCGGCAGCACCGGTGTTTCCTCGTAGTCCACCTGCATGTTGTTAAGTCTTAGGCTTTTTTTGGGTTCAGGGTTTCTCCCTAATTATATTTTATAAGTTTAGGGCTTATAAAAACGGGCCTCCTCCTCTTTCATCGGTAGATCTTGCCCCGCAGGTGCGGCTTTGGCCACCTTCAGGGTTTAAGGATGGAATATTGGATTTAAGGTTTAGGGCCCGGCCTCCTCTTCCTCCTCTGCCTCCTTTTTCGCCTGCACCTTGCCCGGCGGGGCTTCCTCAGCTTCTGAGCTCTCGGACGAGTCTGAGCCGACCTTCAGGGTTTTAGGGTTTAGGCCTATTATATATAGGGGGGTTTTGGTTGAGCCTGGTTGAACCCACGGTTTAGAGTGTAGGGTTTAGGGGTTTATGGTTTGGCCTTCGGCGCCGGCTTCACTTCGACAGCGGCGGGAGCCCTTGGGCTTTCCGAGCTGGCGGAGCTCGCCTGTCGGTTGTTGGCAGGATTTGAGGCGTATCTATGTCTCTATATAAAGATATATGTATAAAGGAAGAGTAAAGATGTATATATAAATTTGTATGTATACATATATATATATATATATGTGTACCCTTGTGCAGAAGCCCAAGGGCGAAGCCACAGGTGCTTCTGCACATTTACTTGTAATCACACAGGCGAAGCCATGTGTGATTACAACTTGCATGTGTGTTAGGCCCGGCCTCGTCGGAGGAGCTGCTCCGGGCCTTTGGCGGCGGCGGCCGCAGCTGCAGCTTGTGCATTGCCTGCAATGCTGCTTCTGCTTGTCTGGCCGCGTTTTCCGACCTGGCCGCTGCAGCTTCCGCACGTTGAGCGGCCTGCAGCCAGGGATCAGGCAGCCCTGGCACTAAAGGCGGTGGCGCGAGGAAGCCTTGCCCCAAAAAGCCAGGTTGCTGGTCCAAAAAGGCAGGTTGGGCTGGGAAGGAGGGCTGGAACGGCGGGGGCGGGGCTTGCCATGCCTGCGGGAAGGCTTGGGGCCAGGGTGAGGTGGGTGGCCTGGCTGCTGGCGGCGGGCGAGGCCTCGCCGGCTTCGCTCCTGGAGCTGGAGTGGAAGCGGCCGCTGGCGAGGCCTTTGCCGGGGGCTTTGCCTTGGCTGACGCTTCTATGTACCGCCAAGCCATGGACAAAGCCTCCGGCAAGTGACCGTCTCTGGGGCCGGTCAGGACCATGGCTCGCCCCTGCCAGGAGTTCCTCAAGCGAAGCGAGACCCTCATGCCCGTGGCCTGAAAGATCTCGCTTCGCTCAGCGGCCGTCAGGGTCCCCGCCTGGACCTCGTAGGGCCCATCGTAGACTTCGTCTACGATGGGCCCCTCCTCCTCCTCCTCCTTTTCCTTTCCCTTTCCTTTCCCTTCTTCTTTCACCTCCTCTTGGAGGCCCTCCCCTTTTCCTTTTCCCTTCTCTGAGGGATCCTCTTCTTTGACGTGCTTTCCTTTTCCTTTGTCTTCGGGGCACTTCCCTTTTCCTGTTTCCTTTCCCTTCTCTTCGAGGTCCTTCCCTCCTTTTTTGCTTTTTCCAAGACCCTTCTCTTCTGGGCGCTTCCCTTTTCCTTTTCCCGGACCCTTCTCTTCGGAGTCCTTCCCTTCTCCTTTTTCCTTTCCCTTTCCCTTCTCTTGGAGGTCCTTCCCTTCTCCTTTTCCTTTTCCCTTCTCTTCCGGGTCCTTTCCTTCTCCTTTTCCCTTTCCCTTCTCTTCAAGGTCCTTTCCTTCTCCTTTTCCCTTTCCCTTCTCTTCAGGGTCCTTTCCTTCTCCTTTTCCCTTTCCCTTCTCTTCAGGGTCCTTTCCTTTTCCTTTTCCCTTCGCCGCGGACTTCGCCGGGAGCTTGTCCATGGCGACCGCAACGAAGCAGCTGTGCCGCTGCTGAGGTTTCAGGAACTTGCCTGCATGTTCTATATATGCCATGGGCTTGCACATGTGTCTGTCTGCAGTGCGTCTGGCTTCGTGTGTGTCTGTCTGCTGTGTCATGCGTGCTGCTATGCCCATGCAGTGCATGCAGGGGCGAAGCCTCCTGCACAAGATGCACGGGGCGATGCCTCCATGCATTCATTTAGAGCCACGTTCACAGCGGATTTGGAGTTCGGGTTTGAGGTTAAGACGGCTTGGGGTTTGGGGTCAAGGGCCCGGTTTCGGGTAGCATCGTTTGGTTCTTGGGCTGGCAGATTTTGGCATTCAGCTGGCATGTTTTTGCAACTTACAAGTGTCAAATTTTCGACTTCAGGTATGCGTTTTTTTGAGTTTGGGTGAATTAATTTTCGACTTGAGGCTAATTTTTTTTAGGTTTGAGGGAGTTCAATTTTCGACTTCAGGCGACGTTTTTTTTGGTTTTGGTGCGGTTAAATTCTCGACTTGAGGCTCGTTGTTTTTTTGTTTTGGGGGGGTTGGATTTCGGACTTCAGGCGACGTTTTTTTTGGTTTGGGCGGTTCAATTTTTGGCCCACGGATACAATTTTCGGGAAATAGCGTTGCGGGGGCGTCGGAGTTATAACTCCCAGCGAGTGGACTTACGGCGGACTTATAACTCCCACTTATAACTACTTAGCGAGGACTTGACTGGGACTTATAAGTGGAGCCTTAACTCCTTCAATTAGTTATAAGGCAAATATAACTCTGTATGGACTTACAACTCACTTGCTATGTCAATACACTACTTATAAATGGCTTTGCATGATTTATAATTGCACATGACCGACATATAACTCGACATATAAGTACGGAACAGCAAAACCCACCAAAGTAGTCAACTCGCATTTATCAGATTGATCCTTAGCGTCCGAATCAGTCATGTGCAAATGTTTGGACGAGCACACGTCAGACGACTTAGGATGCAACGCGACGTTTGCGGCAATGTACTCCCATTCATCCTTGCAGTAGCCGAGCTCAACGGCGGTTCCGGGAGATACAGGATCCCGAAAGGTATAACGTTGCCCGTGAGTGCATCCTTGGATCTTGATGCTCTTCCACATGGCATCTTCCTGAAGTCCCTTGTACTGCTTGGTTTCCTGGACTGGTACTCGAGGAGGTACTTCGATGATGATTTGGAACCCCCATGATGCCGCTCTGCGCGCAATTCTTTGGACGACCTCCCCCCATGGGTAGTCTGTCCGCAATTTGGCCCTTTCAGGGTTGTCAGCGATTTTCCGACTCAGCCACGAATTCTTGCCTAACACCCCTGCACCAATGAAGATCACGGAGTTAGGGTTGATTTTCCTTGCTTCCACCACATCGAAGAGGTAGGCGCACATGGCGTCGTCAACTTCTCGCCCCATACTCAGAACATTTACTTGCAGCCCAGGGTCATAGTGAGAATCGGGAGCATGCTGTGCAATGCAATCCTTGCCTGGAGCATACTCATTCCACCAGTTCTCCTCATCGACCCCTACCAATGTCCACACCGTCACTGCTTTTGGAGCATCTTTGATAGTGATACGGTATTTCCACCGGCTGTAAGGATTCTTGTAAGTATGGACCAACCCTCCATCGTGGTCGAGGAATTGGATCACCAGGCCCTCCTTGGGCTTGTTTTCGGCGAAATTGACCACGTGGGGCACAATTGCTCCATCATATCCTTGATATTCCCGTTTCTGTTCAGCCGCATCATGCCATACATCCTCGTACACTGACGACCATTGGTCATAACCGAATTGAGAGGCTTGACTTTTGGACTGGCCGTTGAAACAAAGAGGCAATGAAAAGCCCTGGTACCCCCCATGGATGGCACGCGCCAGTGTGACAACCACCGCTCGCCATTTGGCGGGCAGGGCGCGCACATAAGACTGTCCCAAAGGCGGTTCAGGAGGAGGCAAAAACGGCGGCGCAAGGACGTCCGCAATAGCTGCGGGGCGCAAATGCCCCCGGACCGGATGGTACTGAAACACAGCACGCTCCACATAGCGATCGAACTTGCCCGGTTGATCAAGGATAGCAGCACGATCCTCCATCTGGTGCCACTGCCCTTCACGAAGAATCCAAGTCGACCGAAGGTAACGACCAGGCGGCAACGCGGAAGGCGGCCCCCGCAACATGCGCGGGAACTTGACAACCAGGATGGGGTCCACACTGTCATGTTCTTGCAAGCCTTCCTTACTCGACAATCCAGCGCGATACAACACCTGAGGGAGGATCGGCGTCTGCGTGTAAGGAAAACAAGGCACCTCGCTCTTGAACGAGTAATGCTGTTGCCCCTTCTCATCCGTACTTTGGGTATGAGTAGGGCGCATCAGATCCATAATCTCTTGGGAACCAATGAGAGCCGGCGGAAAAATGTTGATGAGCTGACACGCATGTGTCCAGGACACAGAATCCTTGAACGACTTGGTGTGTATGTCCGCGGACATCTTGGCAGTGACCTCATAGGCAAGAGAAACGTAACCTTCCTGAAAGATAGAATGCATCCAACCAATGCAGATGCCGTGGGTACGTTCCAAGTGACGCATAGTCGGATTCTTGCCCGTGCGAATCACCCCGATCATGGTCTGGTTGTCGTCGTAGAAGACGAAGTTGGGGTCTTGCCCCCCAAGCTGCTGCCACAACGTGATAGCAGGCAATCCAAGACGTGACATGGCAAAGTCGGCCGCGACAATCTCGGCCTCAGGTGTGGAATGACTCAAGCACCCCTGCCTTTTGCTAAGTCCCGCCAAGGGAAATCTTGTATGAGAACCTTGAATGTGCAAATGAGCACCGGAGGTAGATTTCAAACTTTCTCCACAACCTGCATAGTCCGCATCTGCAAACAGCCCGATGGACGAGTCCTCCAAGGAGTTCCCGACCCATCCAATCATCATGTGATGTTTGGACTGGTGCACATAGGCCATGAGATGATGAAGAAGAGCATCCTCCTTCTTGGTCCATTTCGTGATCTTGCGTGCGAGATTGTTGATACTGCGCAGAAGATCGAAGCGGCAAATGCGCGCGGCATAAAGCAATTTCATGAGAATGCTTGCTGCCTGCGGAGCAAGTGCGCCGCGATTAGCCTCGTTGATCTCCTCTTCCTCTGGCGCCTTGGGAATAGGTGGAGGCGGAACAAGCCGACCGTCCTTATCAACAGGCATGGTGTGTCCACACCACGTGCATCGATGGCTTTTACCTGACTGTGCCGGAGCGCGAGCTGGGTGATTCTTAGTCTCCTCAGCCGGACTCGGCGATGGTACCGTCTTGAATTTTGTCGGATCGAACCCAGTCACGTCGCAGTACTTCTTGACTGTCATGTCCAGGTACGTCTCCATGTCGTAGGTAACGGTCTGCACCTTCGTTTTGTCATGCAACGTTGCCTCGCCCTTGGAGATGCGACAACCCAGATACAAACCTAGTGGCGTCTCTTCTTCCAATCGGAGTTCTTGGCGCAGCATGTCCCAGCCCTTGGGTAGATTCTCTTTGGGTCCTGCCATCTTGAGATCATCCACGTAGATGACAAGTAAGAGCTTCATTTGCGGGTGGAAATACAGCGATGGCCATTCGTCGCCAATCGGCTTGAATCCTACTTTCTGTACCGCGGTGTGGCAATGTTGTTCCCACATGGTTCCTGCGTCAGGATGTCCATATAGAGCTTTGATCAGGCGACACACAGGTCTGCGGAATTTATGCCGTTTCGCAGATGGATGCCAGGCTTCATCAGGCAGTTCAACCCAACATGGAGTTCCCGATAGTCTCGCCTGAATGTATGCTTGGATAGCATCCGCCATCTGGACATCGTTGCCAGGAAGGCATCCGTAATAATCTGCCCACCGTGAGGCGTCAAACGTAGCCGGGGAATTCCCCAAGTCCTGAAACAATGCGGCTTCCATGTTCTGGTCTTTGACCTGATCACCGAGTAGTACACCTCGCCCTTTGAACTTCCTGGCAGGATCGTCCTCTTTGAGCTGATAGTTCTTCTCGTATATCAGTCCATGTACTCGCGCCATATGTACTTTCTCACCTTTCTTCTTTGCCTCAGCGACGACGTCGTCATATTCACGCGTAGTTGAGAAATCAAACACCTCTTGGTCCCACAATCCCTTCCATTCTTTCATGAAAGCTTCCATGGCCTTGGGGTTGTTGACCATCTCCTTGCGTGTGACAGGTCGAGTAACCATGGCATTGAAGCATGATCCTCCTGCCTGATTCTTTTCCCGATGTACGTTTCTGTGAGAAGTCGTACACGGCATAGACGGAATCCAGTTGTCATCCATGACCATGTGTGCCGGAACAGCCGGCACGACGTCCGCCAAGAATTGTTCTTGTGTGTATTGATCCACATAGGATTGTGCCCAAGACCATCCATCGTCGTCGTCGATGGACACGTTGAGTTGCAGATCGATTTCTTCACATGGAACAATCTTGGGAAAGATCATGTTGTCCAAAATCTTGGTGACTATCTTCTTCCCTATCACAGCCTTCTTCCGGTCTTTCTTGGCAACTCGAGCTTTGTCTCGTTTTTCCTTCTTGTACGCTGCCTTCTTCTCCGCTTCACTCATTTTCTTCCATGCTTCCGGAGAATAGGAATGGATAGGTCGCCGTGTAGGAAGTGTTCGTCGACCATCACTTCGGATCTTGTACGGAACTCCCCTTTTGTCGATCTTGCAGGCTTCACCATCGTCGGTGAGATATACAATGCCGTCCCCTTTCTTCCCCGTACTCCAATGTTCAATCTCCTCGGGAGCCAACCTCTTTTCCTTCAAGATCTTGATAATCTCTCCAGGTTCTTCGATGTCTCCTTCGGGGATGAGTCTACCGGTTGGACCGACTTCGCGGGGCGATCGTCGATCTTTTCCAGTGACCTTTGGTTCAGAAGGAGGCGGTGCTGCACGTAGACCTAGTTCTTCGTCTAGTTCTTCGAGTCTTTTGTCTCCTATAGCATCAATAGCTTCATGTTCTGCTGACTTGAAGACTTCGCCGGACGGCTCCGTCTCTATGTCAGATGGATCTATGTCCTGTAAGTCGGGATCTTCTCCGGGATCCGGTGGAGGAAGAAGACCATCTTGATCATCATCATCCCCGTTGCCACCATTTCCTCCAGGCGGACCGTCATCCCCGTCATCGACGTCTTTTATCTCCTTGCCAGCAAGGTCAACGTTGTCCCTTAGTCCCTCAATGGTTGAGTTCATCCTCTCGTACTCGGCTTTCAGGGGAAACGTTATCTCCTCTGGGAAGTAGATAACTTCTGTCTCGTACGGTCTCATCAACTTTCTGGGAACAGATGCGTCCATTGACAAGTTCGCATTGGCAAATTCCTTCATGTCCCACACGCGATACTTCTTGGACCATCCTTGACCAGCAGTGATGATGTATCCGGCGAAAATGCCTGGGATCCCCTTTGGATCGAACTTGTTGCCATATGTCTTCGGCCTTGTATCCGTAGGCTTGAAGAAGACTTTGGCCCCAAAGGGTATGGCTTTTCCCTCGAAGTCCTTTCCAGTCATACGTTTCCATGCTGAATCACCATCGCCCTCCACGTCTTCGATGTTGAGGTTCTGCATCACGCAATTCAACGCAAAAGACCAGTATTGGGCAGGTAATCCGGCGTGTAGCATGGATGCTGCGACTGTGTTGATCACTTCTTGATTTGATCGTTCAGCGAGTGAATTGTTACTGGGTTTCCCTGGAAGGGAATGATCTATCACGATCTTCAACTGCGCCATAGCTGAATCGAACTCTGGTGCTTCATCACTGTACGCCATATGAATCTTGCGTCTTCCCATAAGGCGTCTGATGGCCATGACGACTTCGTCAGTGCTCCTTGAAGCCGTGGGAATCGCTGCGATCATTTTGGTGGCGATGTCTCTGATGACTAGAACTTCACGTGCTCCATCATCGAGTCCGATGCCTGCTTCGGCGGCCTTGCGCATATCAAGGAAGTCGAACGTCACAAGATCTCCCCAGTGTTTGATCACACGTTGAAACGCACCTCGTTGTGTTCGCAAGTGCTTCATCTTCGCGCGTATGCACGATTCGCAATATGGGTTGCGGTAGCGATGAGTACACAGATGTGCCAACGTCTTAGCTTCGGCTTTCAGTGTTCCGACTCTGGCCTTGCGGCTCGGCGCACCGTCGCCTTCTACATCAATGATCACCTCATCGTCACCGTCCAATGGAATTTCACCCACTCCTTTTCCTTCGTCGTCGTCCGGAGGTCGTCCGGCCTCGGACTCTGGCACTTCTTCTATAGGAGGTTCTTGGGGTTCAGGATCAGGAGGCCGTTCATGATCGTCACCTTCTTCTTCTGCTTCAACCTCGCTTGGTGCAGCTTCAGCGGCGGCTGCGACACTGACGTCTACGTCACCTGCGGCTAGCACACTCTTGAAGATTTCGGTGATCGCTTTGGCCTCCGGATCATCATGAACAAGTGATTTGGAACTCCCGGCACGAACGTACGGGATGTCACCGTTCACGAACAGAGATATCCTCTTGCTCTGCGGGTTGATCATGAATGGTTCCCTTCCGGGTGGCCACACAAACCCGTAGTTAAAGTTCATACATCTCTTGCCAATGGAAAGCACCGATGGTGTGTCGTCCAACACGTAAGCGTTGATCGGTTCCTCGAACGACTCAGTCTGGAAGTTCGACACGAGATCGGTATCGGTGATTCCATTTGCTGTCTGAAATGATATGGGCTCTGGAGTCACGAGTGTCTCGAGACTATGCTTCTCGATCTTCTTCTGAGATATGAGGTCGTGGCCACACCCAGTGTCCATGAGAAACTTGATCTTCTTCTTGAGGATGACTGGTTGAACCATGCATTTGCATACACCTTGATTGATGATCCGCTTGCTGTGCGCAGCATCGAGTTCACGCTCAACGATGGAATCCTCACCGTCGTAGAAGGAGACTTCCTCCACCCGAGACGTTCCTGGGATTCGCACGAATGAAACTCGATCTCCACATTGATCATCATCGTCGTCAACCATGTCTCTCATAATCTGTGCCCTCAATCTCGCTTTGTGCTTGGCGAATTCCAAATTCACGGCGCGATCCTCATCGTTAACAAGCGCTTCCATGTCGACGTACTTCACCTTCCGCTCTTTGTCCTTCTTCGATCTTCTAGGACACGAAGAAATGAACTTCACGTCATCGGCGAATGTCACATTACGCTTGATCCCTTTTCGGGTCGACGTAGTCGGTCCCGAGGATTCGTCGTCTGTTGAACAATCCGAATCAGCGTCGCTGTCAACGGATGGACAATCTGACTCCTCCTCATCTTGTCTTGAAGATCGCTTCCATATCGCCGGAGCTGATGGATTCCACCTTCGGCACAATCTGATGGCGGGTGCCGCAGGGAGCGCCTTGGCCTTGGCATTCGGCTTCGCTGGAGCTGCCTTCGCTTCGGATTTGGCTTTAGCTTTTGCCTTTGGTTCCGGAGCTGGGGTAGCTGCTGCCTCATGCTTGAAAGGACAATTCTCTCTTGAGCACGAGCCTGTGTTCTTGAACGAGTAGCATATCCTGTTTCCTCCTCCTCCAGATGGACTTGGAGTTCTCGTCCTCGGCGTAAAGGGTCGCTCTGGAGTCTTCTTCGAGTGACTGAATGGGCACTTGTCACCATTTCGACACCCTGCATCTGTGAAATGGAACTTGCAGCGGATTTGCTTCTTGCTCTTGTCACCTCTGTTGTCCGCTGACTCACTCCTCGTCTTCTTCTTGGGTTTTGGCTTGGTTTTCGCATGACTCTTCGCTTTGCTTTGAGGTAGTACAGGTGTTGCTTTATCCGGCTTGGTCGGCGAAGCCTTGACCTTTGCGGATGGAGCTGCGTTAGGCGTTGGTTTCTCAGGTACCTTGGCCGGTGCAGCAAGCAAATCCTTGCCCTCAAGCATCTGGCGCAAGCCAATTTGGGTCTGAGTGAGATTTGATTGTTCTCGTCTCCGCATGATGGTACGGTCAATGATCTTCATCAAATTGTCGTACGATCGGTCTTCATGATTGTAGGGCAAGTGTTCGTAGTGCATGCCCAACTCCATCTTCATTGCGGGCGAGTCCTTGATCTTGCTGTACAAGCAATCACGGAGAGCTGTTTTGGATGGTATGTCTTCTGGCCTCATCCGTCCCAGAACTTCCAACCACGTCTGCTTGAACGTATGAAGCTTGTTGTCGCCTTGGTACTGGAGCTTCACCAGATACTCGAGAGTGATGATCATGTCGAGACGATCATGCGTTCGAAAGCTTTCATACATCATCGCAATGATTTGTCGTCCTTTGATGATCTTCCCTTCGGGCCTGCTGATGTAATCGTTGGCCTTCCGGTTCACCTCCAAGTACAGGTCAGCAGATTTGTCACCACCAGCACGTAGCATTGCGACCATTGCGATCCCCAATTTGACGTCTACGCTCTTAAACTTCTTGTGTCCTGAATCGTTCAGTGCTTCGACATCAGGGAATGGGTTGAATGCTGGTGCCAGCCATAACATCCAGTCCTCATGATTTGGATCGGCTGATGCTCCTAAGACATTCGCCGTGCAAACTGATCGCCAGTTGTTGAGGTGAGTGAGAGTAGGCCATGGAGGTACGGTCACTTTGTCGGCCTCCCTCCTGGAAATTCTCACTTCCGTGACTTCAGGATCTGCATCTCCATCAGGATCACGCGCATGAGATCCAGGATCCGATTCAGGTTTGCCTCCACCGCTTTTCTTCTTATCATCATCATCATCAGGCGGGTCAGGAGGGTCATACCCCGTGCCGGTTCCTTCATCGTGCTCTCCATCTTCGTTCTCGTCGCCAGCCTCGTCACCGTCATCGTCTCCATTATCCTCCTGAATCGTTTCAGCGAATAACTTCCACTCATCACGATCAGCTCTGAGACGTTGTTCGGCTTTCTGGGCCTTGAGTACTTCGCTTCGCAGATCGGCAATCTTCTCCTCGTACCGTTCCGCGACCTCTTTCTCGATCTGACGTCTCCTTGCTTCATGAATGGAATCGTCATAGGCAATAGGGGGACCGATGAGGTCGTTGCCCTTCGTAGATGCGGTGATACCGTCGACACCAACAGGTCTTGAGGAGCTGGCAGATGCTGTGGACTTCGATCCCAACATCCCGCGATCCTCCAAGAGTTCGCGTAGCTGTCGATCACGCACGGCTGCCGCATCACTTTTCCCATGAAATCCGCTTGGTATGCCGAACAAAGTGGCTGCACTAGGCGTGGAACGCGCAAGTGCTGGGCTGCTAATACCTGGCACGTAGTGCTCGGGCATTGCATCCGCCACGATTGGCATTGAACTGCGGCCAGTGAAGAAGTTTCCACCGGTGAATGGAATTCCATCCATCACAAGGTTCTTGTCCTTGTCCGATTCCGAGAATGCGAACTTCTCTTTGGCGACTGGACTAACTTGACTTGGGGACCGTATTTCAGGGGATCGTACCTCACCTCCTACGGAAAATGCAGGCACTACTTCCTTTCCTACGTGCTCCCAGCCAGACTCAGTAGTCCTCGAAGACATGGGCATGCTTGAAGGCCGTGTCGCTCCTCCATAGTTGGAGTTCCGCGCTGCCTCCAATTCGCTGCGTGTCCTCGCTTGAAGATCTTCTTGTGCTTTGAGCGTTTTCCTGAGTTCACTCAGCTCGTCGTGCAAGGTAGGCAATGATCGCCTTGCATGATCTTCATTCTGATGAAGTCGGTCCTCTGCTTCTTGCATCCTCTTCACAGCCATTTTGCGGTACTCTTCCTCTTCACCAAGACGTTCGCGAAGCCGAAATCGTTCTTGATCAATGGCTGCGCTGTTTCCAGCTAGCCCTTGGATCTCGTTCACGGCCCGCAACTCCTGGTTCTTGACCAAGTGGAATCGTTCCTGCATTGCTTGTAAGGCTTGTTCCGAACTTGCTGTGTTTGACCGGAGGACCAAGTTCTCTCTGGCATGTTCATGAAGTTCATGAGTCAGACGCTCATACTCACGTGCCATAAGCTCACCATCGCCTTGCGCTCTTGCCTCCAACTGCACAAAGTTAGTGGCTGCCTCCGTGCGGAACACGTGTAGCTGTTGAGCTAACTCCTCGGCAACGGCATGTGCTTGACGTTGTTGAGCAGAGTTCTGTTCATCCATGCGAAACAAAGCTGTTTCATAGTCTCGCTTCATCTCCTGATTGACATTGTTGATGTGCCTCATGGCTAAGCATGCATGGTCACGTTGTCGTTCCAATTCTTCAATGCGAATTCCAGATCCTTCATCTTCTTGTTGCATCTCCTTGATCTTGTCCATCAGGGTCTGAACAACTCCTTCGTATTCTTGCATCTGACTGCGATAGTACATCTGCTGCGCAAGGTTAGATGCTTCGAGCTGTTGCGAAATCGTCAGTTCCTGATAGGCATTCGGACCATCGGCTATGGCTGGCGTGGTCACCGATGATGCATCACCACGTGCTGGGATAGTGTCCAGAGTCATATCCAGATCGTCAGCATCACGTGGTTGATTGGTAACCATCCGATTCCAAGTCATGGATTTGTCACGCCCACGAGTAGCCGAAGTCCTCGATCGTGCTGAAGAGCTTCTCGAAGATGATGGTCTTGACTTCTTTTCCAAGGTCTTCACTCCTTTGTCCTTGGCCCTGGACGTAGTCCGAGGTGCCTGAAAACCAGACGCTTCGGCTCGTCGTTCGGGAGCCTTGCCCGTCCTCGAACCTGTGGATGTCGGACGCGAAGGCGTAGATGCTCTTGGTAGACTCTTTGCTTTCACCTTGGGAACTGCCTTTGCAATGGCAAGCGCAGAAGATTGACCTTTGTCATCTTCCGTGGAGCTATCAACGGATTGCACCACTGTGTCATCAGCTGTTGACTCACCAACGGCTGGCGCTGCCACATCGGCACCGAAAGTCATTGTCGTATCTTGGCTTGATCCCGAGTTCATTGTGGTCGTAGTAGATCAAGTAGTCGTTGCTGTAGAAAGGCAGAGCCGCGTACGGCTGATAACCTGCGTGGGGGATTGATCTCGACTAGGTTGCTGCTCTCCCCACCAGAGCTGTAATGAATGTAGGTGTGGCTGGCTTGCACTCTCCACAGACTGGACCCTGTCTCTCTTACACTTCCACGCGTGCAATCCTATGCAGGCAGAACCGGCGGCCGTTCCTTTTGCACTCACTGCCGGCGGCGGTTCGTCTGTGCAACGGGATAGCTCTGATTGCTCAGGATAGAAGACACTTATAGCACTTAGCTATGGGCATTGACTTGAGCCAAACGTTGCGTGGGCGGTCACATAGAAAGGTAAAGATGAGGGACGCGTAGCGTGCCCCCTTAGAGTCGAGGGACGCGTAGCGTGCCCCCTTCTCTTGCACTTTACACGGTCTTGCTCACAGCTCTTATAGTGACACCTTAGATCTTGACAAGGCATCGCAGTCCGTTCGCATAATACCTGGACCTCGGAATTGTTGCTGTAAAGTTCTACGGTGCGCATGCCCTCATCAAGCACATCGTACCCAGAAGGTCCATATGCATTACCATTATGGAATTAGGCCCCCCAAAACCATAAGAGGGATGGTCTTACGGTACCTAATTCCGTAATAGTAGTGTAAATGGACCCTCTGGGGTAGATATGCAGACCCAAGACTGACGTGTCACAGACGTTGAGTTGAAGGCTTAGGTCCCATACCCAGAAGCCCAGCTTGCCAAAAGCAAAGCCGGCAGTGCCGAAAGACCAAATAGATCAGGTCACTCTTGAGCTCAAATCCTCGAAACCCGACACTACTACACAAAAC
Source organism: Symbiodinium sp. CCMP2592 (assembly GCA_905221615.1). Classification (NCBI taxonomy): domain Eukaryota; class Dinophyceae; order Suessiales; family Symbiodiniaceae; genus Symbiodinium; species Symbiodinium sp. CCMP2592. The sequence continues at coordinate 273,285 of CAJNDT010005668.1, forward strand.
ACAACCCCTGCATTAAACAAACAGCAAAAAACTGCTGTCTGGCAGTCAAAGATCCGTAGTCAGCGTCCTTAGCGAGGCAGACGCAGTATTTATGCGCCACCATGAAAAACTGTAAGGACTTAGCTTTTCAGACAAAGTATACACATCTTGCGAGATGTGGGATTGGGATTAAGGGTTGAGCCTGAGGCACTACAAAGCCTTTCTGTGCGCCGAGAGCTCTTCAAACTCATGCCGACTCATAAACCCGAAGTCCTGAACCCAAGATATCGATGGCAGGTGCGTCTATGCTCCATGACTGCACAAGAAGATCCAAGGATCACAAAATATTACATGTAAACGGAATCTAGCCCAGGCCTTACGAACAAAGACAAATCTCGCTAGTGGTCGACTTGCTGCGGTGCCTTCGACCTGAACCCATCATCCTAAATCATCAACCCTGATATCAAGCCATGGCTCATGTAGCATCGGTCAGTCATCGGCGTGACAACCAGTCGGCCGTTGTTGCCCTGATACTCATAGCCTTGGGTTTGGACTTGCTGGCAGTTGTTAAGAAGGGCCTTGGGAGTTCATGCTTCTGCAGCTGTGGCTTCTCAAAGGGGGAATGGAGGGACCCTTAATGGGGACCCCTACCCAATAATGGGCTATATAATGGGTATATAATGGCTATATTACGGGTATTTCTCTAAGGGTCCTTATTAAGGGTCCCTCCTTTTACCCTTGGAGCTTCTGATCTAGGGATCTGGTCTTACCCATGTTTAAAGCCCGTGGGTCAGTTCGGCACACTAAGCCCTAAACCTGTAGGACCCTACAACGTTTGAAGCCAGCAAACGGGAATCTCCTTTAAGGCCAGTTTAAGCCGTATCTACCACTAGCTAACTAACTATATATATATATATATGTATATATATATATATATACATATGTATGACCTTTTGAGTCTTTGCAATCCCAGAGCCGTATCATATCTCACTGCACGCCTACCGAACTGTCCTGCTAACCCCCATGCCCTATATCGTGACCATCGAACCCCGTGGCACTTGCCGAGTGGCCGTAAGGGGCCGTGGTGTTCGTTTGAAGCACCACGCACATGGGAACCGGCGCCTGCCCACTCACTGCCTCCTGTTTTAGGGTTTAGGGTTTAGGGCTCAAGGGACTGAGCAAGTTGGGTTATAATTGGGGTTATAGGTGCCGTGAGTAAGATTATACCAATTACAACTTACTTTCAGCCTAAACTACTTACTACGGTTGATGAAACAAATCTTGCATTACCCTGAGGACCTGAAACTATGGGGATTTAGGGTACATTCTTTGTTATGGGTACTGCAGGATTTTTATCATCAGCCATCCGCCCCATGAAGCTTCAAGTTCGTTTTCTTTTGCAGCTGGTGTTTGTCTCTTACATATGGCCCAGAAGGGTACTTTCGGGGCTCCTCTAAGTGAACTATAGCGCACTGCATATATGGGGCATATGGGGTTCCTTCAAGGGTGCAGTGGAGGCTGCGTTAGTGTGCTAGAAGGCGTCCTTTCAGGGCACTGTAGGGATTCTTGTAAAGCGGGCCTTAAATCAAAGGAATATTTATGGATCCCTGAAGTAAGGGAATCCTCAAAGAAACCCTAAAAATCCTCCTGGGCTCTCGCTTAGCTCAAAGCGACCCTAAACCCTAAACCCCTAAACCCCACAGATCCCTTTCAAGGAACCCCTTATAGTATAGATCCCTCTAGGAACCCTAATTAATAGATCACTTTAAACGGCTCCTTATAGATCCCTTTAAAGGACCCCCCTATATTTAACCCTAAACCCCAAACCCCAAAACCCCAAACCCTAAAGCCCAAACCCCATAAATCCATTCAAAGAAACCCCTCATGGATCCCTTTAAAGGGACCCCCTAATAGATCCCTTTGAAGGAACCCTTATAGATCCCTTTAAAGGAACCCCTTACAGATCCCTTTAAAGGAACCCCTTATAGATCCCTTTAAAGGAACCCCTTATAGATCCCTTTAAAGGAACCCCCTAAAGCCCATCCGGTCCTCCTGGCTCTCGCGGAGCTCAAAGCGAAGCTGCGAGGTCCAGTTGAAGTTGCTGGGCGACTCCGTCTTCAGCGCCTCGGAAGAGGGGGGGGGTTCCTTAAAGGGGGATCCTTTCATTTAATGTTTCCTTTGATGGGCTCCTGTAGGGATTCCTTTAAGGGTTCTTACCAAGGGTTCCTACTAAGGGTTCCTTAAAGGGGATCCTTTAGGGATTTAGGGTTTAGTAGTTAGAGCTAAAAGGATCTATAATGGATTCCTTTAAAGGGATCTATAGTGGGTCCTTTTAGGGATCTAAACGGATCTATAATGTGTTCCTTTACAGGGATCTATAATCTTCAGCGCCTCGGGGGGGGTCCTTTAAGGGGGTCCTTTAAGGTTTCCTTGAATGGGCTGCTGCAGGGGTTCCTTTAAGGTTTTTTTTTAAGGGTATTTTAAAGGTTCCTACCAAGGGTTCCTACTAAGGGTTCCTTTAAGGGTTTAGGGCTGAGGGTGTAGGGCTCAGGGTTCCTTTGAGGGTTTAGGGCTTAGGGTTCCTTTAACGGTTTACGGCTCGGGCTTCCTGATTTGGGGCCCCTTATGGTGCTATAAGGTCTTCAAAGCCTCGAACGGGTTCCGTTAAAGGTTTCCCTTAAGCGGATCCTCTTAGGGTTCCGCTAAGGGCTTTTTTCAGGATTCCTTTAAGGGTTTAGGGCTCAGGGTTCCTTTAAGGGTTCAGGTTTTAGGGTTCAGGGTGTATGGTCTGTGTTGCTATAAGGGGGTTTCCGAAAATTGGGGGTACCTTATTTAGGGCTCCTTATAAAAGGATCCTACTATTTAGGGTACTATATTAGGGCTCCCCATTTTCGGAAACTCCCATAAGGTCTTCAGAGACTCGGCTGCTTCGTACTTTGAGTGGCTTTCTTTACGGGTGAAGGGCCCGGGAGTCTCGGGCTGCGCAGTTTGAACGGCTCCTTTGCCTTTTTAAAGCTTAGCCCTATGCCTCATGGGGTCCTTAAGAGGTCTAGAGCCCTAACTATGAGGTCCTTGGAGGGATAGGGTAGGGGTTGTGGGATTTAGGGATTATGTCTTTGGAGCCTCGGCTGCTTCGTAGTCAAAATGGTTCGTTTAAGACTTTGAGAGTTGCATGAACAACAAGAGAATTCCTTCAAGGGCTCCGTTGAGCGTTACTATGGAGCCGACCATAAGGGTCACTGCAAGTTGCGGTTCGTAGTTTAAGGTGTTTTGGCTTCAGGGTCTAATTATGTCTGTTGTTCTCCTTGAAAAGAACCGCAAGTTGATATTACTCATGATTTACAAGTGTTTTGGTGTGAAGCCTTTATGGTCTCTAGAGCTAGGGCTAGCGAATGTTTTTCTTTTTTGAAATAGCGTCTTGGGTACAATTCTTTAAACGCAAGAACCCTGAACTGGACAGCTTCGAGCAATACCTAGATCAACAGTCCCACTACCTTAAGGACTGCCGGAACCCTAAAAAATGTAAAGTTCATATATGATATAGGGATTCATAGAATAAGGTTGTCGGGTACCTACTTATGAGGGTCATTTGGTCCCGAAGGCACAAATCAGCAAACACTTGTTCATTAAGCAACGCCCTCTCAGACCCACGCATACATGCGCTCTTGGACATCGCGTGCATGGACCTCGATGGTGATCAGTGCCACCAACCTTGGCATCGAGGTGACAGGGCTTAACTGAGGAGCAGGGTTTAGGATGCAAATTTCGAGGTTTGAGGCCCAGGGTAGGCGCTTGAGTAATGCCTGAGGGCTAGACGACTTTGGCTAGTTTCAGGGTTTGAGGCTACATGACTCTCCCCTCGGACCGCCCTGTCATATGCAACCGAGCTTCTACTCGCACCGTTATCCTCGTCGGACCCAAAAGTCGAAAATGACGGTACATAACTTTGGGTGTCAGAGTATACGCTTGGGTACATGGACCGTGATGCCCTGACGCTAGGGGCGGTGTTGGGATTAATCTCCACTTGTCAAATTGTCGATCTTGTTGATACACAATTTACCCATCTGCGCTAGTCTCCGGCTGCCACACTGCAACCTTGATCTTAAAGGTGCATATTCTAGTACTATAGTACCCCTGTAGAGCCCTTTAAAGGAACCCGTCCTCTGCAGCTGCAGTGGCTAGCCCAAAGGGTCCAAGTATCACTATGGTATATACTTATAGGGTATTTTGGGGGGGTCTAAGTATGTACCATAACAATACTTGGACCCTTTGGGTAGAGACTGTATTCGCGACACTCTGACTCGGAAGACCACACTGCTCAGGCTTCAGCATCAAGTAGGGCCCCCCAAAAAGCAGAGAAGCAAACATTAGGATAAGGATATCCCATATAGAGCCCCCTTATAATGAAGCCCCTTAAGCCTCTAAAATGCTTACGCATATGACCTTTTTCCCCTAACCCTGAAGGGTCCATGTACCCAAACAGTATATACTTTGGCCCCACAATGCCTATATATGGACTACTAGGCCAAAGTATTTATTCTATGAGTACAAGGACAGGAAGGTACGTCCAGCGGATGCAGTCTGCTTAGGCTCGCCGCTAGAATTCAGTCGCTGATCTGCAGAAGCGGTACTGTAGGGGCCTTAATTTAATTAGAATGGGCTTTTGGGGCCCCTTATACTATAATCCTAATAAGGAACCCCACCCCAAAAAAATAGTACAGGTAGTTATTTAGGCCCCGATATTACCAGACTTGCCAGCTGCTGCAAGGAGATCGCCCGAGAAATGGGATTGGATCTGCTTCGGCCGGTTGAATCCCCAGAGCTTTCGAGCAGCCACCGTTCAGGGGAGCATGCTTAGGATAAGGCTCCTAAGAGGGTCAAGGGTCTCCGGGGTAGGGCCCTAAACCCTAAACCCTAAACCCTCAATAAGGGATCTATAAGAGGGGTTTCAGGGTCTACTTCAAGGATCATGTGACTTAGTACCTACCCTAAGGCTCCTGAGAGGGTCATGGGATCTCTGGGGTAGGGTTTGGGCTTTGGGGGCTGAGGTTTGGGATCTCACTACGAGGGTCCAGGAGCATTAGGGTAGGATATAGAAAATCCCGAAACCGCCGCTGTCCTCTTCTTTCCTACGCCAATACCTGGACCCTTAAGCCAAAAACCCTTACATGGCACCGGTACCCTTACTGGAACCCTAAAGCGGACCGTTGCAACCCGTGAGCACATGGGTAGTTCTCTAAATCAGCGTCCCTTTATAGGTCCCCGAAACAATACCGCACCCATACAAAAAGGACCCTAAACCCTAATGCTCCTGGACCCTCGTAGTGAGATCCCAAACCTCAGCCCCCAAAGCCCAAACCCTACCCCAGAGATTCCATGACCCTCTTAGGAGCCTTAGGGTAGGTACTAAGTCACATGATCCTTGAAGTAGACCCTGAAACCCCTCTTATAGATCCCTTATTGAGGAGCCCTTTAAGTACCCTCTTAGGAGCCTTAGGGTAAACCCTCAACCCTGAAAACCAACCCCGTGGCCCCCTCGGGTCTTCTTACCTTGACTGCCGGGATGCTTGTTTCGTTCGATCCTGGGCTAAAGCAGAAGGGGGCTCTTTTTCGGGTTCCATAGGGCTTAGCTTAAGGTCTAGGGCTTTGGGGGTGTAGTTAAGGGCTTCGAGTTTCGGGTTCAGGGTCTGGCGTTATTGGTTTAGAGCTTAGAGTTTAGAGCTTACTGTAGGGGTTCTGGTTTAGGGTTAGGCCTGGACCTTGGTGATTTAACTACAGGGCCTAGGGCGTACTGATGACCAACTATTCGCATCTCCAAATGCCCTAGACACAAAAATGCTGTACCTCTTCTGTTGGCTGCCTTGCTTCATTTCAAAAAGCTATAGGATCGCAACCATAAAGTAGGTTGTCCAAAGAAAGCAGGTACTACATTCTATGTTCTAGGTGTGCCCGACACTGCTGGGCTCTTGTCAGGACTTATTTAACCTGAATCCGCGTAGAAAGACGCGACAAAGATCCCAATCATGGTAACTTAACATACGGGCAATTGCAAAAAATCAGGTCCCTTTTGGGGTACCCTAAATAATAGGTGCCGTATTCTAATAAGGACCCCAAAGGGACCGTAATTTTGACAACCACGCATATGTTCCATAACAACAACCCAGACTGGAGCCCTTGACTGCATACCCCCCCCTTGAAATCGTGAGAGCTCCAGGCGAAATCCGCCTAGACTTTAGGATTTAGGTCTTCAGGTCTTTAAGCCTTTAGGGTTTAGAGTTCAGGGTTTTAGTGTCAAGCCCAAACCCCGAAACTCTTAGGTCGCAGGAGCAGGGGGCAGAACGCCACTCAGCCCAGCACCGTTCCAAACCCGACAAAACCCAGCAAAAGGCCGGGATTCTTGGTCAGGCCCTTGCGGATCATCTCGCAAAGCTTGCTGATGTACTTGCTCTGCGTGCGCTTGAGCGTCCTGCTTGGTGCCCCATTCAATCTTAACTTGGGGTCAGAGGGTTTACATTGTTGCTTGAAGTGGGGGAGGTATAGCTTGAGGGCTTCTACTTCGAGGTTCCTCCCTAAACCTAAACCCCAAACCCTCAACCCTACCTATAGTCTCCATCGTAGTTCCTTTTTCTGGTTTAACCAAAAAGAACATTCTAAGGATCCTATATAGGTTACCCCAAAAAGGAACTACAATGGAGACTATGGGTATACCCTCAACCCTTGTTACGAAGTCGAGGCTCGGCGGGTTTCAGCCTTGTTTTGGTTGCCTGTAGTCGCTGCTGGCAGATCGAGCATGTGCCGGTGCTGCCCTACACAAACCCTAAAGCCTGAACCCCCCAACCCTGCGAACCCTTTTCCCCAAACTGGTCCCAAACCCGAAAAACTCCAGCCGCAAATCCGCAGCCCCAAGGCTTTTCGAGTGGTCTTCAACATGAACACAGGTACCTAAACCCTAAAACCCTGTTTGGGGTGTATGAGCTTGCGGTTGAAGTACCGCCTGCTTTAAGAATTGTCTTCAACGTGGAGTAGGAGTCTGAACGAGGGACCCTGTACGGTGTCCCGAAGCCATGGGACCCAACGTTATGTAGGGGTGCGCAGGGTTGGATTCTTCTACTAAGGCTCCATAATGGGTGTCGCTCGTTCCTTTCGGAGCGAAGCTGCGTAGAGGTGCAGGTAGAGGGGTTAGTGGTCCATGAATGCTTAAAACCCCTCCAGGCACGATCCAAAGCACCCTACACTTCAAATGCCCAGTGGCCAGGCCCTAGACCGCCTTAACCCCAAACCCATACTCTCTCACCACAGTGCAGCAAAGGCAGTCTTGAGTGCATTCTTGTGGCCCTTCTCTACCTGAGGAAAAGGCCCTTATTTATGTTTCGAGCAAGTTGCAGGCTTGTGGGTTGAAGCTTTCAGGCTGATGGTACAGGGCGTGCTGTACGGAGTTTAGCATTCGGCGTTTAGGGCTGCATTGAAGGCACCTGCTCCATCCTGCGGAAGCTTAAACTCCATAGAAACCCACTCTTGCCGGCTCTCAGTCGGGAATGAAAGAGGTCTTCAAGGGGTTTAGGGGTTTATGTTTTAAGGGTTGGGTTAGCGCCAGGATCTTCAAGGTGGTGTTGGCTACTATGCCGTGTAGATTTCTTCATGCCCCACCGAGACTCAGCATGTTCGGGCGTCGGGATTTCTAATTTGGAGGTTCTAGGGTTGTTGTAAAGGGGGTAATATCAATATCATAAATCTCAGAAGAAAAGCGCACGTCTCTCTGAGAACGTCTTTTTGAAGACGTGCATGGACAGAAAGTGCAAACATGCTTGAGCGAATGTCGTGCATATACAACACCCACTCACTTCATGAACATTCAGGTACCAAGAGCGAGTTTCAACTTAAGTTTAGAGAAGTGTACAAGTAGCCATGTGCTGTAATACTCAGACTTTTGAAGGGGCTCCAGTGTTAAAGCCTCAGAATATCCGGTATGGGCATATCGTCCCGCAGGGATATCTAAGCCCTGGGCACTGGCACAACGAGGAGAGCCAAGCCATCAAAACCCTGAGCAGTACAGTACAGCCTCTGCCCCAACTTACCTTGATTACCAACCGGCCTTTCATTAAACCTGACATACCCGCCATGAAAGACCGTAAGGCCTGTATGAAGGATACCTTGGGATGTCCTGGTAAACGAGTAAAATGCTTCAACCTTTACCGTCTGCTAAATTGCTAGACCGTAAACCCTGCACTGCAAAGGTCATGATTCGCGAAACGCTCAAACCCTAACAAAAACTTCAACCTCAACTCCCAAAAGCAGATCCCAAACGTTCTGTAATACATGTCCAAACCGTTTTCGAACTGCGACGGACTACAGCACTGAACTGTTTCCCCTCTTCAAAACCCAAATGGGCAGTCTCTAAGTTAGGGTTACTTTTAGGGTCCTTTTCAAAAGAAAAGGAACCCCAGTTTATTGAACTACCCAAATCCGCCTTGACGAGGGCGGCCGAGCAATCCGTGGTCCAAGCGATCTGTCCAGAGGTGATCCTTTGACCCACGAATGCCAGCGTAGAGGCTTACCCAGAGGCTCCATAGCAGTTCCTTTTGGGGACTACCTTATAGGATCCTAGATATGAACCCCAAAAACGAACTACTATGGAGCCTATGGTAGAGCCAGAGTGTTGTCGGGTTTGGGGTTTAGCTCCAGGAATTGGGACTCAAGGTGTTCAGGGTGTTTACGCTGTGGAGGTTTTAGGGGCACCTTTCCACAACAGCTACTCAACAGCCAAGAACTAGCTTGCCAATGCTGGGCGGGGAACAGAAGCTGTCCGAGGAACTCCTTCACCCACTTCTCCTTCTTCATCGCCTGGTTCCGGGATGCGTTTTGTTTGTAGGGTTGGCACGCTTGAGGCCTGGAGGCACTGGAGTTTTGCGGGGCTTCTAGCTCGGATTCTATATGGTTTGCAAAAAGGGGTTTGGGTAGAGGGCTCTTAGTCTTGATGGGTTTAGGGAATATGTCTTCAGTGGACTTCGGATATGGCGTTTTCAAAGGTTTAGGTTTACGCTTCAGGGTGTACGCGTACGTCTTTATTGAGTGTAACTGGCTCACACAGTAAGGTTTAGGGCTTGGGGTTTTGAAGGACTAGTTTTGAGTTAAGGGCCTTAGATGAGCTGTGTTCAAGGACATGAACGCTGGGCCGAAAAGCTTCAACCCTAAGCCACAAGGCCTTCATCGGCCCATGTTGTGAGATTTCAGGAAGAGAAGATCGTGCATCTTGAGGTTCAGGATTCTTGATTGTTCGGCTGCATGATTATTCCCAAAACAACAAGACCTAATAAATACTCGCCAAATCATTTCCCTAAGCGTCCAACGAAGCAAACCATACGGCACTCTCCGGTTTCGGATCACGGAGTCGGATAGTAGTCATCTTTAGGGTTTAGGGTTTAGGGGTTTAGGGTTTAGGGTTTAGGGTAATATGATTGCTAAGTACTTGGACTCTTAGGGTTTGTTCTAGGTAGCCGGATTAAACCAATCCAAGCCTGGGATCTTGTAACACGGAGACAAGGTAGTCTTGGAATCTGATTAAGACACCTTGCATCTTTATTAGGGCTGTTTGGATCCTAGTATTTGGGCCAGGGTTTCTTGATCAGGCCACTGCATTAGACAGCAATCATTATCCACAGCTGAAGCTCCAGGCAGGACTTGCCTTGATATTCGAAGCTCAATTTCTGTGGAGCTTTGAAACTCTGACTCTAACTCGCAGCCCTGCGCCACACAAAACCTTCCCCCCGAGGCCCTCGACCCCTAGCCATCAAATCCCTGAACCACTACACCCCAAAACTCCTAAACCGTAAACAACAAAAGCCAATGTAGACCCTGAAGGAACCCCAAACCCCAACCCCTAAATCCCTCAACAGCAAAACCACTGAAAGGCCCAAACCCCTTGAATCCTTAAACCCCATAAACCCCCAAACCCCCAGACCTCTTATATCCCCAAATCCTAAAACCTCCCTTGAAAGCTCTAAGCCGCCCTAGACCCCAAAGAACCTTTAATTCCCCCAAACCCCTGAACCCACCAACAAAAACCTCTAACTCCGAAAACCCCTCAAACCCTAAACCCCCCAAAAACCCTTAAAATCCCTAAACCTCTCAACCCCCCCCCCTCCAAAAACAAAAAAAAAGGCAGCAGATTCAGCCGGCCTTGGGGTTGATATTCCTGGGCAGCGTCTTCGGGGTGTACTTGGAGGGGCAGGGGACTTAGTAAGTATGGTTATAAGTAGAGTTATAAGTACCCTAAATGGAGTTACCCCAATTATAACCCTACTTATAACTTACTTACTAAGTTCCCTGCCCCTCCAAGTAGGGGTCCAGGGATAAGGGTTTGGGACAATTGACTACTGGTTTAGGACTAGGGAAGTATTGGGGTTTACGAGTAAGGGTTTATAGGGTTTAGGACTAAGGGTTTAGGCTTTAGGACTAAGCATTTGGGGTTTACGACTAAGAGTTTAGGGTGTCGGATAAATGGTTTCTGGTTTAGGACTAGGGGGTTTAGGACTAAGGGTTTAGGGCGAAGGAATTGGGGTTTAGGACTAAGAGTTTAGGTTTAGGGTTCAGGGTTCATAAGGCTTGGGATTTGGGTCTTGGGGTTCATAGAAAGGATTTAGGACTAGGGTATGGCGATCAGGGTTAAGGGTGTAGGACTTAGGGTTCATAACGAGAGTTTAGGAAGAGGAGGAGGAGGAGTCGCAGGAGTCGTAGTGGCAGTTGCAGTAGCACTAGCACTAGCGCTCGGGGCAACGGCAGCAGCAACAGCAGCACTAGCAAGCAAGGAATAGGTGTTACATAGGAACCCCTTGCAAAACCTGCCCGAATATGCACAACAAAAAGTTCACCCCGCCATGGGTCATGTTGTGGCATTTCACGAGATGGGCCCTCAGCGACTCGAACATGCGCTTCTCCACGAGGCCCAGCCACACCTGAGCAGCTGGGGGTTTGTTTCAGGGAAAGGGGGGGGGCGGGTGAAGAGTTGAGGGAACTGGGTTTTGAGTTTCGAGGGGTTGTTAGGGGGTTGGGGGGTGGGGAGATGCTGGGGAAAGGTAGAAGCCCTAAACCCTAAAGCGGCGACTTCGAACTTTAGATTTTGACGGCAAGGCGCTTCTGTGATTTGAGCCTCGACACCTTCTCTTTCCTTGAGAAGAGTGGCCTGGTGAGTCGTAATAAGTTAGGTGCTGGCCCCATACAGTAAGAGTCTATAATCAGGCTACTACTGAGGTCCTAATACATCCATACTATGAATTCTTATTGAGATCAACTATTATTGAGTGGGGGCCGTACCCAAGTAAGTCACAGGAACGACCGAAGCTTCTGTTTCCAGTCTTCCCGAGCTGTCGCTTAAGGACGTGAGAGCTTGAAGCCCCGAGGCGGCCATACAGGGCTCAGGTTTTAAGGTCGAGTCTAGGCTTACCCTAATGCTCCTGGACCCTCGTAGTGAGATCCCAAACCCGAGCCCCCAAAGCCCAAACCCTGCCCCAGAGATCCCATGACCCTCTTAGGAGCCTTAGGGTAGAGTCTAGACCCGAGCATAACCTAGGAACATGTTTGTGTTAAAGGGATTATAAGGGAAGCTGAACCCGGGAATCAGGGCCTACTCGTTGGCACGTCCCGGAGACAGAGAAGACCCAATTTGCCCTACCACGCGGAAAGAAAGAGGCCTGCCTCAATTCGCAAAACTTCTTCGCGCAATAAATATACAGCGCCAGAGTTGGGGTTATCTTCAATATGCAACCTTCGTAGGTTCTTGAACCCAACAAGTGTTTACAACCCACATGCGGATGTGCCCAGATATACCGAGCACCTCAACCCTAAGCCCTAAACCCTTTAAACCCTAAGCCCTAAACCCTAAATCCTAACCCTAAACCCTAAATCCCAACCCCAAACCCTGAATCCCTAAGCCCTAAACCTATGCTTTGTTTCTGGCCTCGACTGGCCCTTCCAGTTTCACCGGCGCCACCATCTTTTCACCTGATGCCGTTAGACTCACAAGGTACAACGGCACTAGCAGCAACAAAAGGCCTATTGCTAGTATGTTGATGGTATCATTGTGAGGACTTACTAAAGGATCCATTCGATTCATACATGGTTTCGGTCATGAAGCTTTAGTACTTGTACTATGGGGATCATGATTTTCGCATTCACCTATGAGCGCTGTCCTGTGATTACTGTGGTTGTAGGGCTGCTGGGACAATTTGTGGCTTAGGACTTCGGGCTTCGGGCCTGTAAGGGTTAAGATGTCCGAACCCTTGAAGCACGGTTGATGATATAAACCCTGCATTACCCATCATAAGGAATATACCATAATTCCAATAGTTTCGGATCCTAAGGTCCTAAAGGTAGTGCAGGATCTATATCACCAACAGCACTGCAGAGGTTCACGGTCTTGACAGGATAATGGGGCAAGCTGTGAAAGTCTGTAAGTTTTTGCGGGGGCGGTGGCGATATGGGGCTGTGGCTTTGGTTGAGAGATGAGGGCTCAAAGAGAGTGTGAGTTTTCCGTTGGAGGCTTGAGCGCTTCATGGATTCACTGCTTGCTAATGTAAGAAATCAAAATTTTTTTCAAATTTGACTCCATCTTTTTTCTGACTCCAGCCATGTTGCTATCATGCACACACATGATACATAGATGCAACTTACCTGATTCAGGTACCCTAGAAATATAACACCCCCAAATATGAGGATCTATATAAAGAACGCTGCAGCCCCCCCAAAAAAGACGCTCACACCACTTGCTAACATTGCCCAACACTCTTCACCTACACAAAAACGAAAAAAGCGCCGCCATAAGCCCTAAACCCCTAACCCCCTGAACCCTAAGATTGGCCGAGTGTCGCTCGCCATCCGGAGCATTCAAACCCACAGCCTCACAGTGAAGCTTAAGGTTTAGGGGTTTGGAGTTTAGGGTTTGGGGGGTTTAGTATTTATGGGTTTAGGGTTTAGTGTCTAGGGTTTAGGGTCAAGCAAAAATCCGAACCTCCAGCGGCCACCCAAGACACATGACTTACCCCAGGCTTCCGGGGACCTCATTATTTTGTCCTTAAGGGGTCCAGGGCCCAAATCATGAGGTCCTTGGAAGCTTGGGGTCAACTTGTGAATATCCCTTAGGATTGTGGAGTAAGGTTTTCTAGGTTGGCCCCTTAATGCCTCTGAAAAATATTCGTAAATATGTTCCTACTAAGCCCAATAAGGGAAAATATAAAATGTCCCAAAGGCCTACCTAGTTTTTGATGGATACCCAACAGAATTCCAGGAACCCGAAGCCCCAAACGATCTGGGTTTACAGCTTTATTTAAGGTTGCGGGTTAAGCATCAACTAGGAGGTGCTTCTAAAGCCTTACAAAAAAAGTAGGTAAGATCCTCTTACGCATTCTTACGCCCAATAAGAGAACATATAAAATGTCCCAAAGCTCTACCTAGTCAATGGAGGGTTGCATTAGAATAGGGCTCAGGCGTTATGGTTTAAGGTTTAATTATTAGGCAGGGTTGAAGGCTGGACCACTGAACCCGCAATCCTTTTTCAAATCCTGAAGCCTTAAATCCTAAACCCTTACTGAACCCTAAGCCCTCAGCCCTAAACCCCGAAACTTCAGCTCTGATCCCTAAACCCGAAACCCCTAAGCCCTAAACCCCTAAACCCCAAAGCCCCTAGACCCGAAACCTCAAACCCTATAGTAAAAGCCAGAAAGTTGGAACATGGTTTTAGGAGGATTAATGCTAGAATCCCTTACACTTTACCTTTAGGGCATGAGGATAATGATGTTCCAACTTTCTGGCTTCTACTATAAACCCTAAGCACTAAACCCGAAGCCCTGGGCCAAGGCCTCCCATCGACGATTCTGCGAGGGCGGCTGGAGCTCCAACGACTTCACGCCTGTGGCACTTTGGGTTTAGGGTTGCTTTACCCAGAGAGCCCAATTACCCTAAGGCCCCAAAGTAGTTCCTTTTTGGGGTTCCTTTTTGAGTTCTATACGGTAATCCCCAAAAAAAAATACTTTGCGCCTATGGGCACCCCCTAAGTAAGGAATAGGGCTCCTTTATACAAAGGGATCCCAGTTCATTGTTGAGATAGGATTAAAAATGTACATTTTTATTCCTTATTGGGTTTAAGTACCCATAAAATGTAAAATGTTACCCAACAGTGACAAAGGATCCTTATAAAGGGGATCTATAAGGGATCTTAAGCCCAGAGGGCCGAATACCCCCTGATTTAAGGAATATATGGTATGGGAGTTTCCGAAAATTGGGGGTACCTTATTTTAGGGTCCTTATAATAAGGATCCTACTATTTTGGGGGTACTATATTAGGGTCCCCTATTTTCGGAAACTCCCATATAGCTTAACTCATAAGATGAAACCCTGTACAATTTAAGCCATATTCCTTAATTAAGGGGTATTGGCATTGGGCCCTCTGGGTTTGTGTCTTCCTTGAAGGGTTTCTGTAAGGGTTTCTTTAAGGGCACGTTTAAGGGTTTCCTCAAGGCTTCCTGACCTGCTCGATGCAGATTCCAGTTTGTCTGCGACATGCACGAAAGATCTCCTTTCTTGGCAATAAAGGCAGAGTTCCTTTTAGTAACCCTTATAGACCCCTTTAAAGGAACCAACGCTTATAGACCCCTTTAAAGGAACCCTAGGGAACCCTATAGGCATCAAGCCGTCTCTTTGTCCAGAGGCCATTTTAGCTGCGAAGTTATCTCTTCCACTGTGTGCCAGCAAGCAGGTCCTCCACTGACCCTAGGGATCTGACTCATATATTAATTAAGGGATCTAAGGACTCATCTAGGGTTCCTTTTCAGGGATCTATAAGGGATCCTTTAAAGGGATCTAGGGATGAGGGATCTAAGGACTCATATATTGAAGCTTTTGGGCGCAAAGACCATACTATACAAGGCTGTTGGGCCGTTTTGAGCCCTACGATGGTGTCCAGGCCAGCCTACACCATGACATCATGGTTAAGTGATTTGATGCTCTTTGGTTGTGCCTTGTTACCAGTACTCGTGGACCTTTTTGCAGACCAACTTACTTTCCCGGAAGGGTTCATGAGTTTCAATCTTTATGTGGCGTTTTGGGAATATAACGTCAGAATGTCAGAGCTTCACAGATGACTAGACCGAGGCAGTTCAGCGTCTGAAATAACCAGGCCGAACCACAATCAAGGAACCGCAACCGTTGAAGAGACGGGTCGGTGACATCAACCAAATCTTCCGTACGATGTTCTTCCTCCAAATCGGTATTTCCAAATCCTAAACCCTACTATGTGAAGCCCTGAACTAGTGAAACGTGTCGGACGTCCGAAGCACGTCACGAACCCTAGCCCTAAACCTGAACTCTAGGTTTGTGGGGTTTAGGGTTGAGGGTTAGAGTTTAGGGTTTAGGGGCCTTCGAAGCACTTCTTGATGTGCTTCTGCACCTGCTCGGGGTCTCTTGCCTGGCAAGCCGAATGGGGTAAACTGCTTGGAGGGTTGTGGGTCTAGTCTTATAGAGGATCTATCGGGGTTCGATACGAGGTCCCTCAAAGCGACGTATAAGGGTTCGATAAGGGCTCCTTTAAAGGGATCCATAAGGGCCCGATAAGGGGTCTTGAATGCTCGGGGTTGTGTGAAGGGTTCGTTTGAGAGCGCTATACATATCAGGGTATACGGAACGGAGGTGCTATAGTAGGCCCTTAAAAACCAAAACGGGAATTGAAGCTATGTTTGTGAATACAATGCTATTAAGGAACACTCCGGAGTCATTTGGGAGTTTCCGAAAATAGGACCCTAATATAGCACCCTAAATAGTAGGATCCTGATTATAAAATAAGGTACCCCTATTTTCGGAAACTCCCATTTGGCTCATTATGCAGGCCCCGATGCTTCGGATGTCGAGGCTAGGAGGGCTTAGGGATTCAGGACCGTCAAAAGTGTAGTATGGAGGTTCCGGTTTAGGGTTTAGGGGCTTGGGGGTTTAGGGGTTTAAGAGGGTTTAGGGTTTAGGGGTTTAAAAGGGTTTAGGGTTTAGGGTTCATTAGGACCCTACAAGTTTGCGCGTTGAGGTTTGCGAATGTCTGACTGTTGGCCTTTAGGCTTTGCCAAGCCCTAAAGAAAAAGGAAGTCCGCCTGCCCAAGGATCTCCAGGAGGTCGTCGTTGGAGATGAAGTAGAAGCGTGGGAAGAACTGACCTAGTGTTTAGGGTTTTCGGGTACTGATCGGGACTTAGTAAGGAAGGTTGTAAGTACCTCCATGGGCTCAATTAACTGAGTATTTTGAGCTACCTTAATTAACTACTCATGACGCTGAAACCCTAAACCCTAAACCCCTTGTGTTTGTAAAGTCGCAGAGTCCTTTAAGCTGAGCTTCCCGAGGATTTCATGGAACTTCTGGGCTTCTTGTGGTCTGGAATCATAGGGATCCTTAGGGGTGTAGGGGGAGGGGGGGTAGGGGGCCTTAAGGCCCATAATAAGGACTAATAAGGCCTATTTAAGGAAATATAGTCCCCTACACCCCTCCCCCCTACACCCCTAAGGATCCCTATGATAGAAGGGGCTTGTGTAATGTGCCTGAGACGACCATTGTTGTGGAGAGTTGTGCGAGAGTGTAGGGTTTAGGGGTTGGGATTCGGTTTAGGGTTTAGGGGAAACCCTCAACCCTCATAAACCCTACCTGTATCCCGTATCTTTATAAAATAATGGGGAATGACCCCTTACATAAATTTACAGCCTATAACACCCCAAAGCGGCAGGTTTTTGGATCCCCAGATCAAGTTTAGAGTTTGGGGTTTTGGCCGATCGTCGAGAGGCTATGACCCAAGGGGAACTGCTCCGATCGTCGTGAAGAAATCGCGGCCCCGTACGGACAGCTATCTTGGAGTGTGGTTTGGTGGGTGCCCAAAGTTAGGGCCCTACTATAGGGGCCTCAACAATTAGAATGGGGGTTTGGGGTATAGGCTATTAGAATTACAATAAGGAGACCCCAGAATAGTATAGGTCATTATTAGGGACCCTTTAGTACATGTAAAAACCCGAAACGCCAAATCCTAAGCTCCGGACGCTTCTTCTCCAAGTAGTCGTTCAGCTTTTTCTGGATGTTCTCCTGGGGGCTCGAGGGTTTAGGGTCCCATGCCATAATGATAGGGTTTAGGATTTATCTGTTTAGGGTTTAAAGGGGTCTAGGTCTTATAGGGTTTAGGGGTTTAGGGTTTAGGGCCAGGGTCCTACGAGATAATGATGCGAGAAACCCTATGTTAGGCCATGTTAGGGGGCTTGAACTCTGAACGATAGAGGGTCATCATCAGGACGACTATCGACGCTTACACACGAGAAGAGCAATACTCCAGCCGTGCCATTCCACAGTTTCTACGGGCAACATGTCTCAATCGGGGTGAAGGGTAACGCCTTCCATCGCTAAGGCAAATCATCCTAATGCTGCAGCCCTCAGTCGCTGGAATGCTGAACTCTAAGCACTCAACACCTGAATCCCTGAAGCCCCAAACCCAAGCCCTGAACCGTACCCTAAACCCGAAACCCTGAAACCCTTAAGCCCTAAACTGTAAGACCTAACCATGACCAAAACAGCCTTATCAACCCTAAAACCCTAGACCCCAAGCCAACAAAACCGAAAACACTCCCTCGCGTCACGCCGAGTTTCCAAGGAAGCTTCAAAGGACTGAAGATTCCTGGGAGGTGCGGCAAGGGGTCCTCTAAAAGGGTTCAGTTAATTTACGGGTTTGGGGTTTAGGGATTAGGCCCGGCAATAAGGGAAGGATACCTTTGAGTAATCCTTGAAGGCTCCAAGGAACCTTACAAAACGACTAACCTGAACTCGAGTACCCTTGCGGCAGGGGTTTTGGGCTTAGGGCTTGGGTGATTTAGACTCTAGACACAAAGTAAAAGGCTCAGCACAACATCGAGTTATCATGTCGCTACTCGTCTGAAGGCAGAAGTCGATACAAGACTCCTACACTAGCTAGGGCAAACTTATTAGACAAGACACCCTACACCCGAAGCCCCTTCAGTATTGCCACAAAGTGTGGGGTTCAGGCCTTGAGATTCTACTGTGCAGCGGTAGCTATCCCCTTCCGACATGCTGGCTTACAGCTTCTGAGGGACTCCTATAATTACTATCCCTGAGACTGCGTGTACCTCCATGGTACACTCCAAGGCCGTGCAGTACCTATGTAGGAACCCCGCTAATTTAATGCCTCAGTATATACGTACTGTATAGGTACGTGGAGCCTTAGGGCATGGAGTAATTAGCACAACTCGGGGGTTTGATCCTTCAGGGCTTGTGCTCCTTGTATGGCTAAAGGCTGAAGACCCCCTAGGGTCCAAGGACCAAAGAATCAAAATCTCAAACAACATACTAACCTATAGTAAAGCCACGCCCAACCGAAATGAGACCACTAGGGCAAACTCTAAGTCAGACTTTGAGGTTGGGCTTTGAGGTTAATTCAGGGCCCAGACCTTCCACACTGCTTTAAGGATTATACATTACATCAAGGTAGGACCCCTAGTATGATTTGAGGTATATTCCATAATTACGGCTGTGCAGGTCTCAGGGATTCGGCTGATGCGTGTTTGGACCCGGCTCTCAATCCAGGATGTGCTGGCTTCGAGGGACTGCATTTCGGGAAAGGAGGCCACCCCTCTAAAACATCCCTGGGCTCTACAAGGATTTTTGATGATCAATGCTTAAAGCACCATAAAAAATCAAATTCGACACCAGTTTGGAAACATCTGGCAAGCAAAACATGCGGCGACACACACAAAAACAGGCCCAAGTACTCCAAAATGATGGAACCCTTTCCGAGGCCCCTTCAACCCATCCGAAGCCTCAACCCCAAACATAAGTTGCATAAACCCTAAACCCTAAAATGCCTAATATGCCTAAACCCCAAACTGTGAATCCGAGGGTCTCCAACATCTTCGGCTGGGCGCAGGCCTTCGTCGCCAGCGGCTCCTGGTACACCTTCCTGTGCGGAGACACAGAATCCAGGAGGATCTTTCGTGGGGTTTAGGGGGGGGTTATGGTTAGGGTTTGGGTCAACCTAGGAAGAAAAAAGGTGCCTTTTCTGGTGTATATAAGGGGATTACAGCGGAACCTGCACCCTAAAAGAAAGGAATAAGGGCCTACTCTAGGTCCTAGTTTACACGGGTACAGGGTCTTATGGCTTATGGGCCTCCTGGTACACCTTCCTGTACGAAGACACAGGCGACTTGAGAAGTTTTGGCTTGGGTTTGGTTTTAAGGATGGGTTTCAGGGTGTTAGGGTAGGGTCGGTATAGGCCGTGGCTTCGAGGGTTGAGGGTTTCGGGTGCAGAGGTTTGGAGTTTAAAGCTTTCCTGTGAAAGACATAGAAGTTTGGCCGCACATCGACACCGGAAACCCCAGTGCTCCAGTCTACAAGTTGTATACCGGGGGGTCAAAGTCTATAAACAAAGTACCTACCCTAGGCTCGACATAGCCCCAGGGGTAGGAGGGTAAGAAGACCCCAAGCCCTAAATCCAGCATGTTGCGATAGGGGAGTGCAAAAAGATACCCTGCTACTCCTATTCAGACCTATATAGCGGCTTAGGGGCTAAGGCTAAACTCTTTGCAGGCTGCTTTGTAGTCTCTGTAGACCCGAAGACCCCGTAAGTAACTCATAATGTCCTATTACTACATAGTGCCCGAAGAAAAAATTAACTAGAGAACAAAACGGACACATGGTCGAAATCCGTGCTTGTTCGCCTCATCATGTTGATGAAGCCCTCGTTGACTTCGTCGAACCTTCAGCCGTTCGGGATGACAGGCCATCGATTTTTAAATTCCTACTAACCAGTGGTTTTGGGGGTTCCATGGCTCTTTAGCTCCTTATTTAATGGGGATTACCATCATCCCTGGCTCCTTAGCTCCTCCAATATCAATGGTTAGACAGACCATCGATTTCCAAATTCCTGGCTCCCACAGCATGATACGCCTCTCGAGCGACAGCGACAAAACAGCAAGAACACGGTGCACTTTCGATTTCCGAAACCGAAGCATGCACGTTGTACCTAGGCTCTGTCTGGTGGTTCAGGCTTTAGCTTTAGGGGTCAGCTAGGGAGTTGAATCACAGAACTTCGGTCTATAGGGCTTGTTCCAAGTCATCAATCAGTTCATACCATTTAAAGCCCTAAAAGTTAAACCCCTAACTGGCACTGGCTTAAAATCCATTGGATACCAAGTGACATGATCGACTCATCCGGCAGGTGTGGGCGAATATCTTCGGAGCCGCGGAAAACGTTCTCCAAGTACCTTGGAGGAGGATTGAACGGCTTCGGAATCTCAACCACAAAACATGAACCCCGTTGAGGGCTCATGGTCTGGGCTTCTTTGTTGTGTAGCTTTTGTTTTACCTTGCTTAAAGTCTTAAAGCTTGGGGCTTGAAGGATTCCCTAAACCCTCGACCCTAAACTGCCCTAAACCCTAAACCCTTCCCAAAGGGTCCAAGTATCATCATGGGACATAACTAGACCCCCAAAATGCCCTATAAGTATATACCAGGATGATACTTGGACCCTTTGGGGTTTGGGAAGGTGGAGGGGGGCTACTTGGAGGATCATGGGACTTAGTAAGTATGGTTATAAGTACCTTAATTGGAGTTATAAGTAGTTATAAGTATAGTTACCCTAATTATAACCCTAGTTACTAAGTCCCATGATCCTTTAAGTAGGGTTTAGGGTCTATGAAGTTTAGGATTTCAGCACAGAGCCGGGCTCAGGCTTTGGAGGATTTCAGGGTCTTTGGGTTTGGGTTTTAGGGTTTAGGGTTTAGGGTTTTTTGGGTTTGGGTTTTAGGGTTTAGGGTTTAGGGTTCAGGGTTTAGGGTTTCGGGTTTAGGGTTTAGGGTTTAGGGTTTTTTGGGTTTGGGTTTAGTCCATACCTGGACCCTACGGAACCTACATGTTTCGGGTTTCTTCTTCTTATTATTATGAGTTCCTTACATGTTGGGGTTAAGGTATTGTCATCTCGCATGCCTGGAACCGGAGGTTCTCGAACCGCACACTACGACAGCTTATCAGGTAAGCCATTTCAGAACGTGCGGTTCAAAGATGCTGTTGTCTTGGGGCAGGGATGGTCACAGAACCTACGAAGCTGAACCTGCCCCAAACCTAAAGCCGAAACTCTGCATCCCGAACCCTGCCCTAAGGCTCCTGGACCCTCGAAGTGAAATCCCAAACCTTAGCCCCGAAAGCCCGAAACCCTCCACCAGAAAGCCCATCACGCTCTTAGGAGCCTTATGGCGATACATAGCTAAATGAGGATATTGCAACACGGGGTATAGGCCTGCTGATCCTGACTTGATGTTGAACTCTGCGTCTTGAGTCTTGAACCCTAGCTGTAGCTTGAAGCACCAAGAAATCTGTACAGTAGGCAAACCGAAAGGGCTTAAGCGCAGAATCCCCAAGCACTCAACAAACTGGTCGTAACAAAGAACACTCCACGGCCTAGCCTTGCCAAGATAAATCTGGCATGGGCAAGGATTGCGCCGCACTGCATTGAGTGCGGATTGAATAGCTGGGGACGACCGGGTTTTCATGTTAGGGCGGGGCTTGGGGTGCTTGAAATAAGACCCGGCGAGGTGGATTCTGGAAAGCTATGTGATGTAATGATGTTTATGTATATTTCGTGCTCCACTTTCGCTAGCCCTACCACCTGAGCGGTGCGAGTGCAGAGACAAAAATTGATGCTCATGCAGGCTGGCGGCAAACCATAACGGTCCATGTGCCTATATAAAGAGGTTACGGTTCCTACAGGTACTCCGACCCTGATAGGTTAAACAAACAACACCAGCCACTGCAGGCCAGTCACATCCACGATTTCTGCACGGATTGGATTGCCTCTGTAACCTGCCGAAAGGCTTTCAGGTCAAGTGTCTAGGGCTCAGTGTTTGCGAATCTAAGTACTACCGCAATACTGTAGACACTGGGTGTCAGGGCTATCAGTGCTTTTGCTCAGTTTTGTTTCCGAGACTTGCGCAGGGGCTCAGACCAGTGGAGTAGGGCCAGGCTGCTGCGATACACAAATCGTGACGTCATGTTGAGAACTCCAGGACGCTCAACCGAAGAGATATTTCGAGTTTGGGGGGTTTCAGGTTTGTGGCTTTGGCTGCAGTTACTGTGCAGTTTCCGCTGAGTAAATACGTGCAATGGAATCTTTTTGGAATGTTGCTCGGTCCAAACCTGGAAGTACTATATCATTCTCAGAATAAGAAGAACCGAAGAAGGGCTAATGTTTGCAAACACTACACATGCTGCCACTGCAAGAGTTCCTGCAGCTCCGGGCCCTACGAGGCAGCAGGCGATGACTCCAACTTTAAGGTTTATGGGAAACCGGATTAAGGACAATTTGTGCTGAGGCTCGACCCGAATTGGGATGAGTAGGACTCTCGTCAGGTGCTTTCTTCCATGAAACACCACTCCTTGCTTGAAGGAGCGACGACGTAGATACTCGTAAACCCTACCCAAACCCCAAATAACATACCTTTTTCTGACTTATATGACAAGGAAATCACAATGAGAATCAACGAGAGTCAAGTTTCTAAGCTCCAGGTCAACAGGAACAAATCGGAGCCACAGGCACTCGCGAAACCTCAAGAAGTAAGATTTCGCACATGCCGGGTCCCTTCGGGAGGCCGGGATATCCGTGGAAGGATTGCATCTGGGAGTTTCTGAAAATTAGGGGTGCCTTATTTGGGGGGTCCTGATAATAAGGAACCCTACTATTTAGGGTACTATATTAGAATCCCCTCTTTTCGGAAACTCCCATCTGGGGTTCAGCGTCTCAAGCCTTGAATCCTAAACACTGAGCC
This sequence comes from Symbiodinium sp. CCMP2592, assembly GCA_905221615.1. NCBI lineage: Eukaryota > Dinophyceae > Suessiales > Symbiodiniaceae > Symbiodinium > Symbiodinium sp. CCMP2592. The sequence goes on from CAJNDT010005668.1 coordinate 296,098, forward strand.
CTAGAACGTGAACCCTGAACCCTCAACAAACCCTTTACTAAACCCTGAGTCGACCTCAGAGATGTTTGCCAGCGTCTTCTCCCAATGCTCCACCTGGCACGTCAGGTTCTCTTGGCCCGGATTTCTAGGATTGGTTGGCTTTAGGGTGAGTTTAGGGCATAGTCAAAGGGTAAGGCTGCGGCTACTAGATATCCGCATTCTGAACGAATGTTGAATAGGGTTTAGGGTTGGTTTAGGGTCGAGGGTTAGGGTGATGTTAATTTGAAGGCTACTCTCTGGTGCCCATATTAAAAAAAATGTGGAATTGGACGCAGAAATCTAGACGCCCTACCTACACCCTAAAACAAAGCCGTAACTTAAGATCAACTTCCTCTACAAATCCTGCAACATCCACGGTTTGAAGCGATGAAGAACTCACAGCAGACCACGTCATGCGTAGCTGTTGGTTTCTACATGAAAAAGGGTGACCCGGAAACTCATACCAGCAAGGATCATTGGCCCTGAGGGTCCATGTGCCCAAGTACTATGTATGTATGCATGTATGTATGTACGTATATGTAATATAATTAAGACAGGGACCCCCCCCCAAAAAAAATAGTCTAGGTCATTATTAAGGCACCTATATTCACGGACATCTGTCGGTCAGAGAAGCGAGTCGAACGAGCCTGGTGGCACTTATTAAGGCACCTATATTAATTCCCCTGCTGATAGCAAGAGCTTTCTCCAGCTCCGAAGCTCAATTCAGAATTTAAGGCTTAAGGTGTAGGGGTCTAGGGTTTCGGGTTCCGAAGCTCAAGTTAGGGTTTAAGGCTTAAGGTTTCAAGAAGCAACCTGAAAGATCTATATCGCCAACTCCGAAATTTTTCATAAACCTCAGTTATAACTACCCGTGAACCTCCCCTAATAGAGCCCTCATAGCACCATTATAGGGCTAGCGCCAGGATTGGCGAGATAGGTTGCCTTCACCATCGTCGCACAGAGGCTCGCTGACTTGGTAATATAGGGGCCTTATAGTTAGAAGAGGGTTCCTGTAAGGGTTCCTTTTCAAGGGATCTGTATACGGGGTGCTATAAGGGGTACTAGAAAGGGTCCTATAGATTCTATAGTATAGGGGCCTTAGCAGCTAGAAAGGGGCCCGTTGTACCATATTTGTAAAAAAGGAACCCCCCAAATGGTATTGGTAATTATTTATGCCCCTATATTAGCTCTCCTGAAGTCGGTCCAGCAGTGGTGGCGGCTCGCTGGTTCTGGTGCGCAACGCACCTGCGAAGGGCCGGCCAAGAACTTCAGAGACCGGAATTGGACCGACTGTTCGTCGAAAGCGGCACCGCGCACAGCGGCCCCGGAGGCGGGGCAGCAGACAGGTCATCGAGTGCACGGCGCATCCTTGACGATAAACTTAGACAAGTGTGCGCCACAAATCGCGGACAGCACGTGGGCAATCCCTTTGCAGGTCACCGTGAATCGTGCATGGAGGATATGGAGGGATTCTAGCGGGGGCTCGGCGCGCCTAAGAGCGCCGTCGCGTCGGCGCACCAAATTGAAAACAGAACCTAAGACATGAAAGCCACCCTGAAGGACGAAATGACCCTTAAAAGTACGGGCCCTATACCCACATACTATGAATCCCTATATGGTATATGAACCTTAAATCCCTTTAGGGTTCATTTCGTCCTTAAGTACCCGACACAGGTCCTGGCAATGCAGTTCTACTTGGGAGAGAACAGACTTAAGAGCTATTGAAAGCCATTAACGGCTATTAGATGACTGCGCGGTGTTTATGATTGGGGCTTAATGTAGGGGCCTTAGTACTCAGAATAGGGTTTTGGGCCCATTATACTATAACTGTAGTCAGGAAACCCCCAAAATATATTTAGGCCTATAGCTGGACAAGCAGGTTAATGTGTATATTGAAGCCATTATATATATCGGGTTAATCGTTGCTCATTAGGGCTTATTTTGGTTGCACAGAGTCAGCACCATTCGCGAAGTCCCCTAAGCTCTAACTTTGACCCTCTATTGATCGCACCTACACTGACATCAATCTCGAAAAACAAAAAAAGGACGCACTTCCTGGTGGTCCAAGCAACCTCACTGTTTCTCAATCCTGCATTAGTTACGGGCTGCCTCAGCAGCTAATACAACAACACGGCCTTACCGAAAGCCACCAGAAGAAAGTCCCCCGCGTGCACATTTCAACCACAATTCCAGCCAGCCTTCGCCGCAAAGGGCAGGTAGAAGGGAGAGCCTGTCGTCTTGCGATAGAAGCGTCAGCTCTTCAGAAGACTTTACAATCTTGGAAACCTGTCCTGGGAGGCTTTATCAGGATGTAGAGTAAGCCTCGTGGTACCCCAACCCTGTCGAATAAAGCGGATATGACACTCTTCGTTTGTAACCTTTGCATGTTGATGATCTGAGACAGGCTGGCCTGCACTCCTACCATTTGGGCGCCAGAGTCGCGGTGGACGAGGGGGTCTGCCACTGCAACATGCTGGAATGTAGGCCTACACCCGAACCTGAGTTGCAAAACTCCCAAATCCTGAAGCGCGACGCCCAAACTAAACGTTAAACTCCAAAGACACTAAACTCTACCCTCAGCTCAAAATCCCTTGACAACCGATGAAACACCCTCAGAAAAGAAGCGTAATGCTGAACCATGAACATCCCAATGCCTTGGACCTAAACAAACAAAGCCAAGAAGCTCTTGTAGGAGGATAGAGCCTGGATGTTCTCATCAAGCGCCTTCAGGCAAGGTTCTAGGGGTTGAGGTTGAGGGTTTACTTGCAGGATCATCGAACTTAGTAAGTATGGTGATAAGTAGCTGAACTGGGGGTATAAGTAAATATGTAAATATATGTAGCTACCGTAATGATAAACGTGGCTGCTATGTAAATTTCCATGATCCTTTACAAGTAAGGTTCACGGTTCAGGGATGTTTGGGCTTTCGGACTTGGTGCTTTAAGTACTTTGAGACACCTAAAGGGTGCAAGGTACTGTTACGGGGCATAATTTCCCTAATTCTAGTGATCATTCCTAAAAGAGCAACCCTGCACTCTACTATATGGGTGCGTGGGCTCCTTTTAGAAGAAAATAAAGCCCTGCCAGGGCATGAACCGGTTCACATATTTGGAGGTTTCCGAAAAAAGGACACCAAAATACGGTACCCCTAATTTCGGAAACTCCAATTTACCTGTCGGGGAGCAGGTCGGAACAAACAGCTGGTTCAAGGATTCTGGCTTGTTTAACGTGGAGCGGCCCACCTCAACCCTTGTTGGGCTCAAAGTGCGAAGCCAGTACCAACGACACCATCTCTTTAAGCCGTCTCTTGCTAGCACGCCAGCTTATGCTCCGGCACAATTCCGGCACACTTAGGGATGTGCGATGTCAAGCACAAAGGCTTCTGTTCAAGAGCACACCTGAAAGAACAAAACTCATGCAGCCCAAAACCTACACAACAAATCCAGACCCTAAATACTCAACTCGAAAGCCTAAACCCACAACCCTATACTCTAAACCCTAAAGCATTCGTGAGCAGACAACCCAAAAACCCTACCCCTTCCCTTCGGTTCCTGTTGATGATATACATCCGGCATTACCTTAAGGACCCTAAACTATGGAAGTTATGGTATTTTCCTATTATGGGAAATGCGGGATTCAAATCGTCAACCGTTCTCGCCTGGTACAGCTCTTCCGTGCTGCGCACCTTGAACCTCGGGAGGCTCTGATTTAGACGTCCCGTCCCGCCTAGAGCCCAAGACCCCTAAACCCTCAACCCCTCAACCCTTAACCTCTAAACACAATAGACCCCTTTAAAAGGACCCATTATCAGAGCCCAAGACTGCGAGCATCAGGAATATCCGCTAGACTATGAAGGACATATGTACTTTGAGGCCAAAGTATATAAAGGGAACTCCAGAAAGTTGGAATATGGTTTCATGGTAGGATACCCTATAACTTACCATAGAAGGGTTAGGATAATCATATTCCAACTTTCTGGCTCTTACCTTATAGTATTGGCCACATGGAATTTCAAGGTGAAGGTTGAAGTCACCCGTGTCTCTCCAACAACAGCTTCCAACAGACCCCTCTTTAACTCTCAAAGCACCCTAAGCCCCAAAACCCCTAAACCCCTAAACCTGTAAACCTTCTAAAAACCTATTGATGCCTTTAAAGGAACCTTTTTCTAAATCCTTTTAAGGAACCCTAAAACCCTCACTCTCAAACACCGTTTCGGCCGAGCTGCGCATCGCCTTTGTGCTCGACAACATCGATGGTCATCGTGGCCCAGATCCTGGTGTATAACTGAACCCTTACTCCTAAGGGTCTAGGAGGATCCTCGGTTTAGGTTTTTTAGGGTTTAGGGTCTAGGAGAATCCTGGGTTTAGGGTTTGAGGGGTTAGGGTTTAGGAGGATCCTGCTTGAGCAAAAGGTTTTCTTGTGTGTGTGGGTGGGTGGGTTGCACTCTCTGGGTTTTAGGGCTTGTAGGGTATGGTTTAGGAGGATCCTGGGTTTGGGTTTTTAGGGTTTAGGGTCTAGGATGATGCTGGGTTTAGGTTATTTTAGGGTCTAGGAAGTTTAGGGTTTAGGAGGATCCTGCGTTTAGGTTTTTAGGGTTTAGTGTTTAGGGTTTACGAGGATCCTGGGTTTAGGTTTTTGGGTTTTGGGGTTTAGGAGGATCCTGGGTTTAGGTGTATACCCAGAGCCTCCAAAACTCCTTAATTAAGGGTTCCTTTAAAGGGAACTATTTTGGATCTAGTCTATAGGTTTTCGGGCTTGGGGTTTAAGGGATTCATGTACGCAAGTAGTAGATACTATGTTCCACAAGTACCTACTCAGGGACTACAGTGACTACAGCTCTTGTGCGCATAAAAATTCAAAAGCAGTATCTGCTGCAACCAGATTAAGGCAGTGATGCTTTGCCGGTGTTGTGGGCCGTGGGCGTGCCCCGAGATGGGACCTCACGAAATGAAACGTTATAGGGTTTTAGGGTCTAGGGTTTGGGTCAGTATTTCAGTTTAAGCAGCCAGCTCGTCTATCGAGGAAGCCACCTTCAACACCGAAGGCCAAAACTGGTCATTCCTGAGCATAAAACAAATCCCTATATGGGAGTTTCCGAAATTAGGGTCCCTAATCTAATACCCTACATAGTAGGATCCTTATTATAAGGACCCCAAACAAGGTACCCCTAATTTTCGGAAACTCCCATATAAAGCCGGAAACCTCAACACTGAACCCTCAATCTCAACCCCCCAAAACGAGGCAGTCCTGGCGATGTCTTCCAAGCCATTCTCGATCTTCGCCTCCTTCTTCGCATCATCGCAGAGCCTCTCTGGCAAAACTCAGAGAACTCAAGCCTTAACAGACCTATTGTAAGCGCAAGACCTAAAATGCGAGGCCATACAGTAAACCCTGTAGACCCTAATCATATGACTCGCAAACCCGACTTTTTAAATGCCCCAAAAGAACATTAGGGGTTTAGGGGACTAGGATTTAGGGGAATAGGGCTTATGGCACCGATGTTACCTGTGATACGTATTCTCACTGTGGTTGCAGTGCCTCCGTGTGTGTGGGCTTACTCTATTCTCGGACACTCCCACTGCTGAGGGTTTCAGGTGCCACTAGCTTGAGGGAGTTAAGAAAAAGAGCTTAGCAACGGGAGCTGATCAACCCTCAACAATATCTACTTACTTGCATCCACGAAATCCTTGTAGAACAAGCAAGCCCAACCCTGAATAGTAAGAGATTGAGAGCTCCATAACTTAATATTGCTGACAGAAACTGATGCTGACCACACTGAGATGAACAGTATACTTGACATCCTTACGTAGATTCTGCTGCGACTAATAGTATACTAGCGGTTAGCGAAGTCGCCTGGCAATGAGGTCGGAGTGGTTCTGCAGGCCGAGGTCCATGACCCTTTGGAGCGTGAAGCCCGGATCCTTCGGGTTGAACGACTCCTGGGCGCCGCGTTTGAAAGTCCCAAAGGGTCCAAAGTACCTATATAGTTTAGTAGCATGTAGGGTTTCTATATCAGGAATTACTTTTATGATATATCCCCCATAACAGTAGTTTAACAGTACATAGGACCCTTTGACAGTGCATGCGCTGGGCGTAGGGTCTAGGATCGAGGATATAGCAGTTTTTGGGGGGTTGTGGGCTTAAGGGTCAGGGCTGTGGGGTTTTTGAAGGATTGAAGTCTTTAGGGTTCAGGGCTCGAGTATTAAAGTTGTTTGCTCGTTTTAGGCCGTCGCGATTTTGGGAGTTAGCATTAAGGAGCGTAGATTAGGGGGGCTTAGGATTTAGTGCTTAAGGTTTCGGATCAGGTTTAAGGTCTGGGGTTGAGATTGGCTGTTGAGTTTTGACTGTTGGGAGTGGGATTTGGTGCTGCCGAGGGCTTGCACCCGGGTTCACCTTCGATAAGGTACTGACTACGAAATGGCAGGTGATTATACCTGTATTGTAGGGTATAACAAGTAGGGTTTAGGTTTTGGATTCATGAATACCTGAAAGCCTCAACCTCCACGGTCCACTCTGCCAATTTCCATAAGGATCCTTGGGGGGGTGGTAGGGGCCTTACTACCCATAATAAGCACTTAATAAGGCCTACTCAAGGAAGTATAGTCCCCTACCCCACTCCCCCCTACTCCCTTAAGGGGCCTGTGATTATAACATGGAAACCCGACGATGGTAGTAGCTTATAAGTATGTAGAGTTATAAGTACCCTAAATGGAGATACCCCAACTATAACCCTACTTATAACCTACTTACTAAGTCCCGGCTACTATAGGGCACCCTTAAGGGACTATTATGAAATTTGGGCCTAGCGGCCTTGACCTGCTTCACAACCTCCTCGATGTGCCGCTCACGCATGGCGTCTGCACGCAAGTTCTGGATGACCGGCATCCTTAGTCTCTCTGGTTCTCAAGAGGAAATGGGGGCATGGATCCCTATTTCTATAGTAGTCCCTAGATGGTCCCCTACCCTACTAAGAACCAGACAGTCTGCATCAACATAGCCCCAAAGCCTTATATTACTTATATGGTATGGTCTTTGAACCCAAAAGGCTTACTATCTGAGTCCTTAGATCCCAAGTCTTTACCAGCAACTGAGTTTGGATTTCGGGGTTAGAGGCTGAGGAGTCGGACCGCTTGGGTGCTTCATGTCTTCTGCTTTTGAGTTCAGTGGTTTGGGGATTTTGAAACGGAAGTGTCGGTCTCCAGTGATGGGAGGCCAAAAAGAGGGGTAAGATTCTTGGGGTAGGGAGTCCTTAATATGAACCCTTTTTCTGGGAACCCTAATCCCTACTAAACCCCCCATAGGCTTAAACCCCTTTTTGGCCTCCTATGATCCAGGGCATAGGAACTTTGGGAATTTGCCGGCTGCGGTACCGGTTTTGGGATTAAGGTTCAGCAGCTTTCATGTAGAAGCCACCTCAAACTCATCATGTTACCATGTTGGAGGTTCAGGGAAGGCTCGTTGCTGGTTTGTCGGTTCTACATCGGTTCAGGGCTGAGGGTTAAAGAATTCGAGGTTTCAGGTTCAGGTCAGGGAAGCCTCGTTGCTGGTTGTTGCTTCTACATCGGTTCAGGCAGGGCTAAGGGTTAATTTCTGGCCCAGGGTTTCGGGTTTGGGGGCCCTCGACCGAAGAGCGCCAGAAGCAAAGACGAAGCATGAGAGGCGTGGCCAAAGAACGACACCTTCCTACATCTCAGAGCATGGGGTGCAGCCCTCCATCCCACAAACAATAGGTCACGGCCCCTTAAAGGGTTCATCGTGGGTGCCAGCTCCGAACATGGAACACCTTGATGTCCTCCAGACATCTCAAGGTTATTATTAGAAACTCTGGAACCCCAAACCTCAAAAGAGCTTTGATTCGTGCTTAGAGGTCTTTAAGGTGTTCCGTTGAAGGTTCTCTCTGGTCTCCCCTATTCAAGGTATACCTAGGGCTTGCGGCTCGAAATCCTGTAGCTCACGAAGCTCCTGTAATAAGTATCCTCATCACGAAAGGATTACGGATTAGGTTTTAAGGTTTAAGTTTAGGGTTTCGGGTTGGTTTAGGGTTTAGAAAATACTGGAGGCACCTAAGCAAGAGCCCTTCTCTTCCCTTAGCACACCATTACCCAGAGTGTGCAACCTACAAGTGACACGTGGCAGGATTCGATAAAGGGCACCTAAGTACCCTAAACCCTACACACAAAAATAATCTAAAACCCCCAGAACCACCCTAATCCCTAAACCCCTAAACCCAAACCCTAAACCCACGTTCCTTCGCGGAAGCCCTAAACCCGAACTCCAATCGCTCTAATCCCCCCTGAAGACGCCAAAGGGCATGTTGCGGAAGGTCTCCAAGTCGGCCTTGAGATCCTGATAGACCTGCCTGGGTTGAAGAGAAGGCTTCAGGAGTTGAGGTTTTGAGGGTTATATGGCCTAAGAAATACGGTTTGGGGGTTTAGGTGTTTGGGATGATGTAGGGCTCTATGAGGTGTCGTTACAGATGCCAACTTCACGAGAGCCTTGGGGTTGAAGTGGGGTGAAATAGCATCAGGTTGGTCAGGGGGCTTGAGATTTAATCAGTTCTACATACACCCGGAACACCAAAAACTTCAAGGCAGGAACTATTCGTGCGAGCGTTGCGGAGAAGCAAAGCCTGGCAAAAAAAAGAGAGGTGCTGCTTCAGAACTTTCCCAGAGAGTCCATATACACTACTGTTACGGAATTAGGCCCTAATAGACCATCCCCAGTATGGTTTTGGGGGCGTAATTCCATAATAGAAGTGTATATGGACCCTCTAGGAATGGTAACAGCCACAGAAGTTCTAGGATCCTGGTGTTAAAGGCTGCACCCAAGGAGCAGCTAGTTTGTAGAAACCATTCACTCAGCCCTACCCAGAGGCTCTATAGTAGTTCCTTTTTGGGGGGTTGGTATTTAGAATCCTATAAGCAAGTCCCCAAAAGGAACTACTATGGAGCCTATGGGTACCTACTATCTTACTGTCTTGAAGGCTTCCTGCCTGGAATGGATGTAAGAAGCTGTGGAAGCTCGAAAGCCAAGATAATTGAGGGTTGAGGGTGATCGAAAGTGCCACGGTGCCAGTTCTGGACGTTCTTGTCCTTGCCAATCACCTTTCATCACAAGGCCTAAACCGTAGGTGCCCTACTACTCAGGGAATCAATCCTTAATTGCTGAGTTCATAAGCCCCAGAAAGTGTAGACTTTCAGTTTTATAGTGGGTAAGATTCTCCCAAAAAGTGTATGTAAAGTGTATCCACTCAGCTACTAAGAAGCAGTATTGGCATTTTGGTAGTGGAAAGAGCCTCATGGGTCTGGTGCTTTCCGCAACGCGAAATCTAGGATCCGAGTGATGGGTATCAGATGTCCTCAGAGGCATAGGGACCTTATTATGGGGTCCTTAAGAGGTCTAGGGCCCTAACTATGAGGTCCTTGGAGGGATAGATAGGGAACTTTGAAATCCGAAGCCCGAAGGTGTAGAACACAACGGGCAATGAGCGCTTGAGTATAGGGTATCAGCATACAGCCGGCAAGCAAGTCAGAAAAGCCACAGGTATGTAGACCACAATTCCCGCAAAACCCACGAACCCGAAAGCCCTACATGACAAAACTCGAAACCCTCTGAAGGGAGGCTAAAAGGGTGGATTAAGATTCTTGGGGTAGGGATTCCTTAGTATGAACCCTATTATGGGAAACCTAATCCCTACCAAACCCCTATAGGCTAAAACCCCCTTTGGCCTCCTATGATACCCGTATAGATCCCTTGAAAGGAACCCTAGGGATCCCTAACCCCGCATAGGCTAAAACCCCTTTTGTCCTATGACACAACCCCGGCCTTCCGAATGCGGCCCAAGAATTGCATGGCAAGCTCATCCATGTCGTCGGTGTTGAGAGACTGGAAGCTGCCCGTGCGCAGCTTCTCCCACCTTGCAAGCTTAAGGGCCTTTCGGGTGTAGGGTTCGGGATGTAGGGCTTAGTGTTGCGAGTTTAAGATTTGGGGTTTATCATGGGGTTTAGGGCTTGGGTGTTCGGGGATTATGATGTGGAGTTCCTAAACTGGAACGGTGTATAATCTGTCATAACCTAGTAATAATAACGAAGTCTCTGTGCCCCCCCAACTAGAGGCCGTGTCGTGCTAGTGCTAGCATGTAAAGAACCCATACAGCTTCCATGCCCTACGAACTTTAAGTCTACAATAAGCCTAAACCCCTAAACCCTACAGCCAACACGCCAGTTCTGGTGATTCACCGGCCTTCAGCTGAAGATCCCAAGTTCTGCGTACTACAGTACTAGAGATGTTTCTGCTACAAACAATACCGCATCCAGAAGCAAAAACCAGAAAGCCTGGTTTAGGCTTCGAGGGGCTCAGGGCAAAGGGCTTTTGGGGATCAGGGTCCAAGTCATGTCCCTGCATAAAACAGTTTCAGAAACGAAGGAACCTAACATAGACCTGAAGTAGAAACAAACGGAGCTCGAAACAATGAGAACCAGCCCATTCTGCGTCCATACTGAGATCACAGGCCGGATTTTTTAAAGCGTTTAGGGTACAGGGTTTGAGGTTTGTTCTTTAGGGTAGAAGGCTTCACTTAGGGTTTGGCCTTTTCCTTAGCTCCAAATAACCTACGGTTTTTAAGGACTCATAAAGAGGGAACCCTAAAAATGTAGGTTCCTTCGGGTCCAGGTTGGTCTACACCAAGCCGCTCTTTGTTCCAGTCATCGCGAATCTCCCACACCTCGACACAGGCTTGGTTCTCCATCAATGGGGTCCACCAGCACCCCCCAGGTAGTAGAGCTCTTAGGGTCCGTAATAGTTGGTATTTAGGGTATATTGGAGGTTAGTTGGGGGCGTCTAGGCAGGGTGTGATGCTGAGGTTCCCAGAGCCTCCAAATTACAATAGGAAGCCAACATAGATCTAAGGTATATTCCTTAATCAAGAGGTTTTGGATGCTCAGGTTCAGGTGTCGGGTTTTGTGGACTGACGGTTTGGGGTTGAAGGTCAGGCGTTGAGAGCTTATAAACATCACCCATAGGCGCATGCTTGATGCTCGGCACTGTTTTGCTGAAACCTGCAAACCGCACAGTCCCAAGATCAAGCACTCGGCTAAAAGCTCTCAGGCGCCCAACCACCAACTCGAAAACGCAAGTTCAAAGCCTAACGAACGGTTACCTCGTATTTTGTATGCAAACCCTACTTAAAGGATCATGGGACTTAGTAATTAGGGTTATTAATAAGGTAACTATACTCATAATTACTCATCATAACCCCAAGTAATAATAAGGTACTTATAACCATATTTACTAAGTCCCATGATCCTCCAAGTAAACCCTGCAAGACCCCCCCCTTTCTGCGCCAGGAGACCATGGTCAGCTTCTCGATCTCTTGCTCCACCCAATCCAGCTCCTGATGTTGGATAGAGGGTTTAGGGGTTTAGGGTTTTAGGGTATTAGGGTATTAGGGTTTTCGGGCTTAGTGGGTTTAGGGTTTCAGGGTTCAGGGTTTAGGGGTTTAGGGTTTAGGGTTTTAGGAGTTTAGAATTTAGGGTTTAGGGGTTTAGGGTTCTAGGGTTTAGGGTTTAGGGTGTGTCACAGTGCCACGGCGCGCCCCACCCATGGAGTGGTCGTGGGTCGCGCCGTCTTCGTAACGTGGAACCCACCCACAACCACCCGAAGCAGGACTAGAACGGGTTTTGTGTTCTGCTTCTTCTTATTCGAGTGCTGCACTAGCCGAAAAGACGTTGCAATGTTGCGGAACGTCAAAGGGACATCCGAGTGATGTAGTCACAAAATAGCAGCGACGCCCTCGCTCGTCCTCGCCGGCCGCCAGAGTCGTCCGTCAGCCGTCGTCAGAGTCGTCCGTCAGGGCCCAGTGCCAGGCCTCCAGAAGTGGTCTGCAGCCGTCCGCTGTCCGTGCCAGTCCGGCCAAGAGTGCTGATCATCCAGTCGGCCGCCAGGGTTTTTTCGCCCGGCAGTCCGTGCCAGAATTGTCCAGCTTTGCCGCCAAACTCGCACTCCAAGCTCCTTGCCAGAGTCGGCCACTGTCCCCAAGCTCTTTCTAGGACGTCCCGTCACTGCGTCCCCGCAACGTCACCCCGCTGTCCCCGCCAGGGTCGCTTGGTCAGGGTCGCCGTCCCCGCCAAGGTCCTTACGCCGTCCTTGCCAGGGTCGTCCGCCGTCCCCGCCACGATCGCCCGTCCCCGCCAGGGTCGTCCGCCGTCCTCCAGAACCGTCTGCCAAGCTGTTTTTGGCCTTTTTAGTTGCTGTCAAAGCCAAGTGCCCGCCAGAGTGTCCGCCGTCCCCGTTAGGGTTGCCCGCCGTCCCCGCCAGGGTCGTCCGTCTGCCAAACTGTTTTTGGCCTTCTGTCAAAGTCAACCAGTATGGTCGTCGGGCCCAGAAGCCTCACCGCCAAGTCCCCACCAGAGTTGTCCGTTCTTGCAGGGTCACAGAGTCCGCCAGAGTCGTCCGCCGTCCGCCAGGGTCGCCCGCCGTCCCGCCAGGGTCGTCCGCCGTCCCCCTCCAGAGTCGTCTGCCAAGCTGTTTTTGGCCTTTTTAATTGCTGTCACAGCAGAGTCGTCCGCCGTCCCCGCCAAGGTTGCCCGCCGTCCCCGCCGGGGTCGCGCGCCGTCCCCGCCAAAGTCATCCGTCCACCAAGTCCCCGCCAGGGTCGTCAGCCGTCCCCGCCAGAGGACTCGCCATCCTTGGCAGGGTCGCTCGTCAAGCTCTTTCTACCAGGTCCCGTTCCCGCCAGGGTTCTCGCGCTGGGAGATAAGGCGCCATCCCCTCCAGAGTCGTCTGCCAAGCTGTTTTTGGTTTTTTCAGTCCCTGTCCGAGTCGCCAAGTTCCGGCCAGAGTCGTCCGCCGTCCCCGCCAGGGTCGCCCGCCGTCCCCGCGGTCGTCCGCCGTCCCCCTCCAGAGTCGTCTGCCAAGCTGTTTTTGGCCCTTTTGCTGTCACAGCAGAGTCGTCCGCCGTCCCCGCCAGGGTTGCCCGCCGTCCCCGCCAGGGTCGCGCGCCGTCCCCGCCAAAGTCGTCCGTCCACCAAGTCCCCGCCAGGGTCGTCAGCCGTCCCCGCCAGAGTCGCCCGCCATACCCGCCAGGGTCGCTCGTCAAGCTCTTTCTACCAGGTCCCGTCCCCGCCAGGGTTCTCGCGCTGGGAGATAAGGGTACCCAATTTTACTATTGTGCCCCATGGCTAGCAGTGCCAAATCAGGTCTGGTAGACTCGATCTGCTTGGCCAAGCAAGCAGATCTCGAAGCGGTAGCGTTCAGTGGTACCGGCCGCCGCCGGGCGCGGGCAGCCAATGGTTTAAGGGTTTAAGGTTTTAGGGTTTAGGATTTAGGGTTTAGGGGTTTAGGATTTAGGGTTTACCCTAACAAGGCTTCTAAGGGGGTCATGGGCTTTCCGAGCGAGGGTGGGGGCTTTGGGGGCTGAGCTTTGGGATCTCACTACGAGGGTCCAGCACCATTAAGGTTTAGGGTGTAGGAATTAGGGTTCGGAGGTTAAGGTTCAGAGTTGAGGGCTTGCCAATCCAGCTCCTGATGTTGGATGAGCCTACTGCAGGCGCCTTGATATTTAGAACAGGGACCCTTTAAGGGTTCCTTTCAGAGTGGTCTGTAAGGATTATGAGGGCGCATTATGGGGGCTTAGTGTAGGGGCCTTATAATAATAATAATTAGAATGGGCGTTTTCTGGGGAAGCCCATTATACTATCACTGTAATAAGGAAACCCCCCGAATGGTATAGGTAACTATTTATGCCCCTATATTATGGGATGTACAGGGTTTGAGTGGTTTAGGGTTCAGAGCTTTGGGCTCAGAGTTTAGGATTCAGAGGTGTGGGTTCAGAGGTTAGGGTTCGGAAATTAGGGTTCAGAGTTTTGGAAATAAGGTGTAGGGCCGTGTAGAGCACAGAGGTACCTTTCATGGTGTCAATTTCCCTGGCAACTGCCTGCCCAAAACCTTGAACAAGACCTTAAATCCGAGCTCAAACCCACACCCCTCAACTAAACACATTAACCTGCTATAGCCCCGGTTTGTACTCCAGGGCTTGCAGAATTAGCCCGAAAACCCGGCAGATCCTATGGCATTGCTGACGAGTGCATGCGCAAGTCTCTGCGGTTTGGGCTCGCGGACCCTCAAGGTCTCTCTGACAGTGAGGATATAGATGTACATATTATATATAGATACATATATGTATATGTATACTGTATACATATTTAGAAGCTGGGTCATCGCAGCGAGCTATAATTAGATCTATATTGAAGACTCCATGGTCAGTAAAAGCTCCTGCCTAGAGCCCTACCACCCGCAACTTCTCGCAAGAGAACACCAAAGCTTCGACTCTCAACACGTATACCCCAGTTGCTGAATTCACCAGCCCGAAAAAGCAAAAATGTCTACTTCCAGTTCTATAGCGGGACATGAAGCCCAAAAAATGTAAGCAGTCAGCTACTAAGATACCCAAATCTTAAACCTCGAACTCCGTCAAGGAATATTTGCACCCAACCTTGCAACCCGAACTCCCCTCTACCTATGCCATATGCACCCCTAAACCTTCGACTAAACCCTGCCTATCTTATACACCATGCATGCTCTCGGGTGGCCCCTGACTACTCGTAAGTTAGATCCTCTGAAGCCCACTTAGGGAAAACATACAATATCCCAAAGGCCTAACTGATCCAGTAATCCTAGACCGTACCCTCAGGGTCCATGTACCCAACTAATAGTTTTAACTCGTAAATATATACTTTGGCCTTCAAGTACTGCCTGTTTAGGTGCCTTTAGTGCCAAAGTGTGTAATTTTTGAGCACATGGACCCTTAGGGGTATGTAAGACCCAAAGCTTAAGACCTCCGCCCTGAAACTCGTCATCCGTCCTTGTAGTTTGCCGGCTCGATTCCGAACAGCTCCTGCCACAGAAGTTTTCGGGAGGGCGAGGGGCTGTCAGACCCAAAGGGTGCTAACGGTGGATGATACAAACCATCCACCAAGGGTACCTTTAAGGGGCTCCTTTGAGGGATCTATAGGGATTTAGGGTTTAGGGTTTAGTGATATAAATCCTGCATTGCCCATGATAAGGAATCTACCATAATTCGCATAGTTTAGGGTCCGTACGGTAATGCAGGATTTATATCATCAGCCATAGTAGGCGGTAAGGTTTCTATCATGGGAATTACGATTATATAGACTACTGGTGGCGTGGGTAAGCATCCCCCTCGTGGGTACTTCGGACGCTTTGCAAGAGGGTTTGGGGATGACCTGCATCCTAAGAAACCTTCATGTTTAGGGTTGCTTATGATGGATTCCTTATGTAATTGCTGATTCCTGAAAAAGATCGGCTTTGGGGGGGTTCAGGTAGGGTGTATAAGGAAAGTTCAGGGATCGGGATTTAGGGCTCTAGAGTTTCAGAAGTTGATTTTTGTTTACGGATGTGGGTGCTTGATACAAGCAATGCATACCTGCAGTCCTGAACATACACAGGCCCGGGGTTTGAATAGCGGGTTGGCAGTGCAATGTTCAGGTTTAACTTCTGGCTTCGGGATCGGGCTGTGAGCTAGGACCTTCGGTTCAGCTTTTGCAAGTCCGGTATGGGCCCCAAGAGAAACGATTCCACACGTCAGCCCGTGTGGAAGCCTATGTGCAGAAGCATCGCCTGTTAGAGGGAAACCACTCAAGCAACCTGAACTACTACGACTCGCGGTGATGAAAACAGTGACGTCGGTAAAACTACCAAAGTGCACGTTAGACCATGCAGCTTGTCCAAAATCATAGGCATACCTGCCCACATAAACCGCCAAAGACCAACAAGTGGCTATCAGTTGCAGCCACAACCCTTTACCGCCTCAACCCCCTAACCTACCTACCTGAACCGAACCCCAAAGCACTTCCTGTCATACCGGAATAAGGAATGCTAGAAATGCAGGCTGCGCACCTGAAAACAGAAATCTTTAAACCACCAGCCTTGACCTTACGTAAGCACTCGACTCCTCTGACAAGACTAAACCCTAAACCCCAAACCCGTCCTGCACAAGATCCCTCCTAAGAGTCCATGCACCCCGTGTAGTACATACTTAGGCTCTAAAGCACTGAGAAAGAGATCAAATTTAAGGCCAAAGAATATACTAGTAGTATGAGAATACATGGACCCTTGATCCTGAACCCTAAATCCGACGTACCCTAAGCCCAAAACCCCTATAACCCTTAAACCCCTAAATCCGACATACCCTAAGCGCAAAACCCTTATAACCCTTAAAACCCTCAATCCTACATACTCCCTTACCCTAAGGGTCCAAGGAGTCCTTACTTATGGTTGTTGATACCTCAAAAAGCCCTAAAGTCCTTTAAGAAGGAGTACTTGGACCCTCTGGGAACCCCTAAACCCTAAACCCTTAAACCCTAAACCCCTAAGCCCTAAACCCCTAAACCCTAAACCCCTAAACCCCTAAACCCTAAACATCCCCTGGCAGCCGCATCTTTTGCGAGCCTGCTTCGGCCGAAACTCCGCTTCGAGCTTCCGCTTGTTCTCGATCTGATTCCGGTAGTTCCTCGGTGAGGGCTTACTTGGAGGGGCAGGGGACTTAGTAAGTAGTGATAAGTAGAGTTATAAGTACCCTAAATGGAGTTACCCCACTTATAACCCTACTTCGGTCAGGGCTTACCCTAAGACTCCTAAGGTTTAGGGTTCTAGGGTTTAGGGTTTAGGGCTTTAGGGTTTTAGAGTTTGGGTTTAGGGGTTTAGGGATTTAGGGTTTAGGGTTTAGGGGTTTAGGGTTTACCCTAAGACTCCTAAGGGGGTCATGGGCTTTCTGGGGGAGGGTTTGGGCTTTGGGGGCTAAGGTTTGGGATCTCACTACGAGGGTCCAGGAGCATTAGGGTAGGGTGTATAGGGTTGGGGGTTTCGGGTCTCTTGGTCGGGATTTCGGGTTTAGAGATTCGTCCGGCATATCTTAGGGTTTGAGTTCAAGGCTCCAGGTTTAGGGTTCCTTCTAAGGCTTTGCAAGCCTTTTTTGGGGGGGGTTCTCGGAAGGAAGGTCTACTACGGGAGGGTTTTGTGCATCAGATTCCTGCATAGTTGGCTACTAGACTACATAGTTTCAACTGCGCAGACCTCTGGCAGACACTTTCAAGGGGCTGAAAGTACGTAACTCTACTGGTAGTAAATGTATGTATGTACGTATGTAGGTATGCATACATGAATGTATGCATGCTTGTATGTATGCATGAATGCATGCATGTATGTATGTACCTACGTACCTACGTATGTGAGTACTCATATACATGCACATATGTATATATATATATATATATACATATGTATATATATATATATATATATATATGTATACATATGTGTGTATGCTGAAAATGCATGCATTTATTATCTATCTATCTATATATATATATATATATATATATATGCATATATGTGTTATATATATACATATATATATATATATATATGTATATATATATATATATATATATAGAGAGAGAGAGAGAGAGATAGAGAGAGAGAGAGAGAGAGAGAGAGAGAGAGAGAGAGAGAGAGGGAGGGAGGGAGGGAGAGAGAGAGAGAGAGAGAGTATGCCCATGTTTGTAAACATTTATAACATGCATGCACGCAGATACATAGAACATGCGCAGCGGAAGATATAGATATCTATGACATACATGACATGCACACGAACAGTACCATTCTGGACCCACCTTCCGACACAAATGCACGAACGAACTGTGAACGGAACTCGTCTTGTGCAAGCCTCTTTGCATCAGGGTAGCACAAATGAAATCTTTGAAGATATACAATCCTCCCTAGGTCGATTTACTTACTGGAGATGAACACGCAGTTGCCACCAAACCTCAGAGGCAGGATACATCGTGTTTGGTACCAGGTGCTTCTTATGCTCAGCATTGAACACATACGAAAGGTACCGGCCGCGGGTCTACAGCATGAGCAGTCATTCTCAACCCAAGTTCCATCTGCCTGCCCCTAGTATACTTCCACCACAAGAGGCCGCACCGACCGAAATCCGAAATTCCTGCCCCCGAGCCGAACCCCTTTTTATGAAGCCAGGGCTCTGTAGCATGGTGAAAGCTCCATCCGGTGTCAGGCCTGTTTTCGGGCTTCATAGCGTTCCAGGGGTTCCGTTAGGGGAGACTATGTGACTATGCCGGCTTGCTACAAGGGTCGTCAGCGTTGTTTGGCTGAGGGTTTGCTTGCATACGGGGGCCTCTTCGCTAACCCTAAACCCTAAACCCTAAACCCTAAACCGGAGTCGATTCGATTGCCCTTTCTGCCCAGCAAAGCTCCAAAAGTTGGAAACCCAATAGCCTCAGTCCTTAAGAGTAGTGTATAGGGCATCCCAGCACTATTTGTCCTTAATCAGGTTTCCAACTTTTTGGGGGTTTACTATATAGGCACCTTCCAGCAGCGGCGCCATCAAAACCTAACGCCTCAGACCTCAACCCTCAACTAAACGCTAAGTCTCTCTGCACACCTTGGGGGCAAAAGATGCGTGAAAGCCTCGCAACTGAAAAGATACAACCCTGGAAGCCGTCAGATGTTTTAGCGAAGAGGAAAAGTACGCAAACAAACCCCTCAGCCGAACCCTGTAGCAACCCAGTATAGTCTCCCCCTAACCCAAAGGCTCCATGTACCTTTATAGTAGATACTTAGGCCTTAAAGGGGTCCCTATATAGGTACTTTAAGGCCTAAGTATATACTATATGGGTACATGGAGCCTTAGGTAACGGAACCCCTGGAACGCTAAACGATTGAACACAAGAAACGGCGAACAAACACCTTGGCTCCAGCTCCAAGCAACAACCGAGGGCGTGGCCATCGCTCTTGTACGGTGCATGGCGACTGAAGTCAGTCTTCACGTCGCGGATGCCCTTTGCAGCGAGGTTTCTGTTACCTCTATGGGAGTTTCCGAAAATGGACGCTACTATAGTACCCTAACTAGCAGGATCCTTATTATAGGGACCCCGAAATAAGGTACCCCTAATTTTCGGACACTCCCCTACAATTTTGCGACTCTGGGGCCCTAACCCGAAGCCCAAACCCTGAACCCTTAGTAAGGCAATTTCGCGTACCTGGAGGATCATGGGTCTTAGTAAGTATGGTTAGAAGTCCTTGAATCGGGGTTATAAGTAATTATCAGTATAGTTACCCTAGTAATAACCCTGGTTACTAATTGAGTCCCATGATCCTTTAAGTAGACCCTAAAAATCCCCCTGATAGAACCTTATAGACCCCTTTAAAGGAACCCTTTAAGGAACCCTAGTCCCATGATCCTTTAAGTATCCCCCGAACCCTTAGGCCCCCTTTGAGTAGGTCTCAGGGCTGTGGATGTCGGGCTTCTCGGTTGCGACGTGTTCTAAAGTTGTCTGCCCACTTGGAGGAGCAGGGGACTTAGTAAGGGTTCTTTTTCCGGCTCCTTGGAGGGATCTCTAGGGTTCCTTAAAGGGGATCTATAGGGTTTTTTAGGGTTGACATAGGGTCTACTTGCAGGGGCAGGGGACTCAGTAAGTAGGTTATAAGTATGTTTAAAAAAGGGGACTAAATTCAAGGTACTTATAACTCTACTTATCACTACTTACTAAGTCCCGTGCCCCTCTAAGCAGCCACAGCACGCTAGACATGCCAAATGAGTCCGCCTCCGAAAAAACCTGGACAGAAAGTTTGACCCTTCGAAATGGCAGGAGCCCCCTAAGCCCCAACTCCTCAACCCCACGCTCTAAATCCTAAACCCTGAACACTAAAGCAACCAAAATCCCGAAACCCAAAACACCTAGACTCTAAAAGCGCGAATCCTTAAACCCAAAACTCCCGCAGCCCAAAATAACTAAATGTTGGAGAGTTGGGGTGAAGGCTTTAGGATCGGACCCATTCTTCGTAAAACGGTGTGTGGACCCCCAAAGTATGTAGAAGAATTTGTATTTTTTATAGGTGTCGGGCCCTTCTTCTAGATTTGGGGGTTCAGGTAAATCCTATCAGGGGGGGGTTAGGCAACCCCTACGTAAGGCCTACTTGGAGGTTCATGGGTAGTTATAACTGGGGCTATACGTCTCCTAATACCACTTATAAGTATAGTTACCTTACTTATAACCCCCACTTATAGCTACCCCCAAGTACACCCTTTATGATTTCCTTCTTTAGCTCCTGAAAAAGGTAGGTTATTTCGGGTTAAGGCCTACACCCAGAAAGGCAGGCCTGGCCGAAGGAGCCCAGATCTTGCTCCAAGCCTGCTTTCATCAACTTCTTCGCCTTGCTGATGCCTCGGAGCTTTGGGGTTAGTAAGGGCTTCTTAAAAGGCTCCTTAAAGGGATCTCTAGGGTCCCTTAAAGGGGATCTCTGGGATTTTAGGGTTTAGGGACTTGCTGATGCCTCGGAGCTTTAGCGTTCACCTTCAAGTACCAAACCCTACTTGTTTGTGGCTTCGAGACTTATGGGGAGGGCTCCTTAAAGGGATCTACGGGGTTTAGGGTTTATGGCTTCATGGTTGCAGGGGACTTAGTCAAGGCTTCATAAATGGATCTATCGGGTTTAGGGTTTAGGGTTTACTTGGAGGGGTTTTTGGGACTTAGTAGGGTTATAACTAGGGTTATAATTGGGGTAAAGTCCATTTAGGGTACTTTTGACTCTACTTATAACCATACTTACCAAGTCCCCTGCCGCTCCAAGTAGGGGTTTCAGGGTTGCAGGGTTAGGGTTTAGGGTTTTTTGTTCAGGGATTTTCTGTCAAGTAGAGAAAAGGGTGTAACTCAAGGACTTTTTCGGAGGAGAAGTATATATAGGGCCTCTATCCAGATATGCTGGATCCAGATATGCTGGCTGGAAGCTGTCTTGCTGAGCCCCCTTGCTGCTCGAAATGCGGGTGTAAGTGAGGGTGTGCTACAGGGAAAGTCCGCTGCCGGGCCGGAAGCAAAAGAACCCCAATGCATGCGATCATGCATCGCCAAACCCACCTTGAACAAAGACGTTCTTAGCACAATCACGAGTAATACGTTGGATTAGACTGAGGTTTGGCGGTCTATTTACCATGCAGGTACATAGGAAAGACTACTCATAGGCTCGGAGTGCTAGGTGCTGCATTCCTGAATCCTAGACCTGATGATCACAAACTCTACCCACAACTAGACTACAATAATGATACCCTAAGCCCCAGTACCAAGATCCTTCGGACCATTACCGAGGGCGTTCCAAAAAGCACAAATTAGGTAGCATTTATAGACTTTGGCCCCCAAAGTAGGTACTACTTGTATGCTTGGATCCCTAGTGTCAGGGAAATAACCATATATTCTACCCAAAACTAGCCTACAAAGCTTCTACCCTAAACCCAAGTACCTAGCTACTACAGTTGATGATATAAATCCTGCATTGCCTTAATGACCCTAGACCATGGGAATTCTGGTATATTGCTTATCATGGGTAATGCAGGCTGTATATCATCAGCCGTAGGGAAATGCACAAGTCCAGCGACGCATCTCAGCTTCCACCAGCGTCTCACGGAAAGTCTCCATAGCGGGCCGCATCTGGGCCTGCCCGTTTCTTGGCACCCTCTACGGCTTCCTATGAAGCTTTCACAAATGTTGCTACTGTAGGGGCCTTAATAAGTAGAATAGTGTTGTTGTTTTTCTGTTGGGGGGGGGGGGTCCTTAGTGTCATTTATCGTACAATATGCCTCCAAACCCAGCAGGTTTGGGGCTGAGCTTGTGCGTATGCATCGGGGTTTAGCCGGGTTGAGGTAGGATCTTCGGGCAGTTGGGTGGAAAGGTTCAGTTTGCGTCCGGGCCAAGTTGAGGGTCTAAGGTCCTGAGAAGATAATCCCTTCCCCCTAATATTAAAGGCCCCCCCCCCCTAATTTCAAAACTGGATTTCGGAGGTTTAGTTTTAATATTAGGGGGGGGGTTCGGTGCATCCACGTACCCGGACTCCCAGCTGCTAGTTATCCTAAGCCTGGAGCCCTGAGGCCCTACTAAAGCCCTAAGCGCTAAACCTCGAGCCCTAGACCCTAAAGCCCTGAGCCCTAAACTTTAAGCCCTAAAGCTTTAGCCCTCAGCCCTGAACCCTTAAGCCCTAAAGCTCTACTGTCTTTAGTACAGCTGTAATCTTTGGCTCTATTAACACTCATACAATCCTAGCCCCCCCCCCCCCCCCCCCAAAAAAAAAATGTTTTTTCATTAACTTTCAACTGTGGGCCCGAAGCCACGAAATTCCGGGGGGCCGGGAGTTTTTGTATTAGGGGGGGGTTAATGTTAGGGGGAGGCGATTACAGGTTTTCATTGCCTTGGTGTTGGAGGAGGGCCATGCAGCTAGCTTGGCTGCCCAAGAAGCACAGAACAGAAGTAAGGTTTAGGAATTAAGGGTTTGGTACTTGAAGGATCATGGGACGTAGTAACTACGGTTTTAATTACTAAGGTAACTATACTTGTAGTTAATTGTAACCCCAATTAAGGTACGTATAACCATAGTTACTAAGTCTCATAGTCCTCCAAGTTGTCAATGTGCAATTCGTGAAGCATCTTCCTGGTCTTGACAAGATCTTATTGCTTGGGGTGCGGGTACCCACAGGCTCCATAGTAGTTTCTTTTGGGGGTTGGTATTTAGAATCCTATAAGGAAGTCCCAACCAGGAACTACTATGGAGCCTATGAGTACTGCGATCTATCCACGGCGAGTCTGGTGCGTAGCTGCGCGTTTTCAGGGTGCTTTGTAGGACCGCCGGTCCACGAGCAGCTTTTCGTGTTCAATGGGAGCGTGCAGTGTTGAAGGTTTTTGAGCTTACAGTGGAGGCTGTGGGTAGTGAAGAGTTCCATGATGCAAGAGCTTGGAATCAAACAACCCGTGCGGCTTAAACGGTCTTGGGGCGCATATGATGTCCCAGTACATGCACAGCTGAAGCCCTAAACCCTGCATACTAAGCCCATGTGCATCGAAGCTCTGACAGGCTCTTGCCCTAGATGCTCAAATGCTACATGCCTCTACCCTCTATTTGTTATAAGCACGAGAAAGCCTTGCAACCCACAAGAATTGGATGCTAAACCATACCTGCGGATCCGAGAGTTTGAGAGACCTGACATGAGCTACCAAAATCTTCTCTCTTGTAGGGTCCGAATGCAAGCATCATTGCGGATTCTACATGGGACAAATAGGTTGTGGTACTTCAAGGAAGGCCCTGCCCTCGCCACGCTTCACGATGCGTGGCCTTGCGAGAAAGTTCTTCGTCGGAGGGGACAACCTGGCAGGTTAAGCTGTTGGAAGCGGTTTGGATTTGAAGGGTCGGGCCAAATTGTCAGGGTCATTCATGTAAGGTAGTTACCACATACTCGGACATCTCAAGTAAAGCTCCGTATATGATACACAGAAATACTATAGAAAAGAGAAAGAGAAAGAGAGACAGAGAGTGTGTGTGTGTGTGTACTGCCGCAAAACCTTATTTTAGCAAACATCGCGCAAACGACCCTAAACCCTAAACCGTAAAGAAGTCTCAATTTCTGGGGCTTGGAGTTCAACCAACGTTCACGGAGTCACGATAGGCTTACGGCGTAAGGCTTAGTGTGTTCAGGGTTTTGTGGGTCTTAAGAGGCGGGAGTGTTCCTCGGCAAGTTTGCAGCGCAAAAGCTTCGAACCTGTGCGTCTTCAAAGCAGAGGTGGACGCGTTCCATCTTGTGGGTCCTGAGCCTTAAACCCTAAACCCTAAACCCCAAACCCTAAACCCTAAACCCTTAACCCTAAACCCTAAACCCTAAACCCTAAACCCTTGTGGGGTCTGGGACTGAGCCGAGAAGTGCGGGCCTACGAAGGTACGTGGCCACCAACAAGAAGCCCATCTGCTCCAGTTCCTAGACCCCCAAAAGTAGGTAAAATAATGGTCCAAAACCTATAAAAGGCTATAATCCTACATACTTTGAGGGTCCAGGTTCGCTCATCTGACAGAAGGGCTCCGTGTTTCGGAGCTCGCTCGGGGAAGCTGTGAGCGGGTGTGCGTAGACATCCTTGTCAATGGAGTGACAGAAGCTGCCACGGCAGGCGTCGGCCACAGTGTAGCGGCCCCTTTGCCAAACTAGAGTTCATTCGGCGTGGAGAATACGCGCCACCAAGCTCGCGCTGCCCTCCACATCGCGGTAGCTAGATGCAAACGGAAGCGGGGGGGCATCATGCGTCGTGCTTCTGAACAGGGGGTCACAGGTCCAGACGTTTTATTGCAGGGGTTTAGTGACAATTTGACAGGGTCCGGGGATGCGAAGGCTCGGCAGCCATGAGCATCAAGGCTTGTTGGTGTTTAGGGCTGGGATCGAGGGTTACCTGGTTAATTAACCGCAGATAACCTACTTCTCTAAGGCCTTATATACAGAAGTGATAATAAGGATCCCTAAACAGGTAGGTTTTGTAGGGTCCAGGTGGGGTCTATGAGCATGAAGGCTTGCAGGCGCTCGTTTGATTGCGGTTCGCCCCATGCAAGGGCCCAACAAAGGCATAAGGGCTTCGTAGCGTTTTAGGGTATTAAAGGGCTTCACGTGTAGTGAGCACTTTACAGAGAGATGTCCCAATACCTTTGATGTCTATGTGGGGGTATACCTACCCCAATTCTTGCTCATGTGATGTTGGGGAATCCTACCACACAAACCTTGAACCCTCGAAGGGACCATTGGCTGTGGCTGAAAGTGCCTCAAACTCGCCCAACTTGGCGTACTTGTCCTCGATGGGCCTGAGCGGGGCGAGGGGTAAGACTTCATGTTAACACCACTATAAGGCCCCGTTAAACACCCTGGCGGCTAGCAAACCCCATATAAAAAAGGCATTGCGCAACACGATTACAAAAACCTTGAAGCCCTCTCGCCCTATCGAACCTTAAACCCTAAACCCTCCGGTACCAAAAGACCCCTAAAATCAAAACCCTGACTTAATACACCTTAAGCTAAACCTTAAGCCCTAACTAAACCTTAAACCGTACACCCTAAACCCCTAAACCCTAAACCCGTAAACCCTAAACCCTAGGCCCTCCCCCCCCTTTCCCCAAAGGCCGAGGAGCTTGATCTTCGACTCCATGTCCGTATCGTCTTTGCGGCATTGCTCCAAGAGGGCGATCCGTGTCTTCAGCTGATCCTTACTAGTTCATTGTTGGGATAGGATTAAAAAAGTACCTTTTTATTCCTTATTGGGTTCAAGTACCCATAACAATGTAAAATGCTACCCAACTATGACAAAGCTTAGTGAAGGCTTGTAAGGTTTTGGGCTTTACAAGACTATATAAGGGTTTAGGGCATGGGTTTAGGGTGTATAGGGCCTAAAATAGGGGTGTCGAGTTTTCGGGTTCATGGGATTTAGGGCCGTAGGGTTCGGCCGTTATAGGGTGCTAGCATGCGGGGCTGTCAGGCTTGTTCAACTCTCCAGGGACTTTGAAGACTAGGTTCCTGAGTAGCCCCTTGACACCCTTTTCTCCGACTATTCGGTTTTAATAAGGGAGCCCTTAAGTACTACGGGCAAAAGGGCAATACTCAGGAACCTAGGAGAGAGGTTTTGCATTCAAGCAGGGTGTGGGGGTTGAGGGGATTAGGAGATTCGGCTTTCAGGTTCAATGGTTGGGCTTTTTGGTGTATGTCCTGCTTGTTACATGTTAAAAAAAAACAGGCTACCAAATTCACCAACCCCTACTTGGAGGGGCAGGGGACTTAAGTATGGTTATAAGTAGAGTTGAAAGAACCCTAAATGGCGTTACCCAATTATAACCCTACTTTTCATCCTAATTACTAAGTCCCCTGCCACTCCAAGTAAACATCAAAACCTGCAAGCCAGGATCTTGCTACCTGCAAAGCAAGCCCAGGTCGAAGGTTGCTCCTTGTCGCCTCCCAACATCCCGTCCAAAAGCCTACCCTAAACCCTAAACGCTACCCAGAGGCCCCGCAAAGAATAAGAGTCCTAGTTATAAGGGATGCTTCATGCCAATGTTGGAAGACTCCGATTCTCAAGGTTCGGAATATGTGTAGACGCCCACTGGTGTTACCACCGTGTGGGTCCATACACATATTCGCTTAGCGTTGGCCGCGGGGATAGACCTTAAACCCTATAAACCCTAAACCGTTCTCGGCCAATGGCTTCGTGCAGCCAGGGGGCCATGTCTGGAATCTCTGAATGGAAGATCTTGGTGTTCGTGTCGAAGTATTCCAAAAGCCTGCGATCCCGCTACATGGTCCTACAGCCACCCAGAGAGTCCAATACCCTTTAATTAAGGAGTATGGCTTACATTATAGAGGGCTTCAAAGCTATATTCCTTATTTAAGGGGTTTCTGCCAGAGACATGGCAGAGCCAAGCTTATGCAGATACATAGGGTTCCAGGCTCAAAATCGTAGCAGATACCCGGGCCAGGTAAGGACACCACAAACACCAATGCAGACCCCTCCCTTGCTGCAGGACCTTCATGTCGTGATCGCAAAAAGTTATGTGGATGCACAAGGGGGAGGGCCCTAAACCCCTAAACCTAAACCTCTAAACCCTAAACTCCTAAACCCTAGGCCCTAAACTAAACCCTAAATCGGAGCTATCAACAAGACTTCGGCTTGGATGGTGCGTTTTTTTGGGTTTGGAGGTCTCGGGGAGCACTATAGGGGCCTAAATAAGTGTTTAATACTACTGTTCCGGGGCTTTTGTGGCTTGCAGGGCTTTTAGGGTTACCATTCTTTCATTTTTGTGGCTATACTTAATGAATCAAGCAATATTACTATTTTGGGGCTCGTAGGGTTTCGCATTACCAATACTATTTTGTGGTTTGTTCTACGATATTAAGCATAGTATTAGTTTTATTGAAAATACAGCACCCTTGAACTGAGGTTTCGAAGAGTTTGCCTGAGGCTGGCTGTACCTAAGCTTACGTATACCAAACCTACTTGCGTGTTGCGTCCATATAGCTTCTATGTTAGGGTGTTTAGCATAGGTACATTTTTGTACAGGTACATACATAAAACTAGGTTATAAGAGTTTAATGTGTATGTATGTATGTATGTATATAATTACATATAGAGTATATACCTAGGCCTTTAAGTGGATATGCTATATGGGTACATGGGTGGTAGTTTGAGCTGTGTGGGTTTAAGTCTATGGTTGTAAGAGTCTTTGTGGCGTTTAGTTTGGATTCAGGATGTAGGACGTAGGTGTCGTGTTTGGAATTTAGCATGCTCGTGGGTAGGCTTTATAATGCATGCCAGAAACTTGGAATATGGATTTAGGATGATTCGTGCTGGGATCCGCTATACTTTATTCTGGGCATGATGACAGGGATGCTCCAGCTTCTACTGTAGGATGTGAAGTGCAAGACCTGTGCTTTGATCTGTTAGATCCTCCTCATGAAAGGATCATGGGACTTATATAGTAACTAGGGTTATTACTAGGGTAAGTATACATATATGTACTTGTTACCCCAATTAAGGAACTTATAACCATACTTACTCAGTCCCTCGATCCCCAGTATTTAGAACCCTTATAGATCCCTTTAAGGAACCCTATTATAGAACCCTATAGTAACCTTGAAAGATACCCTAAACGGCCCTAAACCATACTTACTAAGTCCCATGATCCTCCTCCTGCTGGCTCAGGGTTTCAGGCCGTGGGGTTTAGGGTTTAGGGATCGGGATAATGATTCAAAATACCATGACAAGGAAACGGTGCTAGTGATTTACTATAGACTCCTGTCAGGGTGACTTGCTTTAAAATCCCGCACAATGAACCCAGTAAGCCCCGGAAGCCACAAACCCAACTCTCTCCTGTTCATCTCCGTACGCG
The DNA here is from genome assembly GCA_905221615.1 of Symbiodinium sp. CCMP2592. Taxonomy (NCBI): domain Eukaryota; class Dinophyceae; order Suessiales; family Symbiodiniaceae; genus Symbiodinium; species Symbiodinium sp. CCMP2592. Next base: position 323,881 of record CAJNDT010005668.1, read on the forward strand.
CGTTCTCATTCAGGAGGTCCGTCAGCTTCTTCTGCCACTGCTGGCAGTGGTCGACCAAAGCATTCCTTGGCTTCGCAAGGGCTTCTACAAAGGGGTTCCATAGCAGAGATCCTGAAAAAGGGCTCCTGTGTGCTTTGTTATGAGGAGGGGCAGGGTTCAGGTTTTTATCAAGGGTTGACTTGAGAACATATATAAGATGAAGATTCGGATGGTTCTAACGTTTCATGCAGCTCCTGCGGAGTCTCGGTACAGGTGGGTGAGGGAAACTTGAGGTTGGCATCGAAGCTTACCGGAAGTTGTTTTCCAACTGGTCTAGGGTTAAGTCTTTAGGCTTTCGGCATCCTCGACGAGCTTGTGCCCATAGGCTCCATAGTAGTTCCTTTGGGGGTTCATGTTTAGAATCCTATAAGGCAGCCCCAAAAAGGAATACATTCGAGCCTATGGGTAGTTGGTCTTTTTGCGGTGTTTCGAAGGCTTGACCTCCCACTGCCTTCCGCGGACGGACGCCATTTGGTTTCAGGATTCCACTTTCCTCCCAAATACTCCACCGACCGGCAACCGCTGAGCATTGAACCTTGAACCCCTAGACGCTCGAAGACGCCCTAAACCCAAGACCCAAAACCCAAAGCCCTACAAACCCTAAACCCCTAAACACCCCAAGGACTAACACAGCTCAAGGCTCTTCAAGGGCTGGAAATCGGTCTCGATGAAGTCAATGACTACCTGCACACACACAAAACCGGGACCCAAAGATTCCAAAGCCCCTCAAGTACGGAATATACCTTTAATTATAATAGAAACACCAGAAAGATTTATTCCTTAATCATCATGGGGTTTGTGAATCTATGGGAATCAACTACACGGTGTATAGGGCTTGAGGGCTGAGGGTTTTAGCAGGCATGGTGGGATTGAGTGTCCAGGCGTCTAGGCGGGGAACCTCTAACGGTTTGATGGCAAGTGAGCGTAAGGATTTAGGACAAAGATTCTCGATTGTTCCGAAGTGACCTTTTCGAGCTCAACAGGGCCCACATGAACACCCCCTTTTGCGCACGCTATCCTGTTTGAACCATGGATCCGGGGCTTAGCAAGCATTCAAACGGCCGAGGGTTTAGGATCTAGCGTGGGCTTTTGACAAGTAGATACCGGTGCCGGGGTAGGGCTTTGGGCTTACGTTTGGGACGAAGGATCAGGGACTCAGTAATGCAAGCACCTGCGATAGAAAACTGGACCTGCGTTTTCGGGGAGGATCTCGGTGGACTTGGGCAAAAATGTAGCGACAAGCTAAACAGATAAATGGAAGCACATTAAATCTGAATCAAAATACAAATAAGTTACAACTGGATGTATATTCTATTTTTACAAATATTCACATATTTTGACACACACACACATATATATATATATATATATGTATATATATATATATAGATCGATTGACAAATAGTATTCCTAGCCGCTAGGAGCAGCCCTAAACTCTGAAGCGCAGGCAACATGACGGGCCTTCGGGTCCCCAAAACACCTTACCTAAAGAATAGAAGCTAAATCATTCTCGGAATTCTAGTATCAGATTTATGGTATACGCCGTCATTAAGAAATGAGTATACTAGGGTTCCTAGAACAGCTTATCCAGAGGCCCTCATATACTACCATTATGGAATTTGGCCGCAACAGACCATCCTTAATATGGTTTAGGGCCCTAATTCCATAATGGTAGTACATGAGTGGGGAGCCTCGACCCTAAACCCTAACTAAACCCCTAAACCTCTCAAACCCTAAACTCTAGGTTAAGGTCTACCAGTACCCCACGTAACCTACCTTTTTAAGGACCTATATAAAGAAATCATATTAGGGAACCCTAAAAAGGTAGGTTCCTTATAGGGTCCAGGTATTCCTTAATGGCGGGCGTTTAAACGTCTCTGGGAAGAGGGGCCTTCGGCTCCTCCTGCTGAATGTCCGTCTGGACATCTTTGTACCTGTTCCGGGTTTAGGGTTTCATTAGGGTTTAAGGAGCATCCTTTTGGGGATCTACAAGGGCAAGGGCTCCTTTTAAGGGATCTATAGGGGTTTCAGTACAGTAGAAGCCCAAAAGTTGGAAACCCTATAGTCTCAATCCTTAAGAGTAGTGTATAGGGAATCCCAGCACTATTTTGCCTTCATCCGGTTTCCAACTTTATGGGGTTTACTGTAGGGTTTAAGGAATAGACAGAGCCCTGTTTATTCTTTTGGGGAACCATGAAAAAGGGACGAAAAAGGACAAGGCTGGTTCCGGGAAGAGTTACCCACTTGTCGGGTATCATTGGGAACTAGAGGTTAAACTTTTTGGTTATGCAGGGATCATATAGGGACTAGACTACCCAAAAAAGGTTAAAGGTTACCTACTCTGCTCCTGGGGTTATGGTAAACCCCAGAAAGTTGGAACATGGCCTTAGGAGGATTAGTGCTAGGGTCACCCTTATCCTTTGACTTCAGGGGATGAGGATAAAGATGTTCCAACTTTCCCAGAGGGTCCAAGTACCCAAATAGTAGGGTTTTAGGTCCCAAAATCCATACTCTGAATGGCTTTTGGACCTTGAAACCCTACTATTTTGGTACTTGGACCCTTAGGGTTAGGGTTTCAGTTTTAGGGGGGTTTTAGGGTTTGCGGGTTGGGCTTCAGGGATTGGGTTTAGGGTTTGGGGTTGGTGGTTTGGGGCTCAGGATTTGCGATGCACGGCTGCAGTCAAGGGTTCAGGGCGATGGGTTTGGGGTACTATATATGTGTAGTATCATTGCATGGGGGCTAGAAGGCAAGATGTTTAACTATGTCTTCATGCGGCTAGAGTGACCCTTAAGGAATCCTGGAAAACGTATGAATCGCAAATATCGACACACGTGAAACCCTTAACAGCCTGAACACAAATCTAATAAACAAAAACGAAAGCTGTCGAACAACAACCTGAAAAAGCTACTACAAAATATCCATGAAATCCCTAGCAGTCTTAACGTCTTAAGACAAACCAAAACAAGAGCCTTCGAACAAAAACCTACATCGTCCAAGTGGCCGCTGGATGTCTTGACCGACAATGGTAAGCGAGCGCTCCTTGGATGTTCCGAGGTTTGCAATCCCTAAAGGTCGAGGTGCGCAAATGGTTTATACTTTGGCCCCAAATCACCTGGCTCCGGGTTTAGGGTTCAGGGTAAGTAGCTTATACTTTAGCCGCAAAGTACCTGTATAGGGACTACTTTCAGGGCAAAGTATCTATACTATTTGGGCACATGAACCCTTAAGGAAAGGGTCCAAGTATCATCATGGGACATACTTAGACCCCCAAAATGCCCTATAAGTATATACCAGGATGATACTTGGACCCTTTGGGTAAGGAACGGCTTATTGACTGCACACCTTTTCTTTCGGGTCCTCGTGCCCACAACCTGTCTTATGCTGCGCTTGGGATCCTGGAGTGCTAAACTGAGGCTACCTACAGTCTACTCAAAGGGTAAAAGGAGGGATCCTTTATAAGGACCCCTAGGTATATGCCCATAATACAGCCATTATATACCCATTATATAGCCCATTATGGGGTAGGGGTCCCCATTAAGGGTCCCTCCTTTTCCCCTTTGATCTACAGTAAGTTACACTACATACATAGGTGGCTGTCGAAATTATGGCCCCTTTTTGGGTACCCTAAATATTAGGTGCCGCATTATAATAAGGAACCAAAAAAAAGGACCCGAATTGTTACAACCACCCCTGTGGAAGCCTCAAGGTTTGCAGTGATCTAGGGCTGTAGGGTCTTGCATGTTCATGTTCCCAAAGGGTCCAAGCCACGGTTTAGGGTTTAGGGTTTATGTAGGGTTTAGGGTTTAGGGTTTATGTAGGGTTTAGGGTTTAGGGTTTAGGGTATCATCCTGGTATATACTTCTAGGGCATTTTGGGGGGTCTAAGTATGTCCCATGATGATACTTGGACCCTTTGGGGTTTATCCGGTGATAATGGGTTTGAGGTTGGGCTTGAGGCTGAAGGTGTCAGGGTTTAGGGACACAGGGTGCTAGCCTAATTGGAATGCTGTACCTTAGCGTAATAAAAGGTCTCCAGATTCTTCAGTCCTGGTACCTTACATTATGGGAACTAGAGATTACTCTACATATGATCCTCACGTTTTGGTCCATGCAGAGCAAGTTCGGGGCTATAGCCCATAAGTAAGAGGCTCACTACGTACTCACTGTTTGCCAAGTTGAGCGATACGGGAAACCAAAACCTTAACGAACGGGCATCTAGCTAAGGACACCTTCGGGAAGCAACCGGATGTTGCCACAGTGTGCATGTATGTGCGTGGTTTGTCGGGTTTCTGCTGAAGAGGAAGCCTAACTAATCACTTGAAGCCTGAAGCATGAACACAAACATCCGAAAGGATCCCAAAACAGAATCAAGTAAACACGACGCAACAAGTGATACTAATGTCGTTACAGACCGAGCGGCAGTCTTTTTGTAGCGCCTGATGAAAGTGTCCTTGTCTTGTGACACGATCGGCTGGTAGGAGCTGTTCCTGGGGCACAGCAGCCGCGCCCTAGATTTGACACACAAGAGTAGAGGGGCCTTCACAAGTCGCATAGGGCCTGCTACTTTCTTCTATAATGTGGTACAGAGCACATTCGAACCCTTAAGTCCAAACCATTCTGAAGTCGCACCGCTCAAGGGTCAGAGCTGAGGAAACGATAACACCGAACTTACATCTAACCGTGGCGCTGCGTCATGTCATGACATTCGTATAATGTCGTATACTTACTCTGCATTGTCTGCTAAGTTATGCCCGAAGTCACAGATCTTTGCCCTGTCCGCTACGAATCCCTGCCTGCCGAAACACTCCACAAGTCCCAGAATTTATCCATGAATTTCTTAGTTACTTGTACAAGACCCGACAAATGAAACAAGACATCCGAAAACCAAAAGCCATAGAGACCATAGCCATAGTCTCAACATTGAGTTCAGAACAATCAAGGAAACCCCTAAAGCCTGAACACTAAGCCCCTAAACCCTAAACCCCCAAACCCTGAAACCCTAACCCTGAACCTTAAAACCCTAAAACCCTAAACAACAAAAAACACAGACACCAAACACAAACACAAACCCTAAACCCTTAAACGACACACAGTTGTCAGCCGCGTCTCCAGAACTTCAGGCGCTCACCCAAACGCATGGCACAGTGGTTAAAGCCACGTAGCACCTGCGGCTGTCGGGCCGACAGCTTCTTAGGTAAAGGGTTTAGGGTTCAGGGATTAGGTTTCGGACCGAAAGCTTCCCTGAGGGTCTTTGTACCAAACTAGTATATCCTTTAAGGGGATCCTTTAAGGGTTCCGGTTCTTTCAGGGTAACATTCAGGTTTAGGGTCCTAAACGCTAAACCCTCCTAAACTTTCGGGTTTAGGGTTTCGTTCGGGCATGGGGGCTTACGATCTATGGCCTCGGTGCTTTCAATCCTTAAGATCATCGATTTCATTGTTGCGTTGACTAAGAACATTTTGTTCTTACATACAATCAACTCACGGCACGACACGAGAACTAGCCACTTGCCTCAATCTTTCCTGCATGGGAGCAACCGACCTCAATCCGAAGGAACGTATCTACGTAGTGATTGCTGCTGCTATATCTATTCAGCCGTAGATTACTATGGAACCATCCCCTTTATATAGTACAGGCCCACATAGGCAAAGGGAGCCTATAAAACCCTAAAGCCTCCAGTAAACCCTATTTCCAAACCGAACACGCCATCGAAGCAAACAAGCCGGTGAGAAATCCTTTAAGGGTGCATGGACAAACTTCAACGGGCCCTTAACGGCGCCCTTAAAGGAATTGAGGGAACGCCGTAAAGGCTCCCTTTCAAAAGAATCCTCTTAAAGGAACTCCTACATGGCTCGTAAACCCTAAACCCTAACTCTAAACCCTAAACCCTAAACCCTAACCCTAAACCCTAAGCCCTTTCGAAGGAGCCCTTTTAAAGGAACCCTGCAGCTGCCTCTTTGACGTACTTGATGCAGCAATCCTCCATGAAGGACAGGGTTCGGGCTTGTAGGGTTTAGGGCTTACCCTAAGGCTCCTGGACCCTCGTAGTGAAATCCCAAAGCTTAGCCCCCAAAGCCCAAACCCTTCCCCCAGAAAGCCCATGACCCTCTTGGGAGCCTGAGGGTACGGTTTAGGGTTTAGGGTCTAGGGTTTAGGGTTTAAGGTTTGGGGCTCTAGGGCTTCGGGGTTCAGGGTGCTTTACCCTCAAAGGCTGTCATCCTCGCAAGCTTGGAGGATACGCACAAGGAGTTGCGCGGCGCCATGCTGGGGACCACCGCCTCTCTTCAGCACGGCGCTGCATCTGATCGAAAGACCTTAAGGACGAAATGAACCCTAAAAGGGTTTAAGGTTCATATACCATATAGGGATTCATAGTATATGGGTATAGGGCCCCTACTTTTAAGGGTCATTTCGTCCTTAAGGAGAGGGGGACTGCGAAAGAAGGCGCCACACCTGTTCACGATGCGAGGCACGAAAATGTCCAAGCGGTTGGCCATTAAGCACCTCCAGAAGGAAGACGCCAACTTTCACGCCGTACTGGTTCACCTACAGCAGAAAATGCGAGAAATCCAGGCCATGACGTGCTTTATTTTGAGGTTTTGGGCGAAGAAGTTTAGGGCTTCGGGGCTCGGGTTTCAGGCCTTTGGGCTTAAGGCTCGAAGGACTGAAGGGCTGGGGGCCTCAAGGTTTGGGGGATATTGGGGCTTAGGGTTTGGGATGGTTTGGGGGATATTGGGTTTAGGGTTTAGGGTTTGGGGGATGTTGGGTTTAGGGTTTAGGGTTTGGGGGATGGGGGATGTTGGGTTCAGGGTTCAGGGTTTAGGGTTTGGGGGATGTTGGGTTTAGGGTTTAGGGTTTGGGGGATGTTGGGCTTAGGGTTTGGGATGGTTTGGGGGATATTGGGTTTAGGGTTTAGGGTTTGGGGGATGTTGGGTTTAGGGTTTAGGGTTTGGGGTATGGGGGATGTTGGGTTCAGGGTTCAGGGTTTAGGGTTTGGGGGATGTTGGGTTTAGGGTTTAGGGTTTGGGGGATGTTGGGTTTAAGGTTTGGGGTTTGGGGGATATTGGGTTTAGGGTTTAGGGTTTAGGGTTTGGGGGATGTTGGGTTTAGGGTTTAGGGTTTGGGGTATGGGGGATGTTGGGTTCAGGGTTCAGGGTTTAGGGTTTGGGGGATGTTGGGTTTAGGGTTTAGGGTTTGGGGGATGTTGGGTTTAAGGTTTGGGGTTTGGGGGATATTGGGTTTAGGGTTTAGGGTTTAGGGTTTGGGGGATGTTGGGTTTAGGGTTTAGGGTTTGGGGGATGGGGGATGTTGGGTTCAGGGTTCAGGGTTTAGGGGATGTTGGGTTTAGGGTTTAGGGTTTGGGGTATGGGGGATGTTGGGTTCAGGGTTCAGGGTTTAGGGTTTGGGGGATGTTGGGTTTAGGGTTTAGGGTTTGGGGTTTGGGGGAGGTTTAGGGTTTAGGGTTTGGGGGATGTTGGGTTTAGGGTTTAGGGTTTGGGGTTTGGGGGATGTTGGGTTTAGGGTTTAGGGTTTAGGGTTTGGGGGATGTTGGGTTTAGGGTTTAGGGTTTGGGGTTTGGGGGATGTTGGGTTTAGGGTTTAGGGTTTGGGGGATGTTGGGTTTAGGGTTTAGGGTTTGGGGGATGTTGGGTTTAGGGTTTAGGGTTTGGGGTTTGGGGGATGGGTTTAGGGTTTGAGGGTTTAGGGTTTGGGGGATGTTGGGTTTAGGGTTTAGGGTTTGGGGGATGTTGGGTTTAGGGTTTGGGAGGGTTTAGGGTTTGGGGGATGTTGGGTTTAGGGTTTAGGGTTTGGGGGATGTTTGGGTTTAGGGTTTAGGGTTTGGGGTATGGGGGATGGATTGGGTTAGGGTTGGGGGATGGGTTTGAGGGTTTTTAGGGTTTGGGGGAGGGTTTAGGGTTTGGGGGTGTTGGGTTTAGGGTTTAGGGTTTGGGGGATGTTGGGTTTAGGGTTTAGGGTTTGGGGGATGGTTGGGTTTATGTTGGGTTTAGGGTTTGGGGGATGTTGGGTTTAGGGTTTAGGGTTTAGGGTTTGGGGGATGTTGGGTTTAGGGTTTAGGGTTTGGGGGATGTGGGTTTAGGGTTTAGGGTTTGGGGGATGTTGGGTTTAGGGTTTAGGGTTTGGGGTTTGGGGGATGTTGGGTTTAGGGTTTAGGGTTTGGGGGATGTTGGGTTTAGGGTTTAGGGTTTGGGTGATGTTGGGTTCAGGGTTTAGGGTTTGGGGGATATTGGGTTTAGGGTTTAGGGTTCGGGGGATATTGGGTTTAGGGTTTACCTTATACCCTGAAGAACCTACCTCTTTAAGGTTCCTTATTATCATTTCCGTATATCTTGAAAATGTAGGTTATTCCGGGTTAAGGTAGGGGATATTGGGTTTAAGGTTCTTATGAAGTATAACAAAGAAGGGAGCCGTGCAGAATAGTATTGCTGATTGTTCAGTCTTCTATACCAATGCTTCGGGGCTTAGGGTTTAGGGATTTAGGGCTCAAAGGGACTACTATTGAATGGTGGCCCCTGCAGTCCCTACCGAATGATACTGTGGCATATAGCAAGTCATAACCCCCCAACCGCAAAGCCTAAACCACAAAGCCTAAACCCGCAACCCTAAAACCCTAAAACCCTAAACCCTAAACCCTAAATCCTCAACCCTAAATCCCTAAAGCCCAAATCCCTAAACCCTAAATCCCTAAAACCCTAGAGCCCTAAACCCTGAAACCCCAAAATCCTAAACCCTACAACCCTAAAACCCTAAACCCTCAACCCCAAATCCCTAAAACCCCAAAAGCCCTAAACCCTAAAACCCTAAACCCTAAATCCCTAAAGCCCTAAAACCCTAAAACCGGAAACCCCAAAACCCTAAACCATAAAGCCTACAGCTCTGAGGATTTCCCGAGCTCAGTCCTCGTCCTTCGAGATCTCCTGCACACCGCAATTTTGAGGGGAGGTGGGGCTTGCGGTTCAGGAAAGTTTAGGGTAAAGTAAGACCCTATGCCTCCAGGGACCTTATTATGGGGTCCTTAAGGGGTCTGGGGCCCGAACTATGAGGTCCTTGGAGGGATAGGGAGAGGTTTAGGGTTTAGGGTTTCGAGTTTAGGAAGGTTTAGGAAGGTTTCGGGTCAAGCGCTTGGGGCTTAGGGCCCGGGTTTGGGGCTTCGAGTTTCTTTCGGAGTCGGGGAGGGGGGTCAGTTATGAGTGTCTGTGAGATTTCCTTAGATCTCCAAGTCAAGATGGGGCTCCTACAGGGTTTGGAAGGCTTGGGGTCGACCTCGACGCCCAGCTCGATGTTTCTTCAAGGGTTCTAGACAGGAGTCTTATATAATAAGTATAAGTACTCGGTTTTAGGATAGTAGTTATGTGTCTTTTGGAGAGTATATGGTGATTAGGCACTTGGACCCTTGGGTAAGGTCGCTATAAGGGTCGGGCCTTCATACCGGGTCTCTTCGTAACTAGGGTTATCATTGGGGTCACTCTACGCTTCAGGGGTCCTAGGCAGGAGTCTTAAACGGTCGCTAGTCATGCCAGGTCTGTTGCTCAGGGGCTCAGGGGTCTTCTTTCACTTCTGCGTTATCATCTCAGTTTCGGCTTTGGGGATCGGACTTCGGGTTTAAGGTGCTGAGGGCTTAGGGGCTTAGGGTATTGGCATGGGGGTATGAGGATGTAGAGCTTCTGTGAGGGTTGTGTCTCCTGCAGCTTACAAGCGTCTCCTAAACTCTTTACTAAATTATGCTGGAAGCAAGGGGAGCTGTGCTGGAAGCTCCCCGAAAGCTGGGGAGGAGATTCGTCTCCAAACCTTCCTCTGAGAAAACTTGAAGCCACTATCTGACCATGGCTCTTTTTCTAGGATGCCCAGTAACCTGGGAATAAAAAGGGGCTCCCTTTTTTGGTATTGGGTAACTTGTATAAGGAACCTAGGACTACGAAAAGGCAATAAGGTACTACTGGGCATCCTAGTTGTCGATTTCATCTGGATCCTTTCCCTAGCATGTGCTGGCAAGGAATAAGTAGGCTGAACATCGACGACAAAACCGAGACAGGGCAATCTTGTAATAATCGAGTCTATGAGAGCTCACCCAAAGACTACAACCGCGCCTGTTTTGGAAAAAGAACTTTTCACCATTCCAAGGGGCTTCGGGGCACGGTTTAGGCTTATAGAGACTGGGTTTCAGGTTTAATGGAAAGGATTTAAAGGCTCGTACATTGCTGTGGCCTGGAAAGAACTGTGTGTGCATCTCAGAAACAGACAGAGCCTCTCACTACCTTCGCCACAGGCTTGGAAATGCCCCGAAAGTATGGCACCATCGATTCTTGAACTCGCAATCCCAAAACCTGAATGCAACAGCCCCAACCAACCCTCGAATCCTTTATACCCAAACCTTGCAACAGCAATATATGCCCACACCTTAAATCTCAAACCCTGCAGTCAAACCTCTAATCTCTAGAGGAAAAAAAGCAGCAAGGCCTAGAAGTTCACATTTTATGAACTGGAGGCTGATCTGCTATTTTACCGTTGTAAAACAAGAGTTGATTGTATGCAACAGCGCACAAAACGGCCTCGAAGAAGCCCTTCTTCTTTTTGGGAGGCTCCCCTGACCAGTGCCGGTTGCTTGCTTCGAGGGATCTGTACAGGGTTTAGGGTTTAGGGTGTGTCCGCGGGTTCGCATGAAGGTGCGGGGTCCAATGAGGGGGGCCTTCATGAAAAAGGTTTCCAGTGTTCGTGGTTGTGACAATACCGACCCTATTCGACAATGGACACCAGCCCTCAGTCAAATTTCCGTCATCCAGGTATCTTGACCGTATCGCGAAACTGGTATAAATAGGTTCAGCTGTAATCTACTGTAAACCACTGTACAATCACTACAACCTACTTCTTCGTATAGTTCTTACATAATCCGGGATGTGGGGACCTGCGAAGCCTATGCTTTGGCAGATCTAAACTCTAGACTACACTCTGGTGCATGGTCCCTTTACAACTCTGAGTTTGGGGTTCTTGTTGCCAAGACCTCAACAAAACAGCAGTTTAAAGCAGGCCGAGTCCTTAAAACCGCAATCTAGCGGAGTTGCATTATACACCAATCCTGTAACCTTGAACAAAGCACCTGAAGTCTGACCACCCAGAAACCCTTTCAATATACATTCTGAAACCCTGCCTTAACCCTGAAAAACCTACCTACCTGTTTTAGGACTCATACAAGGAAACCATGATAAGGAACCCTCAAAATGTAGGTTCCTGAAGGTGTAAACCCTATCCGGCCTGGCGGTGGAATGGCATTCGCGCCAGCGAGGTCCCCGGCTTCTTCCAGCTGCTGCTTCTTCACCCTGGCTACAGCAGGGTTTAGGGTTCAGGGCCTAATATTAACATAAGGGTTTAAGGTTGGGGTTGCAGAATTGAAAAGAAGGTTTTGGACTTTTTGATAGTCTCACTATGAAAAGGAACCCTAGGGAGTAGTAATTGGTAAGGATTTAGGCTTCTATATTATCGTGCATGAAGCTCTGGAAAACCGGCCGTATCGCCCATGAACCGTTGAAGCCCCGCAGCCCTCTAAATCATCCGACCCCGATGAGAAGTACGCAAAGCTGCGAGTCTAAGCGCGAAATTTCTGGCTATGGCTGCACTCACTCTTTTTGCTCGTTGCTTGTGCTGGCTGCTGCCGCCTCATCGTCATACAGCTGTTGAGCGAAATCCTGTAGTAGGTTAAGAGCCCTAAACTGACATATACACATATGCTCATACGCAGGCACACGGCAGATTCTTTTATCATGGAAAGTGTAAAGTTCGCCCATCAGCCGTGGAAACTGTACCCTATAATGCTCAAAGCATCCCCAAAGAACGTTTACAGTTTGCACATGGTATACACCGATGTGGCACTTGTCCCCAAAGCACGGAATGTTTGGGTCTCTAGATGCTATGGGACCTAGGGGAGCACTGCGCGTCTGCTTCTTGCAGCGAGGGGGCCGGTCTCGCTCGACCTTCACCTGATAGAGGTGCTCGGCGAGCCTGTCTTCAGTGTTTCGATAGTACAGCCCTTATAAACCCTAGATGCGGCAAACCCTTCCCCCCCCCAAAGGAGCCTGTGTCTCTAGTTTCAGTCTGGGGGCTTTGGATTTACGCCTTTGGGCATCAGCTTTATGCGACTTTAATTTAGTAATAAGGGGTGGTGGGTGTAGGGTTGCAGGCTTGGGGTTGGGGTCCCAGGCCATTTTATGTGGGCCCTAAAATCTTGCACTGCATCTTGCTCGGCACCGAAAATCTTGAATCATGAGTTCTAGCGCCAGAAAGCCCCAAGCCCTCAAGAAACCCTGACACCCGACGCCCCCAAAAGCCTACACCCTAAACTGTAGAGCCCAAAATCCAAAACCCGAACCCCCAAACACTAAAACCGAAAAAGTCCCTACCAACACCAAAGGGATTCCCTACAATTGTACATGAACCTTTTTGAGGATTGGGGCAACTTTTGGGCTTGTACTCTATCCCTAAGCCTCCAAGTGCCCAAATAGTAGGGTTTCAAAGTCCAAAAACCATTCAGAGTATGGATTTTGAGACCTACAACCCTACTATTTGGGTACATGGACCCTTAGGGGAACTACCGTTGATGATGCAAATCCTGCATTACCTTAAGGACCCTAAACTATGGGAATTATGGACCCTTACTTGTGGTCGAAGGCTTCGGAATTCGGAACTCGGGCTCTGGAGAGCTAGGCCTGGGAACCACGGACAGCGTCATGGTCATGTCTCCTCGGCTGGGATTTAGGGTTTAGGAGTTTATAAGGGGTTTAGGGGTTCAGGGTTTAGGGTTTTCGGGTTTGGGGTTTATCGTATAATTGTGGGACTTCCTTTTGCTTCATAGATAGGGATTTTGCGAAGTTCCGGAAATTCTGCAAAGGTCCGGGGTTTTTTTCAAGGCTCGAGGAGCGTGTTTCGAAGGTCCTCTTGCATATCGGGAACTTTTGTTTGGCTGCAGCTTCTCTTGAGGATGTTCGAGAAATCGTGGATGATTCGATCAGTGATGTTCTAAAGATTGAAGACCGTGCTGCGCTTACAGAGTCAGTGCATAAGTGGTGCACGCTCCATCAGTGGGGCAAAGCTCGCCTGGGCCAGTAGTGGACCTATCTTGGAGACCAGGAACCCCGTGACACATGACCAGACAATGGGAGCTAGGCAACAGCCTTAGCGAAGTCTCCGGCCGGTTGCAATGGATTGAGTCTCGCCCATGCTGGACGTGCAGCTCACTCTCATTGGCTCGCGACGTTGTTTTTCGCGGTGTTGGAGCACTCGCATCTGTGTCCGGAATTGCCAGTCGTGAAAACCTGGCGCGGTCCCATCATATATGAATGAGCCGCTCTTGGTCTCGGCAGGCACTAGCTAGGTTCTGAGACCAGTGGTTCGGTTGGTAGCGAAGTCCTGCGACTCATGGCGAAGATAGCAGGGGCCTTTGCTCCACAACTATCACTACTTCCCCTACGGTCCCCGGACAGACAGCTCTCGGGGGTGAGACACCTAAGTGAACGCCCCGGTATCCTAGGAAGTAAAAAAGGATTCTTTTGTCACTGAAGCCCACCTTTTTGGGTAGGGATACTACTTGGAGGGGCAGGGGACTTAGTAAGTAGGCAATAAGCAGAGTCAGAAGTGCCCTAAATGGAGTGGAGTTACCCCAAATATAACCCTACCGATAATCTACTTACTAAGTCCCCTGCCCCTCCAAGTACTGTACCTTCAAGACCCTCAACTCAAAACCCGTGCCTAGGTGCTTTTGCTGACTTTGAGGCTTAATTTGGTAGGATAGCTTTATGTTGGCTCGGATGTAAGTCTCCCAGTTGGCCTTTTTTCCCTAGGGATCTAAGGGCTCATATATTAAGACTTCTGGGCCGAAAGACCATAGAATATAAGTGAATATAAGGCTCTTGGGCTGTTTTGATCCCTAGGGATTCGGCCACTTATACTCAGTAGCTGAGTAGTTAAGCTTTAACCTGTTAGGGCTCATATATTCCTACCATAAATGAAGACCGTACGTAGTCTTTTTGGGGGCTCGGGAACTCAGCCCCTAAGTATATATATATATATATATATATATATAGGACTATCCCATACCCTAGGCTTAGGTACCTTCTGGGGTGCCTCTGAAGACGGGAGTTTCCGAAAGTGAGGGTACCCTATTTGGGGATCCTTATGATAAGGATCCTGCTATTTCGGGTCATTACTATACCCGAAGGGTCCTATGTACTGTTATGGGGGATACTTCCCCAAATCATACTAGTTATTCCTCATATACAAACCCTACATTCCACTAAATAGGTACTTTGGACCCTTTGGGATATTGGGGGTCCCCCATTTTCGGAAACTCCCAGATGCCCTAAACCCCATTATAATCCCTAAATAGTAGGATCCTTACTATCCGGACCCCAAAATGAGGTACCCCTAATTTGCGGAAACTCCAAACCCTAAACCCTTTAATTAGAGAACCCTGATCCCTTAAGGAACCCTTAAAGGATCCCTTTAAAGGTACCCCTAATTTTCTGAAACTCCCAGATGCGTTTGGAAGACTGGTCCGACCGAGCTGCGGCAGACCATCTGCAGCAGATCCTGGTCAGGAGATTCCCACGGTTTAGGGTTTAGGGTATAGGATTTTAGGATTTAGGGTTTTAGGATTTAGGGTTTAGGGTTTAGGATTTTAGGATTTAGGGTTTCGGGTTTTAGGGTTTAGGGTTTGGGGTTTAGGGTTTTAGGCCAAAGGCTCGGTTGTCCCCAATACCCTTTATTCTAGCCCATAAGAAAACACCCCTGCATACTGAACATGAAAGCCCTTGACAACTTTAAGGGCGATTTTGTCGGGGGTCCTGGTGGGCTGCAAAACCTAAACCCCTAAAGCCCAAACACTCAAACCCCAAAACCCCAAACCCCTAAACTCCTAAACTCTAAACCCCAAACCCCCTAAGCCCAAAACCCAAACCTACAGTCCAAGCTCGAAGCCCCGAGGCCAAAACCCCAAGTTTCGAAGCACCCCCTGATGCCGCCTTCAGCTGAGCCATGGGTGGCTTGAAGTCCATCTTCACCTCCTGGGTTTCGGAATTATATTAAGGGTTTAGGGTTGAGAGTGGCTTGCAAAATCAATCGGATTGGGCGTTCAATTTGCGGGTCTCGGGCATTGAGGAAAGATGCCGGGCAAAACACAAACTAAACCATGCTAAAACCTACAATAATGAAATAAACACAAAACCCTACACTCTTGAATAAACCCTAAACCCGAAGCCCTTAAAGGAACCCTAAACCCTGAACCTGAACTCCTCAAAACAAAACAATCCGTAATCCGGAGTCCGCTTCAGGTGTAAGGCCCAGGGGTTTAACTATGCCGAACTACGAGGCCCTATTGAAACAGATGGGTGGTTGTCAAAATTGTTGGTCCCTTTTTGGGGTCCCTAATAAAGTACGGCACCTAATATTTAGGGTACCCAAAAGGGGACCATAGTTTTAGCAGCTACTCATGTAACTCCTGTTCCCCTTGGGCCCGTGTATCCATGCAGTGTATACAAAAGCCTGAAAGGCTTCTTACAGAGCAACTTTAACTGTACTGTAGTGCCAAAGTATGTGGTACATGGGTACATGGACCCTTGGCACACATGTAAAGTGGCAGATATGATCAACATCGGCTTACGGCAAAACGTCTTTTTCACAGGTTTCTACATGCATGGACACTGAAGAGCCACTGAGCCCAAACGGACACCCGCAGTTTCAGTGAACTGAATTCGGTGAACTGGGACCCTGCTTCAGTGAACTGCCCCGCCTGCTTCAGTGAACCAGGTCACACTTCACAGTTCACACCCTACCCTACCCAACCCTAGCCTACCTTACCCAACCCTAACCTGCCGTACCCCACCGTACCCTAGCCTGCAACAACTGCCCTACCCTTACCCGATCCCGTCCACGCAGAATTCCTGTCCCCTACCCTACTCTACCCCTACCCTACTGCCCTCTGAACTATCCTACCCTGCCCTACCCTACCCTACCCAATCCCGTCCATTCAGAACCACCGCCTGCAAAACCCACACAACCTACCCTGCCCTACCCTACCCTCCCCTGGCCTGCCGTACCCCACCCTATGTTGGTTTGCAACACCTACCCAACCCCATACCGTAGCCTGCAAAACCTACCCAGCCCCAACCATACCCCACCCTACATCCTGTCTGCACGCCCTACCTTAGGCCCCTGAAAGTTCACCAAAACAGCGGTTCAGTTCACCGAAACAGCGGTTCAGTTCATGGAAACAGCGGTCCAGTTCACTGAAAGAACCATGTCCCGAGCCCAAGCTCTGAACCGGGACCATCTACCCTTGACTCTGCAGTCCTAGAGCTTTCAACTGTTTTGTGACTCTGTTCGCGACCTCTACTGTAGACTCTACTGCAATTCCCAAGAAGCCCTACATCCAAAAATGAAACTCCAAACCCCAAACCTTGAGACTTCCTAAAGGAACCTGTCACCCGGTCGTCTCACTAGTAGGCGAACTCGAGAGGATATGTGATGGAAGGAGGCTATTAAGCAGCCTTCCCCCTCCCGCCCCACTGCCCCCCCTTACTCCTGAAAAGCAGCAGAAACCGTAAGTATACCCACAAGCTTATAACACCAATTCAGGCAACTTATAACGATTCCCCAAGTATATTCACCAGAACGAGGTCCTCCCTTTGGGGTCCCCCGTTTTCCAAAATACCTTATAGAACAAGAGGAACATACCTGAAGTCATATTAGGCGTCCTGCTGTGAATCAACCAAGGATATTCCATAAGCAAGGGATCCAGGAAGGTCTGGGTCTAGGTCGTATAGCCTCCAAACCCAATCCCCTAAACCCTAAACCGCAGACCCTAAACTCCTTAACACGAAGACCAACGCCCTAAACCCGAGACCCAAACCCTCAACCCTAAACCCTAAGCCCCCTCCCCTCACACAAAACAAAACGGTCGCTCTCGAAGCCCAGGTGCATCCAACACTGCTTGGATCTTGAACAGCGGAGATGGCTCGGTCTTGGAGTCTCCTGAGACGATTTTGCTATTGTAGGGGGACATGTTGGGGTAGTTCTCCCATACAGTATCAGACGGCATTATAGCTATGTGTGAATGTGTGTATATACAGATATATAGATATATATACGATCTATCTGTCTATCTATCTGTGTATATGTATATATATATATATATTTAGAATACCAGCCACACTATAGTACATAAACCCTTCGGCTTTTCTCCGAGTGGCCATTGAGCGCCTTGCAGAGATCCTGTAGGCTCGTCTTGACAGCCTCCATGGTCGCTTCTTATCTACCCTAGAAGAGCTTACCCAGAGACTCCAAAACATGTCGAAGAAGGAATATAATAACTACCTCAAGCCAGTTTGGGATTCCTGAGACATGCTCAAGGGTTTTCCTTAATGGAGATTTTTGTAAGTGTTTGTAGGATTTAGGTATGTTGAAGCACAAACACAGTCTGTTTAGATGTTCGAGGATACTTTTGCCAATACTGGCGGAATGTCAGCAGCTTTAGAGCGCAACGCCTAGCTCAAAGAGTTCGAAATTTCAACTTCAAACTTCGAGACTTTCCTTCGGTTGACAGCATCATAAGGGAGTCTCCCAAAATAGGGGACCCTACTATAGTACCCCAAATAGCAGGATCCCAAAAATACAGACGCCAACATGAAGTACCCCTAATTTTCGGAAACTCCCACATAATGACAAACCAAAGCAATTACGAAAAGGCGGCCCCGAAACCCGAAACCCTGAACACGAGTCCACGGTACAAACACCGAATACAGGACGATCTGAACCAGATGCCCCGAGCTGAAAAACTTGAGCTGATGTGCCTTAAACCCCCAAGAGTCCCTGCACCTATATAAGTTTTAGGGTCTGCAGGTTTGGGGTTAAGGGTTTAGGGTTTGGCTTAGGCTGGCTTCCTTTTGCTTTTGGGAGCCTAAAACTCTGGACTCTGAACATTTGTAGCATGAGTCCGCGGCACGGAACCAAAACCAAATCAGCCCTAAGCCCACATCCCGAGTCTCGATCAGAAGCCCTACACTCCTAAACCTAAAATGAGCACCAGTTCCTGAGAGCTTAGCTGGCCTGGCCTTCTTCAGGGCCTCTTCGATCTTCTTGTCAACCTCGACGGTGTAGGGTTTAGGGTTTATAAGGATCAGGGTTCAGAGTACAGCAAGTTCAGGAAGTGCGGAGATTTGTGGTCGCGTATTCCGCAGACTGGCCAATAATGACCCTTCAACTGCGGGAAGATACCAAAGTCGGGCCCAACCAAATCCTGACAAGATTCGTCAATATAGTGTAGCATGATCTATTCGACTATGCTGAACGGTTTATACTGTATTGATTGGGCTTGAACTAACTGCAGAGGACTTCTACATTGGATTTAGTTTTAGGCAAGATTCTAAACCACATGGTAAAGTATGTACTTAAAGATAGACAGGTACATCGATATATAGATAGAGACATAGATCGATAGATACACAGATAGATAGATAGATCGATCGATATAAAGATAGATCGATATGAAGATAGACAGATAGATAGATAGATTAGACTAGTTTAGAACTCATTATAACATTATGGAATGGACTAGTGACTAGGGCAGATTCGACTACGTAGACGAGATTGGGTTAGATAGGTAGATAGATAGATCTATAGGTAGACATATATATATATATGTGCACGTATATACACATATGTATATTTGCGTATCCTAACGTTGTACCAACAGTTCGACTTCTGAAAACAACACTTTGGTGCTGTGAGGTTCCAGAGGCCTGTTCTAACCCTACAGCGCCCACCCTAAACCCTAAACAGCGCCCGACCTTGTCGATGTAGATCTTCCATTCGCGCTGGATGTCAAGTGGGTGGCTCCTTAGGCAGCGAAGACCTAGTTTGGCTTTACAGTACTCCCTATACAGTTACATTGGGGCGAAAGTACAGTAAATACTGCTTGGGTACATGATCCTTTGGGGACTGTAGTGGCCTTACATAGACGGAAGGTTTTGTGGCATATTGTAGCATACATAAACGGAAGGTTTTGTGGCATATTGTAGCATCAGCATACGTAGAGACTATAGGGGAGTAGTGATGCTGATAATTCCGACCCTGATATTACCCTGACACGAAGAACCGGAAGCTAGATACAGCTTCTGACTGACTTGCAACGTGTCCTAGGCATTAGCACTGACCCAAATAACACGATGTTGCCTTACGACTTCCGCGGCATAAGTCTCGAAACCCACGTTGGCAAAATACACGGTCTCTCACCACCAAACCCTCAAAACCCTCAACACCCCAAACCCAGAACACCAGACTCTCAAAGGATCCCAAAACCCTGAACCACATACCGTAGTGTCTCGCATGCATATTCTGCTTAACCTTGAAGCGTACACTACAACCGTAGTGCAATCGCGGCACTCGAAGAAGGTGTAGGAGTTCAGCATGAGGTTCGTGATCTTTTGGAAGGCCTTTCACTCACGGAGAGGCTCTTGGGCCTTAGGCTTAGGGTGCAATATAGGGCCATGATAATTAGACCATGGTTCTGGGGATATTATACTGCAGTTATAATAAGGAACCACCAGAACCTTATTCTAATCATTAAGGCGCCCATATTAGGGTGTTGGGTGAGGGTTTGTGGGTTTATAGCATCAAGCAGCAATGCATTCAGCTCAACTACATAGAGACTCTGGTATCCCAAACTAGGAAGCCACAACCATACTGTTGGTGGGGACCTGCGACCTTGTCGATTCTCCACGATTCGAAGCTATTGTCCAACGAGGGCGTAAGCCTTCCGAGAAACAGATCCTGCACCCTGCAACCCTGAATGCCAAACAACGGGCACTAAAAGCCAACAGTGCTGGAGTACCTGCACGATCATACCCTACCCGTTTCCTATAGTACCTACGTTTTAAGAATAGAACAGATCCTAACCATAGCTGTAGGTGCCTTAAACAAGGCGTATGGTACAACCATAGACCGTAGCGCACCTTGTTGAACTCCTCCTTGACTTCGAGACGCCGGCGCTCCTGCGCAGGATCGCGGCGCACCCACACAGCGGAAGCTTACCGCGGGACTTAGTAAGTGGGTTCCCTTAAGGGCGCCTAAGAAGCGGTCTAGAGGGGTTCTACGTATCGAGGGGGCCTGAGAGTGTGTGTAAAGAATCATGGGGCTTAGTCACGCGAGTAGTTAGTAGGGTAATTACACTTATAACTACTTAAAGCCACAGTACGGTACACATAACCATACTTACTCGATCCCATGATCCTAGTCTTGCAGACAGCAAACCGTCAATCCCGAACAGCAACTGCATTCTTACTTGGGTTTAGGGTTTAGAGATGTGTAGAGTTTAGGTTTCAGGGCACCTTACCGACTAGACTTCGGGTTACGCAAGTTTCAAGTTTGGCACTTGTCACTGCCTGGACATCACGGAACTCGTCGTCACGGTGCACCGTCTTCTTCTCAATCTTGATCATGTGGAGCTCGGACAATTTCTTGCAGACCTGGAGAGGAAGAGTTTAGAAGGGATGTGGTCCACAGTTGCTTTTTTTTAAGAAGGTCGTACAAGCTACATAGGGTTTAGGGCTCGTGGCTTGGGCAGTGTGGGCTCTTGCTGGCGAGTTTGAGTACCTCTTTGAGGAATCGGCTCAAAAAACCCTACAGAGCCATTTGTCGTAGTGGCTTACATGATCACGAAGACTTACCCCTTATGAGGGTTCCACAATGCAGAATCACGGTCGCAAGTCAACTGCAACAAGGCTGATATCAAGGGATCCTTTGCGGGGTCCTGTAAGGGATCCTTTAAGGGATTCCTTCAAAAAAGGTTCCCTTAAGGGGTCCTTTATTCCCACCATCCTTTTGCATTCTTCATCCTCGCCCATGCCCGAACCAGTGACCAAACGTCAAGCACCCCATATCACCCTACGGTTTATGGTTGAGGAATTGAGTGATATTTCCATGGTTTAGGGCATATAGGGTCATACTGGAATCTCGTAAACCTAGGGTACAAGCCTATGTCGGGTAACTCTAACACGGGTCCTATTTCGGCCTCCCTTCCGTTCTGAAACTCCTGAATAGCCCAGGTCTAGGAATGCTGTTTTGTGCGTTGGTGAAAACTTACGCATAAGCTCCATAGTAGTTCCTTTCCGGGGTTCATAGTAAGAGTCCTATAAGGTAAGCCCAAACAGGAACTACGATGGAGCCTCTGGGTATGCCCCAAACCCTAAACCACTATACCCTAAACCCTATACCCTAAATCCTTTCAAAGGACCCCCTTGTAGATACCTTAAGCCCATACTCTAACTCCAGTAGTCCAGTAGTCCCGAAACTCAAAATCATAACCCGGACACCCTGAAGGCAAAACCAACCACACCTCAAGCCTCGGATGCCAACACCCACAAACTCTAGTCCTGAATCCCCAATAGCCAAACCAGAAACCCGAAACCTCAAGCATCGATTCCGATGTCTCAAGAAGCGCAAACACACAGCTAAACGAACTTGCGACCTGCAAAATCTCCGCATTGTTGCGCTTGAACTGCTTCACCCAGTCGTAGACTTTGGCACACTCCTCGACCGGGGTTTAGGATTTAAGGCTTAGGAGAGACAGACAGTCAACCAACCAAACAACATCTACACATAAAGTCCAGCAAGACACAAGCAAGTACAAATATAAATGTACATGTATGGATTTGGGGGTCGTGGTTTCAAAAGCTCGCAGACTTCTGTAAAGTTTGTAAGCCCGTCGAAAGGGTCTCACAGGGTACGCCTGTACCGCCACTTCGGATGCCGTTTTGGTGATGTTGCCGTAAGTTGCAAGCGAATTGGCGTCCAGGAAAACACTACTGTTGCGGACACAAAAATATTTGGCAAATAAACACATGTGCAAATGATCGAACCTCCATGCGTGCAATATGTACTCTGTCTCTCTGTCTCTCTGTCTCTCTGTCTCTCTGTCTCTCTCTCTCTCTCTCTCTCTCTCCCTATATATATATATATATATATGTACACATACAACTATAATATACAACTATAGAATATCTATCTATATCTATATCGATATCTAAATCTGTCTATGTCTATTAAACACCCTTTCGGGTCTTGTGGTTTGTCAGAGGCACCTTGCAGCTGTCTCGCACGAAGAACTCCTTGATGCCGTCGGAGGTCCAGTTGAACCTTTGCTTTGGGTTCAGAGTTAGGGTTTGGGGTTTAGGATTGAGGGTCCTTGGGGTGAGGGTTTAGTGCTCAGGGTTCAGGGTTTAGGGTTTTTGACCCTAAAAAACATAGGACCCTAAGAAACCTAAATTTTGATGTTGCTATATACATCTTAAACAGGTAGCCTAGTTGGGTTAAGGTTCTAGGGTCTTTCGGGGTTGGGGACCAAGATAGGGGTTTAAGGATTAGGGAATGGGGCTTTGCGGTTGTAGGGATTAGGGTTTAAACTTTTGGGGATTAGGGTTTCAGGTTTATGGGGATTGGGGTTTACAGAGTCTAGGGATCTGATGTTGGGGCTTGAGGTTCAGGGATTGTGACGGTTTGTGCTCTGTCTTTAGGGACAGCTTCGATCAATCCTGAGCGAGACTGGACTATGGATTCGTTGTGGACGAGCCTTTGGCAATGTTCCTGGCTTGGAGATTCTTGCAAAGGTGCTATTCTGCAATCACAGCCTGAAGTCCCTCAAATTAAACTTCAAAGCCCCAGGCGCCAAAAATCCGAGCCTATGCCATTCACACCGAATTCCAACTCTGAACACCTTACTTAATATTACCCGTCAAAACCCAAACCAAAATTCATACCCTTCATTGTACCCCCGAATCCCAAAAGCTCGACGTCTATCCCTAAAACCCCGCACCTCCAAAATCTCTTGCACCTAAATTACCCAGAGGGTCCATATACACTACCATTGTGGAATTAGGTCCCAAAAGACCATCCCCACTATGGTTTTTGAGACCTCCTTCCATAATAGTAATGTATATGGACCCTCTGGGTTATATAGGCCCTATATTGTACAAGCCGGTCCCAGGCCAAGAAGCTTCGTCAGTCCCGGGCCGATCTTGCGATCCAGCGTCCGGATGTGGTGGTTGAAGAGACGCCTTAGAGTCTATAGGGTTATGGGTTTAAGGCGTAAGGGTCTTAGGGTTTAAGGTTTAGGGCTTTGGAGTTTAAGGTTTAGGGGTTGGGGTTTAGGGTCCTTAGCGTGTAGGGTTATGATGTTATTTCGCGTATGACTTGGAGTTTAGGGTTGGGGTCTGTAAGCATGTCAAACAGGATTCTATCAGGATCTAGTGTTTAGGGCTTTGGGGTTCAGGGTTTAAGTTGCTAAGGGTGTTATAGGGCTTGGTGTAAGTGGTTGAATAGACGATTTAGTGTTTAAGCTCATACTTCACAGGACTTATTTTGGTGTATGAATGTGTGCCGATTATGATCTAAAGGGGACGTAAGGGGATACTTCTACTGCTAGTTAAACAGACGAACTAGTGGGTAAGGGCGGGATCGCTAGGGCTTCTATACGGGTTCAAGAAAGGTTACTGCTTCAGATTATGGGGTCTGGGGTTTAGGGTCTAAGGTAGGATCACACCAGCAAGTCTGTACCCAAGGAGAGCTGGACGGCCTCCGCCCCATTGTCGAAGCGATCAAGGGGAGGCTTCGCACTGGCCGTACTTAAAGGATCATGGGACTTAGTAAGTATGGCACCCTAAATTGGGGTCATAAGTAACTATAAGTTTCGTTACCTTAATATTAACTCGAGTTACTAAGTCCCATGATCCTCCAAGTATGAAGCCTCTCGAGAAATAGGCGTTGAGCGCTCGGGGCCTGTGCCTAGCCAGTATGCTCGTGTGAAAGTGCGCATCACGCGCATTGCACGCCGGGAGCATTCCCTGTCCCAACCCAACCAACCGACTGATCGGCTGCGTCAAGATTCTGTTGTTTTAAAGCGATCAAACTTTGGACGGAGATGGAAGAGACGTCCCAGTGTAATTCAGGGTTCTGAAACGGGTTATACAAGCGTTACTATCCGGGTCTAGTAGTAGAGGAGCCTTAATGAATTGAACAGCATCTTGGGGAGGCGTAAGTAAATGTGGGGAGCATAAGGGGATAAAATCAACAGGGTTGGTGGCTAAGGTTGGGGTCATAGGTAATTACTGTACCTGAAAGACGTTGAAGATCACAAGACCAGTGCCGGCTCATTAAGAATTATGCGGGCATTAGCTACCCTAGAACTTATCTAGGTGCAGTGTTGGCATCATCAGTTCCCGCGATATGGCTTCCTAAGACCACAAACTGTTACGACCTAAACCCTTGAGCCCTTAATAACTAAACACCCAAACCCAAGAAAGCAACTAAAATAACAACAACGTCTTTCGACCTCCTCATTGCAGGTCTCCTGACTCTAAGCCTTCGAACCGAAACTCGGGGTCGATCCTGAATCGCTAATTACGCCAAAAAGGGTTCCTAACTTAAGGGTTCTGTAGGAGGGTTTGTAGGGCTCCTACAGACATGTAGAAGGGCTTACATACTAAATGCTATATACATGTAGTGTATGGTTACCGGTTTACGGCCCTGAACAGCAACCCCCTAACAACCACCAACAACCCAGGTATATAAGTTCAAATTCCTCTGACAATCTATAGCAGAACCTACTTCGTGATGAAGACTGTTTACCCCCTGATTAACAGCCTTAACGCTGAACCCTAAAAGACCTCCTGGATTTAGGGCCTCTGATATATCAAATCCCAACCCAACCCCCCATTGTTATAACTTATGGCCCTCTTCAGGCGAATTGGTCTGTCTACTCCCAGATTGTGCCTTATAAACACCGTTTAGGGTTTGGGGTTAGGGTTTGGGGCGAAGGGCTTAGGGGTTAGGGCTTTTTGGGGCTTAAGCTTTAGGCCTAGGGTTTGGCTCAGGGTTTTGGTTCAGGGTGTAGGGTTTGGGTTCCTCAGAAATCCAGAAGGGGTACTGGGCCCATGGGAACATACCTAGATCCCTAAATGCTGTACCTGGTTGGGAGAACTCGCTTTATGGCTAGGACCCCATATTACGAAACCCTAAACCCTAAAACCCTTCTTTGTAGATCTCTTACAGAAACCCTATAGATCCCTTTAAAGAGCCCCAAGAGGGTGCTACATGAAACCCAAAACCTTGAAATAGACCCTAGAAGCCCTACACCTTATGTAAACCCGAAACAGCAAGTCTTGAATTCTAAACTCTAAACCTTAAACCCTAAACTCTAAACCTTCAACCCTAAACCTTCAACCCTAAACCTTAAACCCTAAATCCTAAACTGCCCTAAATCTCGAACTCTAAAAACCCTAAACAGTGTGTTGCATTCTCGGGTCTCAGTCGGACCATGTGGGAGTTTCCGAAAATTAGGGGTACTGTATTTTGGGGTCCTTATAATAAGGATCCTACTATTTAGGGTAGTATATTAGGGTCCCTTATTTTCGGAAACGCCCATGTCGGACCAAGGAACCGCTCCTCCGGTTGCAAAGCCGACCTGCCCAGATACCACCCCGGGGGTTTTGGGCTTTAGGGTATTTGGGTTTTAGGGTTTGAGGGCTTTAGGGTTTTAGGATTTAAGGATTTTAGGGTTTAGGGTTTAGGGTTTGAGGATTTTAGGGTTTCGGTGCTTAGTGTTTAGAGTTGTAGGGTTTAGGATTTAGGGCTTTGGGTTTTATAAGGTTTCGGGTTTAGATTGTAGGAATTGGGGAAAACAAGGGGGAGTTGCAGACTTTCCGATTTCCGATATGGGGCTTGTATAAGTGAAAGGATTTAGGGTTTTCGAGTTTCGGGAACCTCGGACATAGCGAAGTAGCGCAGCTGACTTTCCAGGACTCTTTGCGGCGTTCGTCTGATTCTACTTGGAGGATCATGGGACTTAGTAAGTACGGTGATAAGTACCTTAATTGGGGTTATAAGTAGTTATAAGTACAGTTACCTTAGCAATAACCCTAGTTACTAAGTCCCATGATCCTTTAAGTATACGGTCGCAGGAATTGCCAAACCTTGCTTTGCGCGACAGGATACCGCAAAACTCCGCAACCAGCTTGTCGCACTATCGCCATGTGCGAGAATGATGAGCTTCAATAAAGGAGGACCCTCAATTAAATAGCCAAGTCAATCTGGGGTTTTGTGCTTTGGAGTTTCGGGATCTGGGTTGTTAGGGCGAGTGCCTGTCCGATGTTGGACAGAAACTACACCCAAACATACACTTCAACAACTTCTTGGTCAAAAGCACAGCTCAGGGTCGCACAAATCTTGGTTGCGAACGCTGCAGGTGCAGAAAAAGGAACGAAGCCCAAGCACCCTAAACTCTAAACCCGTTGAGGCCCACGTCTAGCACAATGTGGATGGATCTACCCAGGCCACGCTGACACCAACATCATAGCTCCCGAACCACAAGGGCCGAAGTCTCGTGACCTAAGCTTCTTTGCAATCGGAGATCGGTGATTCCTGAAAGTCGGCCCCTGTATTCTGCCTGTCATCGTAAGATATACCTTAACCTGCCATAACCTCTAGAGCTGACACTACAACCCTACAGAAAGGCTAATTCACTTCGCTGGCCAAGGAGCTCAAGGGTCCTAGCTACTGTTATGTGGGATACTTCCCCAAAAAACCTAGTGTAGACACCCTACATTCTACCACAAAAGGTACCTAGGCCCCTTTTGGGTAACTGAGATCTGAGTGTCATACCTAAAACACAACAAAGATTCCCAGGGCTCGCACATGATCTGGTTGTAATCGCGCACCTTGGAGACAAATGGAGGGTGTCGGAAATTGCGGTTTGCTTCAAAGCTTTTTGCGTAGCCCGCTTGAAGAACATCATCGTCGTGAGATTCACTTAGAATCGAGTTTGCTGCTTTGCCTCGAACCCTGATCCATCGATGCTCGAACATCGGGCCTTCTTCAGGCATCATCAGAGCGGCAGCCGACCAATAGCCGACGAAGAGACGCGAGTCCGGCTCACACACGTGGAGTAACGAAAAAGGTGATCCAACAAAGAGAAGTTGCACGAGAGTTGCTTGAGACTGCTATTAGATCAAGGCGTTCGCCATTTCGCTTCCAAGCAGATGAGAGCAGTCTATTCCTCCTTCTATAGCAGCTACTTCGGCACTTGACCTTTGGTAAACCACACACTGACATGTTATAACAAGAAAAAGAAGCCTACCATGTGTAATTATGTGGTTCAGGGGCTCAAGTCCGGGAAAGTCGAGCTTCCGCACGGTCGTTGGGTTCAGGGCACGAGGCTTTAGGTTTTAGGGCATTAGGTCTTTGGGGTTTTAGAGCTTATGTTTTTGGGCTTGGGATCAGGATTCTAGTTTTGGGATTCTTAAACTTCCCTACGGGCCATGTGCCCACATCTTATATACCAAAGATACTTTAGGGCCAAAGGCGGCATTAATATTTGGGTGCATGGACCCTTATAGCCTGCACACTAAATCCTTATGGTACCCTGCAGGGAACCCTTAAATAGGGCCCCGAAGAAGCACAAAACAAGGATAGGGATCTCGCATATAACCCCCTCATAATGAAGCTCAATAAGGTAGGGATATCACTATAAAATGCTTATGCTTATGCGCTTTTTTGGGCCCCTAATTGAGGGAACCATACACTTGATGATATAAATCCTGCATTACCTTAAGGACCCCAAACTATGGCAATAATGGTGCATTCCCTATTATGGGTAGTGCAGGATTTATATCATCAACCGTATTGAAACCTGAAGACTCCAAGCCGGCT
Organism: Symbiodinium sp. CCMP2592; assembly: GCA_905221615.1. Classification (NCBI taxonomy): domain Eukaryota; class Dinophyceae; order Suessiales; family Symbiodiniaceae; genus Symbiodinium; species Symbiodinium sp. CCMP2592. Next base: position 351,678 of record CAJNDT010005668.1, read on the forward strand.
AAGAGCAGCACCACCCGCAGCACGTGTTCGCGGAGAACGCGGATCTTGTCGCGGTGCCCGGCGAGCTCGTGCGCAGCATACGGGACGACCTGGGTCAGTTGCAAAATTGAAAGGGTCCTATGTTCTGTTATGGGGGATACTTCCCCATTAAATCATAATTGTAATTTCTGATATAGAAACCCTACATTCTACCATATAGGTACTTTGGCCCCTTTTGGAAAGATGCCTGCAGCTTAAGGGGTTTACTTGGAGGTTCATCGGTAGTTACAAGTGGGGCTAGAAGTGCAAGAATCTAGGCGATAACTTCTAACCATAGTTAGCCGACATATAAGCCCGACATATAACTACCTCTGATTCGAAATTCCAGGTGGGGTTCAGGACTCCGCTCTAGAATCTATACAGGGCTTGGGACCATATTTCTCAACAGCTCTGGCCAGCATCTGACAATGGGCATACCGCAGAGAGACACAACTTTGCAGCAGCCAATGGCCAAGTGTCGGTGAAGCTTTCTGGTGAAGTTTCGGGGATAATCTCGGAGCCTGAATCATGAGAGATGATTAGAGTAGGGCCGGATAATGTAGTAAGATCAAAGAGCCTAAGCCCTCGAACTCTTGCTTTTGGTCCAAGAAATGTGGGTCTACGGAGTGCAGGGACACATGGCCCTCGCTGAGCATCCGACGATGCCGCTGCCCTGAATCTTCTCCCAGTAGTACACCTGTCCACTGCCGGGCCAAGGGCAAGCAGACCGTATGTTTGGTCGGTTTGGGCTGTAGGCAAAGTTGATCATAATCAGGTTGAGTAGCCCCTTCACGACGAACGTGCACCTTCGAACGCCCTAAACACTCAGCCCCTCAATGGAACCGTTCAAGGAACCGTTAAAGCTTAGCTTCGGAAAAACCTCTGAGGCACTCTTCGAACTTCAGAGTTCCCTTCAAAAGGACCCTCATTGCAGAACCCCCGTAGCACCCCTGAAGGAACCCTTTAGGGACTCCGCCCCCGACCCTTTCGCTCCATCCCCTAATCTTCAGGTAGGAATCTACATCGAATTTAGGGAGTATTCCTTAACTCCCGTGTTAGTGGGTCTCTTGACAACCTACAGCCCCAAACCCTGAACCCTCGGTGGGCCCTTGGGGTCTCGTTACAACCGATGCTATAGTAATCATTGACAAAGACGGGGAAGCCGCATCCCTTTTCCCACTGCCGACCCAAAACCCTAGAACCCTAAACCCTGTACCCTCAACCCTGAACCCTATACCTTAAGTTCCAACAGCCCTAAACCCTAAAGTCTGCCTCCTGAATCATCTTCACCAGTTCATGGTCGAAGTTGCACTCCAGTAAGCCGCCCTTGAACTTGCTGCTGATCGTCTCCTGGGATTAACCCCCCAATGGCCTTGTACCCTTTACCCCAAGGGTCCAAAGGACCCAATAATAATCAGGTACTCGGTTTTAGGATAGTAGTTATGTAGGCTAGGATTTTGGAGAGTATATGTTTATTGGGTACTTGGACCCTTGGGGTTTAGACTTGGAAATATCATCCTTCGATACGGATCGGGGGTGTCCCTCCCTCTCCCCAGCAGAGCTTGCGCTTAGGACGTACCTAGAGCGGCCTTGGTGATCTATAGGCTTAAGGTTCAACGCGTAGGGCGTCCTTATGTCATAAATATAGTATACTTGCGAGTTTCCAAAAATAGGGGACCCTGTATAATATAATACCCTAAATAGGAGGATCCTTATTATAAGGACCCCAAAATAAGGTACCCCCAATGGTCGGAAACCCCCACTTGACAATACTTGAAGCACTTGTCCGGGCTCCCTTTTTACGGCTCCCTGAAGGGGCCCGTTCTCGGCATCTGTAAAGGTTGGTTTCCTTTCGGGGGGGTTAAGTTGGGTACTGCTCCCATACAGGAACAGTCACAGTTGGGGCAATATCGAAGGTTTGCGGTTTTAGGGGGACGGTGCAGAAATTTCGCAGCGAGAGTCCTCTGACTTCACGAGGAGGTTCACCTGCGTTCCGGCGGCGTGTTAACGAGGTTTAGGATTTTGGGGTCTAGGGCTGTTTTGATTTTGCGGTCCTGGGCTTTAAGCTTCTCGTAGGGTTTAAAACTCAAGTTTTTAAGGCTTTCCACAGGACAGGATTGCCAGAAACTCCGAAGCCCTCTGATTAAGGTGTATACGTTACTATCAACGGTTCCTGATATATTTGAAGGGGTTGGCTCAAATAAACGGGTTTGGCGCTACTGCAGTTTTCCCCAAGCTCACTGAGTACTCAGTTTGAATGCTGGGTCTAGTTGGTGTACCGTTGCAGTGTTCCGGGTTTAGGGTGTCGGCCTCGCAGTCAGCATAAACCGCGACAGCGCCTTCACTTCTTACCCTCACCGCACTAGGATCCCCGAAACAAAGCTCCTGCGAAGCGTGTCTACATTCCGAACGGACTAGTAGTATGTAAGAACAATATCCATCATCTTCTTCTTCACCATCGTCATCATCATGTTCATCATCATTCTCATCATCATCATCATCATCATGTCAACCAATCTTCGTCTTCACCGTTCTCATACTTATACCATCTAGAATTGCAACAGATAATGAACAGACATCTAAATAGTAAGAAACATACTGATGAACATCTACAGTACAGCCACCCCCTCACACGAGAACCCGAGGCACTGCTCAAGTAATTTGGGCTCCTTTCGATCCCGATCCCCTCGGCTGCCTGGAGCCGCTTGGAGAGGTTCTGATCGTCCATGCCTCGATTTCTAGGGTTTTGTGATCCAAAGAAACAAGGCAGGGCAACGTTTCGCGTTGAAGGTTTAGGGACGGTTTCAGGATTTGAAAACAGGGTTTATGAGGTTTTGCACGGGGTTGTGAACGAACCGTTCAAGCGCTTCTCAACACAGTTTTGAACGGCGGTGGTGTGGCGGAGGGTATATGTTTGGGCTGATCATCTTCTGAAACTCACAGTTTCGGAGTTTGGACTTCGATGTTAAGGCTTGGCACAAACACCAGACATCCCAGGTTTTGCGAACCCGAGGTCCCAAAGAACCCGGCATATTGGAGCCTTAGGTTCAGCGGTTTACAAACCAAAACAAGCAACATCCACGAGCCCGAAACACAAACACCGAAGCCTTCAACCCCAAATATCAGCCTGGCGGCTTTTCAGCTCTTGCACCCAGTCTTGGAAGGTCGTCAGGACGAAGGACTGACAGACACAAGTTGCATCTGCTGGGTGTCAGGTGTAGGGTTTAGGACCGACACTAGTTGCTTAGAGCTCTTAGAATGCTTGAAGGTTGCGTTGATGCGTCTTTGATTGTGGTTGTGTTCTTGTCAGTAAGCCGTATGGGTGTGGACGTCGAGGTGTTTTACGTGTTGCATATTGTGAGCTACGGCTTAGAGCCTTGGCGGTGTCTCGGGTGGCGGGCTTCAGAGGTACGGGCTGAAACTGCGTGTCTCCAAGTTCGCTGCCACATGCCTGAGGATTCATGCCTCCAAGATCTTTCGAATTGAACATAGTCTCTCTGTGGCATATAACACTTAGACACCTATATAATTGAACTGAGCTTTCGGTGTATTCGGGAACCCCATTATTGCCGAGATTTGATACATATTGGTCCGGACATTGTCGTAATTCTTGAATGCTTCTCCGCTGAACCTTACGGCCTGTAAGGGCTTGGGGTTCAAATCCTAAGGTCGTGTCAGCCTCCATGTTGCTGTGCATGTTGCTGTAGAGGTCGCGGCAGGCGTCTTGCTCTCGACCTCAGGAGCCCATCAACTCTTCAACCTCTCGTAATGAAAACTCCTAGAACCTATACCCTATCCCTACAAACTTCTTGCATCCTAGCCCCTACTTATATACCCAAGCCCTACGTATGTAGTAGGTATATTAAACCATCGTGCCGGTTTCTGGGCTTCGAGAAACACCTCAGAACAAATGCTACTTCCTCAGCTCCTGGATTCAAACTCCTTGGGTCCTGCGCGGCCTCCAACGTGTCACAACGGCTGAGCACCAAGATTGCTCCATCAACCAGAGGAATGTCTTCTGCACCTTTGAGAACCAGCCTGAATCCAAACTTTAGGCTCCCCAGCGCCATAATCGAGAGCTCCGCACCCTAAACCAGTGAACCTTCAACTACCCCCTTGGAAGGCCTTGCCCTGCATTACCCTAAGCCCTGAACCCCTCTGAAAAATTGACGAAAGCTATATCGACCCCTAGAGCTTTGTCTTACAAGATCTTTGTGAGTGAGCCCAGGGGCAGGAGTCCAGGTAGCAGAGCTGATCCAACTCTGCCTAGGCTTTCGGCGCTGTTTTGGGGTTTCTGCAACTTTAAACCGGCGTGCCGGATCTCGACAAGCTGAGGATGATACTCATTTGCATGATCCGCAGTGGTTGCCAGAATAAACGCTTACATTGGGGCTGTAGCAGACGGAGGCTGATCATAAAGTAAGACCCAAGGCTCCAAGGACAACTTGGCATCGCATGATGGCGAAGGTGGTAGCATCCTATCCACTTGGGACTGTTTACGTAGACTGGCTAAACCCTCTGCACAGGACAACTACGTCACCTCTGTACACCCTAGTTGCCGTCGACTTGCCCATAACAGCAGTGGAAAATCAGACAGGCCGAAAACAGAAAATCACGAGGTCTCGCTGCAGCAGGCAGCCTCGAAAGTTTGAGCCCGAGAACCTCCTAAATGCTCAATCCTTCAGGTCTTAGCATCATGAAGAAACACTTGAAGACCGAAATCTGCCCTGAACCTCAAACCATTCAGCCTAAACCGCGAACAGCACTTCCTGTAGCTTGGATGCCATCTGCTGCTGGATTCGAAGCATGAGCCCTCGAACTGCCAAGGCCTCAGGAAGAGGGATGATCAAGCTCTTAACGGCGGTTGGTTATGGAGAGTATCTGGCTCAACGGCTTTCGGATTGGGAGTTGCAGAGCCCTGGCTTCCGGATCGGAGCCTAGAGAGGTTGAGGGTTGAAGGCCTTTGTAGTCAGAACGACAAGAACTGGGTGGGGCTTTTAAGGCCTTTGAAAAATATTAGTAAATAAGATCCTCTTAAGCCCAATAAGGGAAAATATAAAATGTCCCAAAGCCCTACCTTGAGAACCACTGCAGTGCCTTCCCAACCCCTGCTGCTGCAAGCTGAAGGAGCAGGCGGCAATCGTCTCCGTCTCTGTTGCGTGACAGCAGCTGTCAGCCAAATATAAGGTCCATAATAATGATCCATGAGAATAGGGCTCTGGGGCCCATTACACAATAATTGTAACATCGAACCACCAAAATAGTGTTGGTGATTACTTAGGCCCCTATGTTTGACCCCCCAAAACCCAAAACCGAAGTGTCGAGATCGCAAGCCTCAACAAAACAAGCCCTGGCACCCAACACTGCAAAACGACACTGATTTCTGGGCTTCCCAGGCAGCTCCCGCAAAGTTCGGATGGCCCTGCAACACCGGCAAAGGAGGCGCCTTCCTGCGTGAGAAAGTCTGCTGGATTGGAGTGGGGGCGGCTGCCGGGCAGGGGCATATTAATGTTCGCAACAGGGATGCAACTGTAACGAAACGGATTCGGAAGAGCCTGGGTCAGACAATCCCATCAGGGTTTGCCAGGGCATGCACTGTTCGCTCTTTGGTTCTTCAAACCGTAGAGTGGAAGGAGTTAGAAGGTGTATAATCGGCTGTCGTAAGCTTGAGTTATGAATCTTGATGTGGCTTGGTGTGATTATGATGCCCGGCGGATGATACTGCAGAAACCAACACCACACACCCTGAACACTATGCTACAAAGCCCAAGACACTCCTAAAACTGTCCACATTGTCCTCTTTTCAATGTGACCTCAACCCTGGCGACATGCCGAAGAATGACAGCGAAGTCGAATGCCGACAGGCAGGAAGTGGCCAGATGCGTCCTGAATTGGTCGAACTCCCTCTTGATGTTGTGGTTCAATTCCTCGGTCCGCTTAGAGTTTGCCAGCGTGACAACTTACAGAACGAAAACACAGACACCGACAACCGAGCAGCCTCCGAGAACGCATATTCGGACCAGACAAGCAGAAACAATTATGTAAAACGTTTTGGGTGGTCCAAGACCCTCTCCTGAGCCCCAGGCTAAGTATCTAGTACTTATTTTGGGCTGATGGGAGGGATCCCAGGAAGTCGCTGTATGTATGGATCTCCGACATTCCTGGACTTGGACTTCACTCCTCACTACCGGCTCCGTTCTGCCCTGAAGCGTTTCATGCGAGTCAAACTCCAATTCCTACAGGTCCGAGTTGCCTACAAGGCTGAGAGACAGCATAGTCCCGAACAGAACAACATGTGACCGGGTGCATCTTATTTCTAGAGCATGGGGCAGCCGAGGCAAGGATTCCGAAGCTCCATAAAGCCCAGGCACATTGAGGAAAACGTTGTACAAAGTTTCGCCTTTCTTCTCCACGAATGCTTTTACACCTCAGCGCGTCGGTTGACAGTTAGCATTAACATGGATTACGCGTTCCAGGGTTTGGGGGGAGGAGTTTGAGAAATCTGACGCTGAATGCTTCGGCAATCGGGTAATGCGTTTTGCAGTAAGGGTCGAGATCTTTGGCATTAGCCTGCACTCCCGTCTGTGACGCAGGTCCTGTTATGGTGTAGTACCTTGGTTCATGATCCGTTTGCAGATTCGGGATCTAAACGACCTGTAAGTGCTCGGCTCACACGGCTGAAAAACCGCGTTGAAGCAGGCTAGACCGAAGAACAAGACCGTCAGGTGCAGAGCGAATCTGCTCCCCTACTGCAATATTTGTGTGCGGTCATCGTCAAGTATGTCGCAAAGAGCAACAAGGAAGCACCCGCTGAATAGCCAGTGTGCCATGTCAACTGATCTTGTGCGGAACGAACCCCCGTAATGCCCAGCATGTTGGTCCAGCTCTATGGTAGGTGGTGCAACAAATCAAGAAGGGATCAACGCACAGTCTAATCAACTGAACCAGCGAACCGGCCCGTTAATAGAGCCCTTATGGTCCTTTATAGTGTGTATTTGGGGTATAATAGAGGGTAAAGTAGTTGGGGGGTCCAGGAACTCACTACGGCGTCACTACGGATGCACAATCTGCAAGCGAAGTCCAAAACCCCTCCGAGTTGGGAGGAGGCCGATGGCCAAAATCACTGAGTTCCCCACGCTCCCTCTTGGCAAGTTGGTAGAAGCTGTCAAGAACCTGGCAGGCAGTCCTCGGCGCACATGTTTCTTGGTCACGGAGCCCTCCTGCATGAATGAAACATGCGCCCACGGACTGGGGACGCTGTTGGTATGGGAAACGAACGAGTCAGATCGAGTCAGCATGGTAGTGATGCAGCGACACGACTGGTCGAACCACAGTTTGTCGTGAGAAGCATGGGCGACCCGCGTGGCAGCTCAGATAGTGACTTACTTGGGCCTGAGAACCAGTCTCGAGTCTCGACATTCCTGACGCAATACTCGACTTGTATTTCTGGTAAGCCTGCAGTACCGTGCACGACATACATGCTCTGGAGTCGCGCAACCTGCACACACACCCCACTTGTATTCGTGAATGATGTCACCGAACAACGCAAGCTAGTTTGGAGTTGCCAGCCATGGATACCCGCAACATCGCATCAAAGCCAAAACCATCTTCATACACCTCGGAACGAGAAGACGACTCTAGCTAGCTTGACAACAATGGCAACAAGACTGCATTGCAAGCCAGCACAGGCAGCATTCCAAATGTTGCATCACTGACAGCGCAGTTCACTGTCTGAAACGAGTCGCGAACACATCTACACGTGAGTCCCTGCTTGTAGACAGAATCATTCCAAATGTTGCTTCTCTGACAGTGCGAACATTTCACTGTCGGAAACTGCATCTAGCACAAGTCGTGAACACATGTATGCGTCAATCCTTGCCTTGCTTGTAACCAGCATTCTTCCAAACATTGCTTCTCTGACAGCGCGGGCAGTACACGGTCAGAAACTGCCCCTTGCACGAGTCGTCCCAGCAGGAAAACACCCATCGTCGTTGCCCATGACCAGCAATCTTCCGATGGCTGCATCTCTGACACTGCGGACAGTTCAGTGTCTGAAACTGCCTCTTGCACGAGTCGTGAGAGCAAGTAAACACCAAACCCTGCTTGTAGTCAGCGTTCTTCCAAACATTGCTTTTCTGACAGTGCGGACAGTTTACTGTCTGAAACTGCCCCTTGCACGAGTCGTAGCAGCAGGTATACTTCAATCCTTGCTTGTAGTCAGCATTCTTCCAAACATTGCTTCTTTGACAATGGGGACAGGTCACTGTCTGAAACAGCCCCATGCACGAGTCGTGAGAGCAGGTATACACCAATCCCTGCTTGTAGTCAGCATTCTTCCAAACATTGCTTCTCTGACAGTGTGGACAGTTTACTGTCTGAAACAGCCCCATGCACGAGTCGTGAGAGCAGGTATACACCAATCCCTGCTTGTAGTCAGCATTCTTCCAAACATTGCTTCTCTGACAGTGTGGACAGCTTACTGTCTGAAACAGCCCCATGCACGAGTCGTGAGAGCAGGTATACACCAATCCCTGCTTGTAGTCAGCATTCTTCCAAATATTGCTTCTCTGACAGTGTGGACAGTTTACTGTCTGAAACCGCATCTTGCACGAGTCGTGAACACATGTATGCGTCAATGCTTGCTTGTAATCAGCATTCTTCAAAACATTGCTTCTCTGACAGTGTGGGCAGTACACGGTCTGAAACTGACCCCTGCACGAGCTGTGCCAGCACGAATACACCCATCCTTGCCCATGATCAGCATTCTTCCAATGGCTGCATCTCTGACACTGCGGACAGTTCAGTGTCTGAAACTGCCTCTTGCACGAGTCGTGAGAGCAAGTATAAACCAAACCCTGCTTGTAGTCAGCGTTCTTCCAAACGTTGCTTTTCTGACAGTGCGGACAGTTTACTGTCTGAAACTGCCCCTTGCACGAGTCGTAGCAGCAGGTATACTTCCATCCTTGCTTGTAGTCAGCATTCTTCCAAACATTGCTTCTCTGACAATGAGGACAGGTCACTGTCTGAAACTGCCCCATGCACGAGTCGTGACAGCATGTAGTCATCCATCCTTCGTGGTAGTCAGCATTCGCAAAAACATTGGCTCGGCAGCAATGCGGGCAGGGTACTTCTTTAGGGCGGCTAAGTTGCGGAACCTTTAGCCAAACGTTGTCTGGTGCAACCCGCACATGTATGTCTGCCAGGCTTGTTCGATACCCATATCTGAAGTCGAAGATGTCACCAGGGACTTCGATGCTCCGACTGCAGTCGCCCCAACTGTTGTCCACAACGACTCTTCCATGTCCAGGCAAAGCCTGCGAAACCTGCATAGCATGCAGATATTGTCGTGCAAAAAGCTTACCAAGGTTTCCAGGGCGTCAAACCTCTCAAGCACAATGTGAAAAGTCAGATGCTTGTGACAGTCTGTCACCCAAATTAGCTCTTTCGCCGCCATGCGCTGGTTCAACTTCTCCACCAGATGATCCACTGTCGTACCATGAACCACAAGTTCCTGACCGTTCTGGTTCTTCAGGTTCAGGCTGATCACACGCTCGGCCATCTTCTGCACAGACGACATCCGCAGCCCTTCAATATCCAGCTTATCAATCTCTGACTTCAGGGCTCCGCAAAGTGCAAAGACGGCACACGACCCCCAAGGCCCTTGATCACCGGCACAACATGAGTTCGGGTCTCGCACGAACGAGCTTGCGAGCAAAGGAGCAGCCATGCCTGGAAAGGATTAAATTGCGAATTTGTAAATGCCGGACCCTTGAACTCGCCAACCTCCAAGCAAAGCAGACCTTGTTCGGCTCTAGAAGGCCTGATTTATGCAACAGGTACTCTCTGCCGAGACTGTCTTGTCGTCGTACGAGCTAATGCAAACTGCTGCTGGAAGCTAAGCACGGGCACTTCGAGGCAATCAGACTCACACACCGCCATGGATTCCGCAAACATGATTCGAACATGCTGATCGCAGACTGCACTTGCAGTTTGTGTGCATCCGAGGGACTGCACAGTGCCCACACCTTCGAAAGCGCTGTTGATGACCTCGGATGGTCCCCAGGGGTCCAAGTACCCAATAATCAGATACTCTCCAAAATCCTAACCTACATAACTACTATCCTAAAACCGAGTACCTGATTATTGGGTCCTTTGGACCCTTGGGGGGTCATCTATGGAGCAATTCTTATGGTCAGGCTTCGGGGCTTAGACGCACACTGCGAATTTCCCAGGAACACATTCGAGAAGTCCGCCCTTGCTACATCCGGCGGCCACTGCTGGTAAGAGTAAGCACAAGGGTTCGAGGGCTTTTAGCCCAGGAGCTGCATTGCACACGTGTCTTGCACCTGCTCTCATCAACCGCCCATGGGAGTAATGACCTTAAACTGAAGGTTTTAGGGTTGGGATACGTAGGGTTTACAGCAGGTTTCGGATTTTGGGCAGCAAGAAGAGGAAAGTAAGAAGGGTTTAAGCTGTGTAGCGCTTGCTTGTTCAAAATCCGGCTGCTCCTTTTCAAACCAGATCCTGGCCAAGGGACGTTCATGTACATCACCTGCGCAACCGATGGAGCTCGGAGCAAACTGATTCTCTGTCTTGTGGCTTGAGATGATCCGGCGCTACTCGCGAAAAACACTAGCAATGTCCTATCAATGGATGCATAATTGCCATGCCATCCGCCCGAATTACGATGGACATTTTACCTAACGTCGAAGATGCTGCAACTATTCAGCGATCCAAACTTGCCGACATTTTGAGCCCCCGGGCCCCTCCCAATTTCGGTGCATCACGGAGAAGCCAACATGGCCGGCAACTCAATGTTCTATACTCATAGGGATCCTTAGGGGTGTAGGGGGAGGGGGGGTAGGGGGCTTTAATGCCCATAACAAGGACTAATAAGGCCTATTTAAGGAAATATAGTCCCCTACACCCCTCCCCCCTACACCCCTAAGGATCCCTATGATATACGGCAACACCGCATCGAAAGTTGACGGAGACGAAACAGCACGCAAGAGCTTGAGCCCTATGACCCTTGTAGCCCGAAGATCTGTAGGAGAAATCTCAAAAAGACCTCCATGAACCCGCTGAAAAAGCTCTGATGCAATGGTGAACAAAAACAGCAACACGAAAACCCGGACAAAGGGCAGGATGGTTTGCTGCAGGGTATCTACTGTCTGCTTTGGACTGTTCAGTGCAAAACGCATGCCTAGAGGCCTATTCCACACAGCAGCTGCAAACTGGTCAAATCCAAAACAAGTTCCTGAACAGTATCTACGACCTACAACTGCTGAAATCGCGTGAGGCCTCCAAATCTCTCATCTGGTTCTTGAAGGCACCGAAATGGTCGGGCCTCAGCTGATTCAGTCGTAGGCGAGAAGGGAAGGCATACAGTAGGGTCCAGCTTATCATAGGGGCCTTAATGAGCATGCTAAGATTTGGGGTATGTGCGGAAATGCTTTGCTACAGTTGTTGAGCTTCGGGTATGCAACCAAGTTCTAGTGTTATTCAGGCAAGTATAATGGAGGCTTCCGAACTTTGGGGTGACTGAAGTTGGGCCGGACATGCAACTTCCTTTGCAGTGTAGTGGTTCTACGGTAAAGCCGGTGGGATACGACGAGTAGGCATTATGTTTGTATAAGGAATATACTGTCCACGAATATGTATATGAGTACCTGTTAAGGCTTCAAGCGAATCTTGGTGTGGACTTTGCAGCTGTGCAATTTGGACTCTTGGTAAGGGTCTCGGCTAGTGGTTAGGCTTTAGTTCAAGGACAATGAGGCTCCACGTGGCTTGACCGTTTAAGGTTTGGGGTTTCATGGGTTTGAATTGGGCGTATAGCCCTGTATCACCAGGCTTAGAGGGTTCAGGGCATGCAAGATCAGCCACCGCCCCTGCCCCTCCGAGTAAGGCCCCGACCACTTGGGGGCACGAACGTCCAGGATGTCATAATCTACATGTGGATACTGAAGGCGCGATAAGTTCTTGAGGAAGTTGTCCTCGATCTCGTAGATGGAATTACTGATCTCGCCTCAGAAGTCTGGTAAGTCATTATTAGAATCATTATTATTGTTATTACTATTATTATTATTACTATTATTATTATTATTCTTAATATTATCATTATTATTGCTACTATTATTGATATTGTTTTTTGTAAGTGTAGATAGGGGCACAAAGCTCTGAGTGTCGGGTCGGGAACTGATTCCTAGCATGTCGACGCCGGAAACCCGACAAGACTGGGTGAACAAAACAAGCTTCCCCCAAGGGTCCAAAGGACCCAATAATCAGGTACTCGGTTTTAGGATAGTAGTTATGTAGGTTAGGATTTTGGAGAGTATATGATTATTGGGTACTTGGACCCTTGGGGATCTAGAGTATGACAACCAGTACCTAGAGGCTCCATATATACTACTAGTATGGAGTTAAATCCCCAAAGCCACAATATGGATGGTCTTTCGGGACCTAATTCCATAATGGTACTATATATGGAGCCTCTGGGGTACTGCTCATGTTGGCACCCTTCGCGCGCAGGCTCAGATTGAGGTGCTTTGCAGCACTGCTTTACCTTCGATCTAGGAGCATTGAGAGAGCAGCTGGAGATACAAGCTGCATCTATTCTATTTTATTGTCTAAGGGCAACATCTCGAAAGCAGTAGTTTACCTCTGGTCCGAAACCCGGCAGACTAAAACTTGTCCCAAATTCCCCGTAGAGTTCCAATCCAGAAAACCTTGGTGAAGCAAAACACCGCAACCTCGATGAAGAACTTGCTAGGAAAACCCTAGCGCCGCCCCTGAATGTTTGACACTCCGCAACAGGCTGTACAGAGATGCCTGCTTTTGTCCCGCCGAAGGCTGGCATGGCCTGACCACGAAATCCTTAGCCAAGAAGGCTGCAGGGCTTTGGACTGCCACTGAGGGTGTTCAAGTGTTCTGGGTTTAAAGGCTCTATCCAAGAAGCTCAACCGGGAGGTTAAGACTCACAAATTGAACCTCAAGAGATCTAGTTTCTACTATCTCAATCCGCATCAAACACGCTTCTGAAGAATGGGCAATGATCTCGAGACGTTGTTGGTAACAATACACGGCAGTCGCGACCGCAAGCATGATTATACATCAGCGGCATCCGTATATGGCGGCTTAGTTAGTATCGCTGGGTCAGTTCACATACCTTGCAGGTTCTTCTGAAGGCCTAAGGCCTAAACCCGAAAGCCCTAGCACGAAATAGAAAGCCTGAGCTTAAATGCCTCGCAAATGCATAACAACCCAGTTGTTGCAGAAGCCTTACAGTTAGAAGTAATAAGCCATGCAGCAATCCCAGGCGGCTACAACTCTCGAGGGTTTAGGGTTTAGGGTTTAGGGTTTAGGGGTTTAGGGTTTAGGGGTTTAGGGTTTAGGGTTTAGGGTTTAGGGCCTCTCAAGGAGATGCCAAGTGACGACATGCGAACTGCTGCAGCCCCTGGCACCTTGGCGGGGCGGCTCGAGTCAAGCATGTCGGAAGATCGGGTCGTCATCTCCACAATTCTCACTTCTCACCATCATCCTCACCATCACCATCAGCATGGCTAGTATCCTCATCATCATCGCTATCGTCTGAGCCTCAGCACTTCTTCCGCATAGGCATCGCTGACAAGAACACCCAGCACCATCCCCCCCAACGCCTACTGAATCCTTATCGAGGCTGCATGTTCTGTCTTGCTAGCCACCCTGATCCCGAACTCTGCGACCAGCCGACACTTCAAGGAGATCGCAGCAGCGCTGGACGAAGGCATCGATCTGCAGAAAGATGCTGCCTTCCTTGCGTGCAGTGTTGGCTCTACTCTAGGCCTTGTAGCATCTGAGTGCATGGGGGGATCGGGGTGCATAGGAGCTAGGGCACCTAGGACCCTAGGGTTTGGGAAGCAGGGCATACTTGAAGGATCATACGAAAAGCTGTTACAATGGCCCCAGTTGGAGCCACCGTCGATACATACTAAGTTCACTTATAGTTCGCTGTATAATTCCGCATTAATTAATTAAGGGGTTTGGGAGTCTCTGGGTAACCAAGCCATGGCACTCCGTTGGCAGAGCGGCCAACCGGAAAAACGAGGTCAGCGAGCACACAACAAATGCAACGTGACTCTAAACCAAACCCTATGCCTCCAGGGACCTTATTTTGGGGTCCTTAAGAGGTCTAGGGCCCTAACTATGAGGTCCTTGGAGGGATAGGGAAATAGTTTCCATACAATTAGCAGCCTCACAGCCCGCACTAGGAATGGTCTTCTTGTGCCCCAACTCCATGTTGGCAGCACTGGTTGACTGACGCCAAGAAGCAAGCAAACCCAAGAACCCACCCTGTGGCAAGGTGCTGGGAACGTCCAGGGTCGGTCGGTATTCTTGGACAGGAGCCGCACCTCAAGCACAGCAGCCCTCCCCAGAGAGCCCAATACTATACTGAACTTGGAACCCTGGCAAAAATTGTAATTGTTTATAGCTGTTTCTTAGGGTTTATAATAACCAAAAACTAAAAATTATTTCTAAGTATCCTATAAGAATACCCCTTATTTAAGGAAATGGCTTAGATTATATAGGGCTTCGTAGTATGATCTAAGCGATATTCCTTAATTCAGGGGTATTGGCATTGGGCTCTCTGGGTCCAGGTTTAAATCCAAGGCCAGCTTCCTTTGACGTGGCTTTGTCAGAACTCCGAAAAGCCCTAGAGGCTTCTTGGCCTTAAGGGCTTCAAAACTGATGTGAAATTACCAATATGGCCCCAAGCCCTGTACATTTCTCCCTCTTGAACCCGGGTGAAACCAAAGAAACCTCCCTTCAAGTGGGCGCGTTACAGCTGAACTCGCGAGACGTAAAGTGGTAAACATGAGTTGTTAATTCTAAAGCATGGACCCTTTCACGACAGATCCTTACCATTCAAGTGGAATGGGGAGCTACAGAGAATACGTTCCGGAAGCCACATCTCGCCAACACTGCCAACACGAGCAGAGCCCTCAGGACCAGAATCCCTCTCCGGTAAACAGCAATGAACTCCGTCTACTGACCACGCGCATTGAAACTCCAACCGAAAACTGCGCAGCCCAGCCCTAAAAACTTGCTACACTAGTGTGTATAGCGACGGCAACAATGCACCTTCACACAGGTCGGTAGACCTTCCAAGGCAGTGCGCTAGACATTCCAAGCCTGCTGCAGCTCAATGCGAGGTTCGAGCACATCCTAGAGTGGTAGACAAGACACGGTCTTCTGATATGCCCTCTTCCACTCGCGCCCGCAGTCGATGCACTGCCTTAGGTCATCAGATCAGCACGAACCTTCGAAGGGTCCATTAAGTCTACATATCAGCGTGAAGATGTTGCCCTTTCGAGTTGTTGTCATCAACGATGTCAGTCAAGAAGGTGCATCAACCCGCTTCTAACATGGCATCCTTGCTTGATTGAAGGCTTACGGGGATTAGTAAGCCGTTTGCTTTAGACCATAAGACAAACAATTCATGGAAGGTACTCACAAAAGGGCTCGAATAACATATCCTACTATCCAAGTTCCCAGAAAATCCCAGAAACCTTCAAGAACTGCAACGAAGCCCTCTGACAGGATGCTTGATGCTTAGAACAATTGTGCTTCTGCGGCTGTTGCAAAGATCCTTCCATTCTGAAGTCCGTAAGCTGCGGCTCCTCGAAATCTATATCTACAACAAACCCGAAACCGAACTTCACGAAGATAGAAGCTTAAGGCCTAAACCCTAAACCCTGAAACCCTAAACCCTAAAGCCTAAACCCCAAAACCCCTAAACCCTTAAAGCCTCAAAGATAGAAGCCGTGATCCGAGCAGCTGGAGCTTCACCATCGACGTCTCCACTTTCCCAGCGAAGATGTCGGAAAGGTCTATCGTCGCTTGGCAGCGCTTGATGATCTCGTTACCTTTGTGCTCGTTTACCGCCTGCAGAACCTTCATTCGGTCTTGTAGTTGGCCATATGGGAGTTTCCGAAAATAGGGGACCCTAATATGAGACCCTAAATAGTAGGATCCGTATTATAAGGACCCCAAAATACGGTACCCCCTGTTTTCGGAAACCCCCATATGCTTCCCCGCACATAAGACCAAAAGAAAGCCCTAAGCTCGCTGTGCCTGGGCTCAGGAAAGTTCAACTTCTCGTTTCACTACCTGTACAGAGTAACCAATGTACCTGTTCCAAAACGGAAATGATCGTAACAAAAACACACTACATTTACTTTCCTCGGTGCCTTGGGTGTTTTAGGTAGGTTTAGAAACGCCCGAAAGACATTGCAGGGGAGCTGATTGTCTGTATCGTGCAGCGGTCTTGGCCATGTACAGGAATGTTTTGCGAATGCTTCTGCAAACTTGTAGCTGCAAGACCAAGAATGTACTAGGTAATGAGGTAATGGCCCCGGGGTACATCTCCCGAAAGACTGCATCATGACACCTGACTCAAAAAGGACGGAAACTGTCGAGTTGCTCATCTTTCTGAGCAGACCCGAAATTCGATCCTCCTTCTGGTAGTGGGTGGAGATGGACCAGATCATTCCTTAGGATCTCTTCACTGTTGGGATTCAGGAAATATGGAAAGTTTCGGTGGCATGCTTGTGGCCGAGGGTGTGGGAGGGTTCAGGGCACAAGCGAGCACCAAACTGGTTTGCTCCAAAGCCTACAGCTCCAGCAGGTTCATGGTTTGGAGCTTCGGGGTTGCTTTTGGGATCTATATTGAGATGAAGGTCTTCGTTTAGGGCTTCGGAGATAGCCGGGGTTGGGAGTTAGCAGGCCAGTAGTCGGGGACCTATTATTTTCTGAACCTCCCACATGAGTCACCAGGCCGCCATAGAAGCTGTACCTGCCAGAGGAACCGAACGCAGACAGTAATCGTCCCGCCCTTCAACCTTGAAACCCCAAAGCCCAATAAACCCCATACAAAGCCTTCTAATTTCCTATAAAAACCTTGTTGTCAAAAAAAAGCTGCGCAACGCTGCAAACCCAAAAAGTTAAAAGGATCACCTTATAACAGTCAACTCGGCAAGCCCTGACTGAAATGGCAAGGCACGCACGTAGTTCAGAAGCTCAGGCAGGATGGCCGGAATTTCCTGGATTTGGGTTTAGAGTGTAACGGATTGGTGGTGGGAGGTTTAGTGGTCTACAAGAGGCTTAGGGTTTCGGGTGAATTAGCGCATTGGGTTGTTGGCATTTGAGGTGTAGGGTGCCATGGGACCCGTGACTAGTACTAGCTAGGGGCTTGAGGCGAGGCGTCCTTGTTTTACTCTTCGAGCTTGTGATTCCCTAGGCCTACCTGAGAATTCGCCCCCGTCTCAAAATTCGGAGAAGCGTGCATGATACCCTCGAAGGAGATACACATCAAGAAGCAAGACTGTATAGGCGAGGGGGTCTGGGGGTTGCAGATGACGCTCGAAGAATGCAACCAAGCCGAAATACCAGGAAAACCTTAACCCTAAAGCCCCAAGCCTTGAACTCTTAGCCCTGACCTGAACCCGCAAAGCCACAAGGGCCCTGAACCCGAAGGGCCAGCGCTCACTGAAAGCCAGGCTGCTGGAGGGGTGGCAGCAGCCAGCTTCTCACAGGGCTCCTTCAGAAAGTTCCTGGGCGAGGTCGGAAAAGTAGCAAAACCACGAGAGGTCTTGCAAGGGTGCTGTATTTCGTGCTTGTTGAAGACTTATGATTGAGGGTTCAGGTTTTGAATGTATCTAGGATTTGCGTGGTTTAAGGCTTTCGAACACAAATTCGGAGATCAAGGTTTGGGACTTTCTGTTTAGCAACTGGGATTCAGGGATGGATAGATTCTGGGTTTCGAGCACCCTGAACCCGAAGACCTTCGAGGCATAGATTGCAATGCAACCAAGGGAACAAGCGTGACCGAAGGCTTAGTCAGAAGCTGCTTAGGCCGCTCCATCTGAGGCCCTTAATTAGGTCACGAGTCCAACCTTTTGCACAGACTTTTAGCCTTTGTAGATCCTACACAAAGACGAGCCACAGAAATTCTGGTCCACGAATAATTTAAATGTAAAGCCAACCAACAACTCCTAAATACCCCTCTTTCGCCCAAGGCCCTCCCAACCCAGCGCCTACACAGAATGCAGAATGCGACAACATATACACACTGAGACACCACCTGTATATACGCCGATACCCATACATACATAAATAAAACATAAATATATATATAAATATATATATATAGAGAGAGAGATGTGCCTTACAGCACAGTTCCGACGATACCTTACACAAGCACGCTAGCACATGCGCCGTTATGTGAAAGATGGTGCGTGCACGAAAACCATTACCCCAACAAACAACCAAAACCTGACGGTTGATAATGTAAATCCTGCGTTCCCTAAGGACCCTAAACTTTGAGAATTATGGTATGTTCGAAATGCAGGATTCATATTACCATCAACCGACTGACCGAACATACGCAACAAACTGCCAAGAGAGGTGCAGAAAGCGCAGATTCTCCTTAGCCTCGCTCGATCCATTCTTGATGTCCTGTGCGGCTTGGACTCGGTGAGGGTTTAGGGTTTGATGAATTCTCGTCTCACGGTTTAAGGCTTGTGGTTCACTTAATGTCCTGTGCCGCTGGCTTGTAAGGACTTGGTGAGGGCAAGGTTTTGGACTTTTACGGTTTACGGTTTGACGGATTGTTGTCACAGGTTCTAGTTCGCGGTTTAGTTCCAGGGTGTGCCGGTGTGCGCTTTAGGACACATGGCTCCAAGACTTGCATCAACACAAAAGCTTTTGAGAATCCTGCAGCCGAACGGCCAAGCACACGGAAATGAAGTAAGTACATGTGTCTAGAGATGTTTAAGTTACTGACGGTACTATGGCGGACATGCAGAAAACTAAAATCAAGCAAATTGGAATCAAGTGAAACGATGTAGCGGTCCATGTACCCAGATAGTTCGTACTTTGCCGAATATTTCAAAGGATTCCTATATAGTGCTTGAAAGCACCCTGTGATACTCTACGACTATGATGGGTACATGGACTTTCTTGAACCCTACAGTAACTTAAAGTAATCATAGTCGGCACAATACAGCCCTTGCTAAATCCCTCAAAACCATCTCATGAAGCCCCTTCTATATGGGCAATTGGGCCCTTGGAGAATAACCTTAAACCCTAACTAGGATGCCCTTTAACCTAGAAATAAAAAGGGCCCCCTTGTTGGTATTGGGTACCTTTATAAGGAACCTAGGACTACAAAAAGGGAATAACGGTACTACTGGGCATCCTAGCCAAAGTGGGCAAATGGACCCTTAGAGACCAGCCCAGGGTCCTCTTCCAAAGCTCGGAACCTGGCAGATGTGGGCTGAGGTTGTTTGGGAACCGAAGCGCCCTAGTTGCGAAGCTCCCTGGCCCGAAAAGGGTAGCCCCTTAACCCCGTAATCCCTAAATGCCTTCAACCTGAAGCAAAAACTGCCAGAGGCACTTCTTCAGCCATCCTGATTTGGCATGCTCCAGCACAGTCCTGGCTTCTACTTCGGTTTTAGCGGGTTTACGGTTTGGGGTTTGGAGTGTGAGGGTTTCGGTTTTGGGGTTTTTGGGGGCTGGGGTTAAGGGTTTACCTGGGTATCAAGAACCATACCCTGCAACAACGAAGTCGTGACCTACTGACCTACTATTTTGTAAGGTGTTGGGGCTCAGGGGTTAGGGCGTAGTGTAGTGAGTCTGCTGGATACTTGTTCCGCGATGCCACAGCCTTGCACATTGTTAGGTCAAAGTGGATGCCTTTACATTTATTGGGCTTTGAAACCCTGAACCATAAACCCTAAACTGACATCTTATGAGTGTTTCAGTGCTGAATCTCCCAGTTCTCCTGTGGGTTTCAGGTTTGGGGGATTCAACCCAGTCAACAGAGCGCTTCCGGCCAGGTAGACACTGGGGCTACAGCAATGACACGACTTGCCTTGGGAGCAAAAGTAGGGGTTCCTTGCAACGATCATAGCAGACAAACCTCAATGCCTCGGAGATAAGACTCACGTTAGTACTGGAGCTTCTTTTCAAAAGAGGAGGAAAACCTCACAAGCAAAGAGTCCTTTTAATTAATTTGGGCCCCAGGTCCCTTTGTAATAGGTTGCTGGGATATATATGAACAGGTTCGTGACCTACTATTTAAGTACCCGGAGCTAGCGTATGCCAATGCAGCAGAGGCGCAAGATTTCTTGGAGCTTCTTGCTTTGCAACTGCTCGTGAAGCCGGGAAAGGTTTTTGTCACGTGCATTCCAGAATTCGATCTCATCCAAGGGGCCATTGTTTTCCTCAGCTTTCGTGCGTCTTTGGGGCCTAACTTTTTGCTCAACAATGGCTTCAGGCTTTGGGTTTAAAATGGTTTAGGGTTTAGGAGTATCCTCCTCGCCTCTCGTGGGGAAGCATTAGCGCCAATCGCATGCTGGCACAAGCCTATTCGGGCTCAGACGGTTTTGAGGAAATAGTGCGGCATTTCGGACAACACTCCCGTCCTGCGAATACGATCACAGATTGCGCTTGCCATGCGCATCAGCTATAATCTCTGCATGCTGCTAGTGCTAAACGTCCCACGCTACACCATGCACGACTCTAAAGTAAACATACCGCCCTAACACTAGGGGAAGCGCTTCAACAAACAAAACATATTCACCCTACAGAATCCTGAAAAGAGTCGGTAAATCAACGCTTACCTAAAACACCTTCAACCCTTAAAAAAAACCCAGGAGCGCCCTCGTTGGCGGAGTCTTGTTGGGTGGTCACTTCCTTGATCTGCCGGTGCCAGTGGATCAAGGCAACTTTCAGTCCTGAGATCTGGGGGTTTCCGAAGATAGGGGACCCTTTAAGGGTTCCTGTAAAGGGCTACTATAAGGGTACCATAAGGGTTCCTTTAAAGGGCTCTATAAGGGTTCATATTGGGAGTTTCCGAAAATAGGGGACCCTAATATAGTACCCTGAATAGTAGGACCCTCATTATAAGGACCCCCAAATCAGGTACCCCTAAATTTCGGAAACTCCCATCTGAGCTTCATGTGGGCTTTTGGGGCACGGGGTGGAGGGGTTCATGGTATATGATTGGGGGTTTAGGGGCTGGGCAACTTTCAGCCCTGCGATCTGAGTGCTTGAGGGTTGGGGATTTAGGCTTTATGGATTAGGGCTTGGGGGTTTAGGGGTTTTTGGGGTTCTGAGCTTCATCTGAGCGTTTAGGGTGTAGAGATCTCAGCTTCATGTGAGCTTTAAGGGGAAAGGGGCTTATGAAGATCGGAGCTTCATGTGAGCGTTTTGGTTTCTATGGTGGAGGGGTTTAGGGTTTGGGATTCAGGGTTTAGGGTTTAGGGTGTAGGGGCTTATGATGGTTCGTGGTTTAGGGTGGAGGGTTTTTTGGTAGATGGTCTAGGGAGCAGGGTTGTGGCGCTTGACGGGCTTTGGGTTTGGGATCAGAGAACACTTGCAGTTCTTAGATCTGGAGATAAAACTAAGGGTAGCAGAGGATCGGGTGTCTACGGAAACGGAAAGGACTCCGCACAAAAGTGGAACCCTACACCCTAAACCTTTTAATAGACCTAAGAGTAACCTAGGAATAAAAAGGGTGCCCTTTTTGGTTTAAAGGGGCTTATAAGGGAACCTGAACCCTGAAAAAGGGAATAAGGGCCTACTCTGGGTCCTAGTTTAATAGGAACGAGCCCAAGGCCCTAAACCCTCAACCCTCAGCTCATACCCTAAACCCTGCTCTAATTCTCCCAAAGCCGTGGTGCTCTGAACAACATCCTTGTCCTTGGAGGCGACTTCTAAGTTGGCGAAGTTGTCCTCCCGACCCGGCTTTCGCCAACTCCGAATTCATGGCATTAGGGCTTCTGGCGCGTTGTTTCGGTTCTATAAGGGTTCCTCGAAGGGCTCCTGTAAGGGATTTAGGGAGCTGTTCTAGGGTACTTAATTGAAAGGGAGGGCTCTAGAAGGGATCCTGTAAGGGATTTACGAACTCCTCAGCTACTTTTTATGTACAATGCGTCACAGTGCTATAATAATGTAAGGGCTATTATATAACCCGGCAGCAATCCCGCTTCAGTCCTGTGGGATGTACAGGACGGTGCTGCCCTTGCCTGTACCGAGGGGGGACGAGCTTTACAGCTGTGGGAAACTGGCTTGAGTTCAGCATACAATACACGCGAAAGCCCCATGGTCGCAGTGGGATTTTCATTTCGGCTTATAGCGTTTAGGCTTCGGCCTTCTGTGCTCGAGGTTGACGATTCAGCAGGTTCTGTAGGGTTTCAAAAGTGACCTGAAACCCTCAACCCTAAACCCTAAACCCTTATAAACCCTAAACCCCTAAACCCTAAATCCTAAAAGCCCCACCCCACAAAAAAAAAACAAAAACCCTGCACACCTGGTGTCCTTCAGCCTCCCGGCCTTGATGCGTCATGGCTGTGACTGTGAGCATGAAGTTCTGCACCTGCGAAGTGAACTCCTGGTGGCTTTTTCTGTGGGCGGATGAGGGCGTAGGGGTCTGGTTTAGGAGTTCAGGGTTTGAGGTTTAGGAGTTTAGGGTTTGTGGTTTGGGAGTTTACGGCTTAGGGTTTAGGGTTTAGGGAATGATGGCTGCTGGTGTTCAGGGCTTTGGCATCAGACGATGTGTAGAGGTTAGGGCTTTACGGTATTTCAGGGCTGCTGTGAATATCGGGACCCAGTACTTCATCGCAATATGTACAAGAGTGTTGTCGGGTTTGATGCTGTGGACTTTGACTTCGCGTTCGGCCTTGGGCTTTAGGGCTTATAGGGTTTAGGGAAGGGTTTGTGAGAACATTAATCACTGAGTGTCGATTTCAGCAGTCCGCAAAGACGTGAAGGGGAATCAATCATATACCCCAAATCGATGACTGGCTTAGTGATGTATTGTCGACGACTTACACGGGGTCCACCGAAAACAAGCTGAACCTCACACCCCAAACCACACAGCCGCAAAACTCAAAGACACAAACACATCAAAACGGAATCCCCAAGTACGCGAAACCTCAACCCTAACCTTTGAACCAACTCCAAATTCCAAACCCTAATCCCTGAACCTCAAGCCAGAAGCCTTAATTAAGCCCTAAACCCAATTCTTGTAGTATCCTTAAGGGAGGGGGGTCCAAGGGGGGTATATAGCCTAGTGATCCCTAATTCTCCCAAGTACTCCCTTAGGTTCCCTTACAGTCCCCTAAGGATTCCTTATACCCTCCCCCCTTGAACCACCCTCCCTTAAGGATCCTATAACAATTCCAAACCCAAACCTCAAGCCCTCAGCCCTCAAACAAAACGAAGTCCTTGCGCACGTTGTCAGGCCATCCGTGCTCAGCTAGGGCTACCTTACTGTCAAAGGGGGAAAAGGAGGGACCCCTACCCTGGAATGGGCTGTGGAATGGGTATATAGTAGCTATATTAAGGGTATATACCTAGGGGTCCTTATTAAGGGTCCCTCCTTTTACCCTTGGATACAAGGCTCCTCTCGGAAAAAATGTCGTCACGTTTTGGAGGGGTAGGGTTAAGTTTAAGGTTTGGGGTCCAAGGCCTTGCACCAAAAGTTAGCTATACAAAAGGATCGATCTATAGATCTTGGATATAAACCCTACAGAGGTACTTTGAAATTCAAGTGTATGATATACAGGTGCACGGAACAATAAGGTGGGCTTGGGGTCGAGGGTTTTCAGTGCCACTGAAACCCTAATCACTGTCACAGCACCGGAAGCGCATAATCTCACCTTCGGGTATAAAAAATTAGACAGCGCCCAATCCTAACTTCCAAATTTGCATAAGCGCAATTAAGCTTTATAGCCCAAATCATGAACCTTCGCCGTCGCCCTTGAAGCAACAACCTAGACTCTAAATGCTTGGTTTACCGGTCAGGCAGTTAGTTTAGGGTTTAGGGTTTAGGGTTTAGAAGTTTAGGGTTTAGGGGTTTAGGGTTTAGGGGTTTAGGGTTTAGGGGTTTAGGGTTTAGGGTTACGTGCTGCAACATTTCACGCTGGACATATCCGTGGCCGCACTTGCTTTCGACTCTACTCTCTCCCAAAGGGTCCTATGTACTGTGATGGGGGATACTTCCCCAAATCGTAATAGTAATTCCTAATATAGAAACCCTACATTCTACTATATAGGTACTTTGGACCCTTTGGGTCTCTCTTTTCCCGAAAAGCTCCGAAGCTCGGGACTCTTAATCTTGAACCCTGTGCCACTGCACAACCGGAGCCAACTCTGATCAACCGTCAGTAGCTACTTTCAAGCCCCTAGTACATCTTGATTTTTGGCAATATCCAAACTTCCAAACCCTTTCATCAAGAAGCTGGGACGTAGATGTTGTTCATCTGATTGAGCAGCGAGTCCAACAGAGGGCCTGTGGACCGTGGGCTAGTGGAAGCCTGAGCCCAATACCCCTGAACTAAGGAATCTAGCTTAAATCATAATATGAAGCTCTACATAATATAAGCCATGTTCCTTAATTAAGGGGTATTGGGCTCTCTGGGTGTTTAGTTTCTACGGATTTCTAAGAGCTTACGTGAGCTAGGGCCGCCAGGGTTGTAGAAGGGAGCTATAGCCGTTTACTTGGAGGATCATGGGACTTAGTAAGTATGGTTGTTTGTACCTTAATTGGGGTTATAAGTAAGTATAAGTATTCCTAGTAATAACCCCAGTTACTAAGTCCCATGATCCTTGAAGTAGGGTGTTTCGGTCTTGGGTCGCATCACGATGCAGGCTGCACATTCTAAAAATGTTTAAAGGTTGAGGGTTTTTCTTGTGCTGAATGTCGAGTCCCCTGAGAGAAGACTGCAGAGGGGCTCTGCTGGTAGTCTGCTAGTTCGGGTTAAAAGCCTAGCAAGTGGTGCTGCACATCGCTGACCACCTGGTCACGTGGGGTTTAGCCAAAACCCCACACCTTGGACTATAAACCCTAAACCCGCCGTCCTGGAAATAAACTCTGAAACACGGAGAGCTCATCTCTAAGCAGACCTGAGCGGTCTGTACCCGGACCCCACAAGTATGCAGAGTAATCGCCTTGCGTTGGCCTTGGGCTGGGTTAAAGTTTTAGTAGCACTGACCCTAAGGGTTCGAGTACTCCCGATTTTAGGACTTTGGGGTCTACTTGGACCCCTGGGGTGAGTGTCCAAGCTGGAGGACTCGAGGGCGCTGAACTATCTACTCGCGCCTCGCATCTTCAGAAAAAGCACCTTAACGGTTCAGGGTCACTGTATCTTCAGAAAAGTGGGTGGTTTTTGGGCACCCTGAAGATAAAGTGCCGTATTATAATAAGGACCCAAAAAGGGACCATGATCTTGACAACCACCCAGGTGGAAGCACCCTGACACTTCGAAGTCCCAGCACTTGCCCACGTTAGGATGTATTGTTTGGCACCTCGGTTGCATCCAAAGAGGATCTGCTCATTCCTCGGCCATGCGGTGAGTATAGCATGGTAGGGCTTGGAAACTTAGGGCTAAGCATCTATGCTGTGTCTGTCTTGGGGGTGCGGGTTTACTGCGTGAGGTCAGAAAGCTTGGGGAATGTCACACGGACGTCTGGCATCTCCTGCAGCCTACTCCCCTGAAGCCTCATCCCCGACACGCCTTTCGCCCCAGAAGCGCGACAACTTATGTACAAAACCCATGAACCCGAAGACCTGGTCTGAATACCCGATGAGTGCTAGCTGCGAAGCTCGTGAACAACCCGAAAGCCCTCAACCGAGCTCGAGAGTCAGCATCGAGGACGGGATCCTTGTAAAGCTCTGAAACAACACCATGAAGCCGTTGCAACTTACAACCCTAGACACCCTTACCGTTTTAACCACTGTACGAACCCTATTATAAAACTCTTCGAAGCCTGTAACAAAACTAAATAACGCATTATAGATACCCTTCTCATCACATACAGACATCAGAGCCCTTGTCAAAGAAAGTCTTGCCGAAGACCGGTGAGTCTTCGAAGAATCCTACAAGGACCTTGAAAACCTTAAAACCCTATACCAGTACCCTCTATCAAGAACAGACCCTAAACCCTACAACCATAAACCCTAAACCCTCAACTCTAAACCATAAACCCTAAACCCTAAACCCTAATCCCTAATCCGTAAACCCTAAACCCTAATCCCTAAACCCTGAACCCTAATCCCTAAATCCTCCTTCCCGACGCCCTTTGCGAGACCGAAAGGCAGGGTCGAGGAGGTGATCTGGCTGGGATCCCGCTTGAAGAAGTAGACGAACTCCTTCACGGCTCCTGCTGGGGCGACTATATATCCTAGGATACCCAGTAACCTAAGAATAAACAGGTCTCTCTTTTTGGTATTGGGTAACTTTATAAGGAACCTAGGACTACAAAAAGGGAATAAGGGTACTACTGGGCATCCTAGTCTCCCTAAGGCTCCAAATAGCCCAAAGTAGGTACCGTAGCCCAAAGTAGGTAGCATTTGTATACTTGGAGTCTTAGGGTATAGGATAAAATAAACCTTCCTTTAAAGGCTCCTTTAAAAGGGGACTTTTTCCTTTTGACTTATAAGGTATACTATA
Organism: Symbiodinium sp. CCMP2592; assembly: GCA_905221615.1. Classification (NCBI taxonomy): domain Eukaryota; class Dinophyceae; order Suessiales; family Symbiodiniaceae; genus Symbiodinium; species Symbiodinium sp. CCMP2592. Next base: position 378,191 of record CAJNDT010005668.1, read on the forward strand.
ATGACGCTGAAAGCTTCCGTTGGAAGGACTCAATTGCGGGGTCTATAATCTTACGGCCCCTAGGTGATTTTGAGATTTAGGATACAGGGGTTTAGGGTTTAGGGTGTATTTTTGGCGGCTTAGTGTAAGGTTCTAGGTTCATCATAGGGCTTGGGGTGTAATTACACGAACTTCGAAAAGCAAGAAGCGCCGGACCCTGAATCCTTGTGCCCCAAGCCCCACAAACACCCATTGGAAATCCCCTCAAGACCTTATAGGACAGTCTTGATTAGAACCCTGAAAAGGTAGGCTCCGTGGGGTTTAGGTGAGGCCTGTCCTGACCGGATAGGCGCCGGCAGCCGCGCTTCGGCAGACGACGCAGCCTCGCCCTCGGCGCTCCTGGTGCCGTCAGGACCAGCACTAAAAGGAATCTCCCAAAGGCTCCATGCTTTATAGTAGATACTTAGGCCTTAAAGGGGGTCCCTATATGGGTACTTTGAGGCTTCAGTATATACTATATGGGTACATGGGGCATGAAGGTCTGGGACTTAGTAGTATCTAGGGTTACTGTCAGGGAAGCCATACGTATAGAAACTTATAACCCCAACATAAGGTACTTGTAAGCATACCTACTAGGTCCCTTGATGCTCCTAAGTCTAGGGTTTGAAGCTAGGGCTTTGTATCTTCTCGTGTAGTAGGTCTAAGGTTTGGAATATTCCGATCTGGGTTGTAACCGTTCTATTTGCAGATTAGACGGGTCCTGGGTATTCTATATTCTACCCTAACCCGGAATAACCTACTTTTTAAAGGATTTATGTAAGGAAATCATCACAAGGAACCCGAAAAAGGTAGGCTATTCAGGGTTAAGGTATTACCAGGTCGCCCTACTTCGAACCTTCTAACCTCTGGTTTCTACACATGTCGAATGCTTCAGTTCGGGCTGCTGCGACCTTCCTGATCGTTCCATAATAGCAATGAAACCCTAAAGCCTGAACCCTACACCCTACAAGCCGAAATCCTACTCCTACACCCCAAAACCGGCTCTCCTGGGAGTGAACCCTTCAGGGAGCCCCTAAAGCCCTTTAAACCCTGATCAAAGCCCTACCGAACTCAACAGGTCCTGGAAGTGAACTGCAAAACCCGCATAAATGTGCAACGCCCTGAAGGAAGCCTGACAGCCCTTCAGGGATCCCATGACACCCGTGAATTAGACCCTGATAAAGGCCTTAATAACACCCACAAACCATAAAAGCCCCAAACACTTAAACCCTAAAAGCCCTCCACCCCAAAATCCTAAACGCAAAAGCCCGACGGGCCTGGAGGTGAACTGTACGAGTTGCTTCGTGTCGCCATTTGGCTCCATCCAGGCGAACATGGTCTTCACCTGGCGCGGCTTAAGTGCCAGGTTTTGTTTGGTACAGGATTTAAGGACGAGGGTCTTAAGTGGCTTAAGGATTCAGGGTAAACCTTTGAGGCATCTTTTTTAGGGTTACTTTATATACGAGCTTTGGAGGGTTTCTAAGGTTCGTCAAGGGCCTGGCCTAGACCAAGAGATACATCACTCGTCTTTATACAGGTTAAGGTTTGGGGTTTTGCCATTGGTGCCATGCTCCCGCTCTTTGTCTTTCAATTCCGTTGGACTTGCGACGACTTTGACTGAAATCATTTGACTAGAGTTACTAGACCGTCAGCGGACCAAAATGTCATGAAGCCACTAACCAAACGAAACACGAAACCTTTCAACCCTCAAGCCGTGAAAAAACACACATGGAACCCTTCATGACGATGCGTTTCGCAGTGGAGACCTGCAGGTGAGACCCAAACAAAGCAGCCTGATTCGACAAAGGAAGCGACAAGCCCCTGTAAGCCCTGCCTGAACCGCAAGCCATTTAAACTTTTCAGCTCTCCGAATGGGTCGATATAAATAAATAAATGTATATATATATATATATATATATATGTATATATATATACATATATATATATATAAGAGGTCATCAGAAAGTAGGATTCGGGGCCCAAGCCCAAACTCCCCAAGCCTTGAAGCCTGAAGGCCCGAAACACCCAAACTGTCAAGCACCAAGCCCCCAATCCTAGGCCCCAAACCCTAAACCCTAATCACAATCCTACTTTCTATGCCCTAAACCCCAAACCCGAAAGGATCCTGTACCCACTAGGCCCAAAACCCTAAACCCCGAAAACCCCAAAACCCTCAACCCCAAAATCCCCAAACCCCAAACCATTCAACCCTAAAACCCAACACTCTAAACCCCGAAAGCCTTATAGTTGGAGCCCCCAAGTGCAAGGACCCGTCCTCCTGGTCCTCTAACCAAGCGGTCGCCTGGCCGTTGCAAGAGGGCTGGGGAACACCCTATAAGCTTTAGGCCTGAGGGCTTAGGGTTTGGGGTTTAGTAATTTAGGGTTCTTTTTTTTTTTTAAAGTGCAATGGGGCCTTTTTCCGCAGAGGTCCAGCAATTTAGGGTTCAGGGTATAGGATTCAGGTTTTAGGGTTCAGGTTTTAGGGTTCAGGGTTCAGGAATTAGAGCTGAGAGCTTACATGTTTGACGGTTTGGGAACACTGTTCGAAGGACTCCAAGGGTGGGAGGAAGCTACGTGGGGCAATCGCAAATAGGGGTTTCAATGATTAGAACAGGGCTTTTGCGGCCCATTATACTATAACTAAAAATAAGGATCCCCCCCCAACAGTATTGGTAACTACTGCTGATGGACAAAATCCTGCATGACCCTTAGGACTCTAAACTATGGCATATTCCTTATAATGGGTAATGCAGGATTTTGTCCATCAGCAGTATTTAGGCCCCTTTAGTACCTGCCTTCAATGTCACCTTTTGAGTCCTCCGAACTGCAATCCGGAAGCCTCGCTAGATGCAGGGTGCACGGCTTTGTCTTGTTGGGTGCTGGGCTTTGAAGTAACCGGGGGAAAAATTCAGAGACTTGCATTTCATAATCGTCTCCTTTAAGTATCATGTTCCCATAAAGGTATTAAAGTATGTTACTCCGAAGCCCAGGGTGTGTTCTGGGATTGTGTATGGTTTAGGGTTAAATCAGTTCTCTTAGTATTGGTAATTTTTATTGCACCCCTATAGATCCCTTATCTTAACCCTGACTATGCTATCCTAAACTCAAAAAGGAACCCCGAAAACAGTTGGTACGTATTTAAATAGTCCTGAACCACACCTCCATGAGCTCTGGCTCGGTCAGATCCGATGACGAGAAGCCATCCAGCTGCCTTTCTTAGGGCTGGGACGCGGAGTTTGCGCGAAGACGAAACAGAATGAAGGATAGAGCCTCCTCACATACTACCGTTGTGGAAATAGGTCCCTAAATCATAATTAGGATGGTCTGTTGGGATATGACTCCATACTGGTAGTGAATGAGGAGCCTCTGGGAAGGATATGGGCTTGCAGTGTAGGATATAAGTTTAGGGGCATACCCTACGTGTCCATGTAGCCATATACGAATATTTACGTTGGCCCAAAAGTACCTCTAACAGTGCTCGGAACTTTGGTGGAGGGTTTAGGGCCTGGGGGTTCACGGGGGGCAAAGCAAGCCACTTAACATGACAGGGTCAAGCTCAATCAACCCCAAATGGAAGATTTGTGAAGTGCATCGAGCCTCATATTTGTCCTAAGCCGTTATATAACCCTAACACCCTAAACCCTACACCCTACATAAACACGGAGCCCCTAAACCCTCTGATGTAAACCCCACAACCTAAATCACTTCGCCAACCGCCGGCGAATCCGGCCGAAGCTGCTTTTGCAAATGCTTTTGCTACTCCAAGATCTCCGATGGAATCGATTGTTGCAGCCTTGCGCCGCAAATCGTATGCGCTTCATGAAGTCTTCATGGGTGGTTGTCCAAATTAGGGTCCCTTTTCGGTTCATTATTATAATACGGCACCTATTATGTAGGGTACCCAATACGAGACCCTAATTTTGACAACCACCCTCATGTTGGCAGTAGGCAAGGCCGTTCAGAGGTGGGTGCACAACCTTCGAGAAGGTGGGGAGAGTGTCCTGGCTTTATCTGAGATGGGCGACTAGGGAACAGGCTTAGGGACTTAGTAAGTAGGGTTATAGGTTATAAGTAGGGTCATAATTGGGGCAACTCCACTTAGGATCCTTCTAACTCTACTTATATAACCTACTCACTACGTCCCCTGCCCCTCCAAATATACTATACTTACACATTGGGACTTCCAGGGGATGTTATGACTACTGCTGATGGACAAAATCCTGCATTACCCATTGCAAGGAATATACCATAGTTTAGAGTCCTAAATGCAGGATTTCTATGATCACCAGTACCCCACGTAACCTACCTTTTTAAGGACCTATATAAAGAAATCATATTAGGGAACCCTAAAAAGGTAGGTTCCTTAGGGTCCAGGTATGTTCAACACGAAACTCAGGTCTGACACCTTCCCGCACTTTCTTGAAACTCCACGTATACAAAAGTTTCCCTACTTTTGGCCTCTAAAGTCTTTAACCCTAGGGATCTAAGGACTCATATATTAAGGCTTTTAGGCTCAAAAACCATACTGTAAGAGGCTTTTGGGCTATTTTGATCCCCAGGGTAAGTGGTACCTACTTTGTGCCATTTGGAGTTTACCCTAAGGCTCCTGGACCCTCGTAGCCAGATCCCAAACCTTAGCCCCCAAAGCCCGAACCCCTCCCCCAGAAGGCCCATGACCCCTTTCGGAGCCTTAGGGTAAGTGGTACCTACTTTGGGGTCGTTTGGAGTCTAAGGGTTTTCTTGCAAGGAAACCGTCGCTGACTGCCAAGGTGCGCCAGGCGCAGGTTGAGAAAGGTGCGGACTGCATCCTTACACTTGGAGGATCATGGGACTTGTATAGTAAGTATGGCTATGGGTTAGACGCAATTACATATAGGTATAGTTACCTTAGAAATAAATATAACTCTAGTTACTAAGTCCCATGATCCTTTAAGTAGCAAGTAAGGTTCCTTAACAGGGGCTCCTTCAAGGGATCCTTAAATAGGTCTGTAAGGGTTCTAGAAGGGCAAGCATGTACCCCGAGAGCCCAACACTGCTTGAGGTTGGGGTTCAGGGATTTATGCTTCAGCTTTCAGCTTCGGGCTTGTAAATTCAAGTTCTCAGCGGCCCCAATGCAATACTTCTCCAATGAGGAATACCCCCTGAGGCATAGCTTGATTGTGGGGTATCGGACTCTCTTGGCAGGGGTGTTTACAGTGGGACGACTAGGACTTCAGTAGGATCAAAGTTTTGCGTTTCGGTCGTCGGAGTTGAGAAGGTTTCAGGATTTCAGGGGACAAGTAGATCATACAGCTTCCGGAGCTCATTCGTGGCTAGGGGCTATGGAGCACGCGAGGCTCTGTTAATGTAAGGGTCTTAAAAAGCAGAATGGTGGTTTTGGGGTTTTTTCTATTAGGCTATAGTTACGAAGGAACCGTAAGAAGCAATTTTCACGAAACGTACAAGCGCGATACCGTGCCTACGCGTTTCTGCTGAAGAATCTTCTGGACTTTTTGGATCAAGGGGTTCGGGACCTTCTGTGGCTTAAGAAGTATTCCTCGGCTGTCGGGTTTTCTTGATCTATCGCAGCAGAGTCTAGCCTAAAGCGATTCAGGTTTGAGGTTGTGGGTTCAGAGATTAATCAGGATCTATGGCCCCAAGGTTAAACGGTTTCGGCTGATCATTCCTTCCCTAAATTCCCAAGAAGCAGCATCAATTAGATACCTGACGGCTTCTGGCTCAGCATGTCAGAAAAGCTGGAACCTCCTCAAGCCCACACCGTGAATCTTAAACCCGATACATACATGTCAAACCCCAAACCATCAAATCCTTGAGCCCTCTAAGACAGATCCCGGGCTCTTGGGACAGATGCTCCATCGCTCCTGACAGCGTCAAGCTGAGTCAAGCTTTAGCGGCTTTAGCAGTCTAGGGCTGGGGCCGTTTATAGAAGAGGGCTCGGCTCGACTCACAGGGAGCACTGTACCCTAACAACATACCGCAATTCATATCGACTAAGGATCCGTTTGTCAGGAAAGCCGGGTTCTGCATTCACTGTGTATACCATGTGTTGGGATAAGGTCGATAGGACAGAATAAACCTGCCCGAGTTTCCAGGGACGGGGAGACGTACTGCTCCTTTTTCAGTGAACATCTAGGGAACTGAATCGAAGGATTCTCCCAAGCCCCTGAACCAGATACTGTCCTCACATATGTCTGTTGCTTCATGTGGGAGTTTCCGAAAATTCGGGGTACCTTATTTTTGGGTCCTTATAATAGGATCCTACTATTTAGGGTACTATATTAGGGTCCCCTATTTTCGGAAACTCCCATGTGTCAGGCTACTGGGCTTCTACGCTGCACGTCTTGGGCTCCTGGGCTTATGGCTTACTCCTGGGCGCTGAACCCAGCAATCTATAAACCTTCCGACTAAAAAAAGCGGGTACCCTAAGGCTCCTAAGAGGGTCATGGGATCTCTGGGGCAGGGTTTGGGCTTTGGGGGCTAGGGTTTGGGATCTCACTACGAGGGTTCAGGAGCATTAGGGTAAACTATAGCTACGGGTTATAACGCCCCGGAGGGTCCGTATACCCTAGTGCTATGGATTTATAGGCCCCGAAACACCATCCCTATTCTGGTTTTGGGGACCTGATTCCATATTAGAGGTGTATATATATATATATATATATATATATATATATATATGGACCCTCTGATTGGGAACCTACTATTTTCAGGCTGAAGTTGAAGAAGGACTACATCCGGGACTGATTCTCGAGATTCAGGACTTGAGTTCTAGAGGCTTTGGGCCCAAGCTACATACCTTGCCTAGACTCTAGACATTGATCTTGTCTTCAAGGCTAGGGTCCTCAAAGAAAAGCTAAGGTGCCCAAACAGGGTACTGAATTTCGGGGTCTAGGTAGACTCGAAGGCCCTGAACACAAGACAGTGGGTAGCTCGGGTAGTTGGGTTGCGAGTCCCATACATGGTACCTATTTAGCCCTAAGGGTCCATGTACCGAAATAGTATACACTTTGGCCCCAAAGTGCCCATATATCGACTGCTTTAAGGCCAAAGTATATGCTCTTTGGGCAGATGGACCCTTAGGATAGGATATCCTCGTCTTCTGGACTCCTAGGACCTTGGACTGGGCTCAGCATGTTCTATGCCAGCTGCACAGATTTGCTAAACATCGACAGCCCAACAGCAGACTAGAGCTGGCTACTGCTGACGAAGGAATGGCGACGACAGCGACGACGATGATCACTGCGGTAGTTCAGAGAAGCTTTCCAAACAAGCTGCCGGGGTTCAGCTGTTACATCCCGTGATCGGGTCTGCACAAACACCCTATATAAACCCAAAACCGCTTCAGGGTTTAGGGTTTCCTCCCAATACACAGCCGGATCGGAAAAGACAGCCCTGGAGTCTGAACTCCCCATGCCCAACGTCAGTTTAGACTCGATTTGCCTAGAGGGTCCATAGTAGTTCCTTTTGGGGAGTAGCTCATGGGATTCTTAATATGAACCCCTAAAATGGAACTACTGTGGAGCCGATGGGTAGAGCTTCAGACTTTATCCGAAAAGCCGCTGACTGTGATCCCGAAACCAATGTTATTCCATAAAGGGAACTCCAGAAAGTTGGAATATGGATTAATGGTAGGATAAGGGGTTACGATAATGATATTCTAACTTTCTTGGCTTCTACTGTAGTTGTCGGGTGTCACGGGGAACTAAAGATTAACCTTTTGGCCACATAGGGATGTTATAACTATACTAGCCAGAAAAGGTTAAAGGTTACCTACTCCACTACTAAGGACTCTTCACATCAAGAACTGCACATATGATGCAGCTACCCTGTAAACCCTACACCCCTGGAGGCTGAACTAGATACAAACGGACCATGAGGTGATACACATGCTACTTCTTCCGACCCCTAAATTACTGCGAGTCTTAAGATCACAGGTGTTCCAAACTTCAATTGAACAGGATTTGCGGTCGAGGGCTTCTGACTTGGGGATTGGGGTTTAGGGTTTCTGGCTTGGGCTTTAGGGTTCAGTAGGGTTTAGGCCACACATGAAGAATATTCTGAAGACCCTACAATCCCTCAGACCTGAACCCCCCAAACACCGTGATTGTAGCACCCTTGCGAAGAAACTTTTGCACCCGTAAAGGGAGCCCCATGATACCGTTGTAACCCTCCAATAACTCTCATGTAGGGGCCTTAATATTTGGAATAGGCTGCCCGGGCGACCGACCGTATAGTATACTTATAGCAAGGAACCCTTAAGAAAGAGCATCGGTAAGCATTCGGGGTTCTACGACACTTCACCGCGCCGGCCTTCTCGTTGGACCACCAACACTGATAGGGGGAGATATATGCGGGGCTTAGCCAGAACAACAACCTTGCGAACAAAGCCGTGAGATCTGCAGTAAGCAGGTGGATCATGTAATGTTGCTATGTTGGGTATCGCATGTTCACACTTATGCTACTTAGATATGCAGTACGACCATGCTCATGAATAGGAAGTTGTCAGCTGGGGGACTTGGGGCGAGGGTATAGCAGGCTCAGCCGAAATAGGGCAGGCGGCGAGCGACATAACACGGCCGTCATGATCCCAAAAAACTACGGACTTGACCCAAAACCCAAACACCCCAAACCTCATAAACATTATAAACTAGAAAGCCTGTGAGCCCGAACCCCTGCCCAAAGTAACCAAGGAACAAATCTCCCAATAAGCTGCGAACCATGAACCCTAAACGCAACATGCAGCGGATCGGACATCTGTTCTTGAGGCTTAGGGACATGATGATTCCATGGCTTCAGCATTTAGGTGAACGGGAGGTTGCCATAGTTCGCCTAAGCACTTGTATGGTCAGGAGACCCACCAATGCAGGTTATACTCGGGGCCTTAATAATTAGAATAGGGTTTCGCGGGGCCCAAAAAGCTTAGGCTTAGACTTGAACATCACAAGCCATAGACCCAGCGAGGGTTTAGGGTTGAGCGTACATGAATCAGATCCTGGGAACCATGGCCACATTGAAGAGCCCCTTATGCGCTTGGTGGCTTTGACTTGTTATTTTGACAGCTGCGATGGTACTTCTTGCTACACGAATGTGATCATGAAAGAAGGCAGTGTCCCAGTGACGTTGATTGCAAAGACAGCAGTCAAAGAAACACAAGTGACAATCGAACACGAGCAACAAAACAACCTGGCTACAAGTAGCCCTCACCACTGTCTTGCTACAGGCTTTAACTTTAAGCTACGCGCAATACTAAACCCCTACTTCCTCAACCTGATACCCTAAACGCCAAAACCCAATACCGAAACTCAAATCTCTGAAACCTAAACCCTAAAAACCTTAACCCTACACAGCCTAGAACTCCCAAACTCTGAAACCTAAACCCTATAATCTAAACCCTACAGAGCTTCGAATTCCCCAAAGCCCGCGCCGCGTCTAACAAAAGTACTTGGAGGATCATGGACTTAGTAACTATGGTTATGAGTACCTTCATTGGGGTTATAAGCAATTATAAGTAGAGGAACCCTAGTTACTAAGTCCCATGACCCTTTAAAGTAGGCGGAGGCCTGGGCCTCTGTCTCTGGTCCTTTCAGGTAGCCGCCGACCGCCTGCCACCACTGGGCCTCAGAAAGAGTTTAAAGGAAAAGCCGGAAAGTTGGAATATGATTATCCTTACCCTTCTATGGTAAATTATAGGGTGTCCTACCATGAAACCATATTCCAACTTTCCGGAGTTCCCTTTAGGGCTTCATGGTTTTAGGGTGTAGGGTCTTAGAGTTTGGGGTTATAGGGTTTTAGGGTGTGAGGCTTTAGAGTTTAGGGTCTTAGGGTTTTAGGGTTTAGGGCAAGCCGCCTCCTCCCTCGACTGCTTTTGCAACTTTGCAATCCCTGTATGCTCGGGGGCTAAACCATATGCCTAACAGCCTAAAGAGTAGCCGAGAGCAAGTTGGTACACGTACCCTAAACCCTGAACCTTAAAATATCCCCTCACGAAGCCACTGCCCCCTGAATCCAACGCTCTAACCTACTATTTGCTTAAGAAACCCCCAAAAAATAAAAATAATAATCCCTATATTACCCCCATAAGGAATATTTTTTTTAATATTTGGGGGTTCTTAAGCAAATAGTAGTAACCCTGACCGAAACTCAAGCACCTAATTCGAAAAGATGAGCCTGGGGAACTGTAGAAATGGAACAGTGCCAGCACCCCCGAAGTCCCCTGTGACGGAAGGGTTTAGGGTTTAGGGTTTAGGGTTTAGGGTTTAGGGTTTAGGGTTTAGGGTTTAGGGTTTAGGGTTTAGGGTTTAGGGTTTAGGGCCCTTACGGTCCTTAATAGTGGGTATTTAGGGTATAATGGAGGGGCAATTAGTGGGGGGGTCTATGTGGTTTGGGGTATGCTATACTACAACATAACACTCGGACCATCTCCGGAATAATACGACTAGGTATTTGGGATAGTTATGGTGCAAAGGGCGCCAGTGTGCCGGGTGCAAGGATTTTAGTCACCGATGCAAGTCACCACAAGGGCCATGTAAGTTAGTTGTAATGTATATTCGTTAGTTTTGTTCCCTTGGGTAGCCCCAGGTGCGTTCGCGGTTCTCCAGCGCATAGGCTATCGAGGGGGGGTAGATTTTGAGGCCGCGGGGATTTAGGGTTTATAGGATTACTTTTTGGAGGGTCAGGCAATCATGAAATAGGCCTGGAGTAAGGTCACAAATACTTCGAGTGATTCAGGAACTAAGCTTGACCCCCTAACTCGGCTCTGCTGACCGTAGCCTTTGGGGATGTGCACTGCGCTGCAGAGATCGAGAGGAAAGAAGAGGCACCTACTTAGACGAAAGACTCATTGAACGGGCTCTCAGTGGGCCTTGTATGCGTCATATCTCAGTTCTAAAGTCAGGCATGCACAAAAACACCGACGTATAGACCCAACTCGAGGATTCAGCTCCCTTGACTTCAAGCGCGGTTGAGAATGTCGGGTTGTGAGATTAGTAGTCTAGGCTTTAGGGTCCGAAGGGCTTTTACCTTGTAGATGCCTCTGACCCTTCAGGGAAACGAGAACAAAGTGCCCAAAATGATTTCAATAATTAGCAGAGACACACGCCATCTTGATCCCAAGCCGCAAAAACCTCCCGTGCGCAATAGCAAAAAACCCGACTTCGTAACCTAAGCCCTACAAACCTATTCCCTACACCCCTAAACCCCTTTCAAACCCCTAAAACCTATTCCCTAAACCTCGAAACGCTACCCCCTAAACCTTACATTCTAAACTTCTACACCCCTGAATGAGAGGCAAAGCGCCAGTGGCTGTCGCAGATCTTCCAACACCGCAGATGGAGCCCGACTCTTCTCGTGTCCTTCTGCATGGCAAGGATGGTCCCGATACACTTTCATGGGGTTTATAGAGTCTTAGAGGGTCTTTTGTAAGGAAACCGGGACAGATATCGCTTCTGAGTATCTACTGTTTGGGCATTTCCAAGAACTAGGAAGCCCAGTTGATATGTTGAGTAATCCTTCTACGTACAGTCACCTGGATGGTATGGCCTTGGGTTGACTAGTAGGTTGTTCAAGCCTCGGTAAAACGATTCGCAACATAACGTAACTCGCCAATGCAGAAAGGGCACTTTGCTTTCGGAAAGCCCTCTGCCTCTACCCAAGGTTGCCAAGCACACACATAATCCAATCTGTTTCGCATCTGAAGGCTACAGACAGTACGAACTTTGGTACAATCTATACCCTAATCATGAAACAAACCCTAAAGCCCTCCCCCCGTGCAAACAAAACACATGAAACTCTCAACCCTAAATCCCGGATTCTACAGGGAGAAGTGATGGGCCCGTTACTGTCTCCTCACTCGGACATTGCCGGGACGACTGGAATGAACGACTTGAAACCAACGGGTGGAAAGTGCGCAAAACAGAGGTACCCCCCACAGCAAAAACCTTCAAGCCCTGCATGGGTTTAGGGCTTAAAAGCCGAAGGTTTAGGGCTAAGCAGGGTTTATGGGGTTTTATGTCGACTTGCATCCTTTCTCCTGGTTGCCTGCTTGACCATACTGCTGATGGACAAAATCCTGCATGACCCTAAGGACTCTACACTATGGGAATTATGGTATATTCCCTATAATGGGTAATGCAGGACTTTGTCCGTCAACAGTAGATCGTAGCTTTCGGGGCTACAAGCACACCCCTGCCCCAAAGCCGACGTTCCTAAAATTTCAGACCGGTTTAGGGATTGATTAGGATTTCGGATTTAGGATGTAGGGTTTAGGATTTAGGGTTTAAGGATTAGAGCTTAGGGTTTAGGATTTCGGGTTTAGGATTTAGGGTTTAGAATTTAGGATTTCGGGTTTAGGGTTTATTATAAGGATTTAGGGTTTAGCGTTTAGGCCTGCCCGACAAAAAAACAATAAGCCTAAAGCCAGTACGACACACTAGACGGAAACTCTTCAACCCTGAACCCCAAACCATCTGCACACACAACTCCTACCCTAACCCTCAAAAACCCTACCTTTTCAGTGTTCCTTATCCTGCTTTCCTTTTATAAGTCGTTAAATCGTAAGCTTTTCGGGGCATTGAGTTCAGGTGAAACCCCTAAACCCTAAATCCCTAAACCGAGAACCATCCTGAAAGGAACCCTTATGGCACCCTTTGAAAGCCCCAGAACCCTGAACCCCAAACCTTAAAGCCAAACTAAAAAACCTATACCTAGACCCCCAACTACCCTTCATTGTAGCCCCGAATTACTTCCTAATGAGACATATCAGAGCCCTTTAAAGGGTACTTGGGGGGTCCTGGTAAACCCATGGTCTGAAATTCCCCGCGGGGCACTCCTCGCTCGGATTTCTCGGCCTTCTCCCTGCGGCCTTTCTTGGCCATGGCGCTGAGAAGCGGAGAAAATGCAAGGGCTATGCCGCCGAAAGCAAAAAGCAAAGTACACGAAATTGAGTCATGGGTGCTTCTAACTATTGTAAGTTAAGGAATCTACTTGCTTCAGGAGTCAGGAGTCAACTGGGTCCTCCGGCTACTTTCTGATGCTCAAGTGACCCGTAGTAAGCGCAGTTGCTGTACAGATGCATTCCAAAGGTCCGCAGCATCTGCGATGTGATCGTTAGCAGCAGATGGTATCCACAAGCCACCAGGCTCCAAACAAAAGAGCGGGGGAAGAGAGACAAGCAAAAATAGGGACCCAAATAAGCACATAAGCATAGGTATTTTTATGGGGATATCCATACCTTATTGGGCTTCATTATAAGGGGATTTATATGGGACATCCCTACCCTAAGTTTTGCTTATGTGCTTTTTGGGGCCCTAAAAAAGTCGGAGAGATTGAGATGAGAGGAGCTGAGCCAAAATGTATCGTGTCATTGCATTCGGATCCTTACCTCGCTGTCAGGGTTCTATCATCTAATAAACTGGGTTGTAGTTTTGGGGCTCTGAAAAGTATCTATGAATAGGTCCCTCTATAGGAACCATAAGGGAAATTAAAATGTTTCCCAAATTGCCACCTAGTAAAGGTGCCTTCATAATCATTAGAGCAGGATTCAGGGGTATATTCCACTTAGTGGTCTAAGGACTCATATATTATGTAAGGCTTTTGGGCCTAAAGACCATACCCTTTAAGGCTTTGGGGCTATTCCCCGACAGAATCTGTAACCTCACATCCTAGACCCCCAAACGAATCATCAGAACTCAGTCTCCAACTTCGACACCCCGGCTTCTTGCCCACGGGGTCTGAAGTTGAAGAGACTTCACGCAACCCCTCAGGCTCCAGGTATCCAGAGGGAGTTTCTGAAAATAGGGGACCCGAGTATAGTACCCTCAATAGTAGGATCCTTATTATAAGGACCCCAAAACAAGGTACCCCTAATTTCGGAAACTCTCATACAGTATAAAGTTACTTATAAGCCTCAAAGAGGTTCCTTTATAGGTACTGTGTAAGGCCGAAGTATGTATGTACTATGTAGGTCTGCGGAGCCTTAGGCGACATGAGGTCGCTGGAGTCTGGATTTACACCGAATACCGGACCTGAATACTTGGAACAGCACTTGGCGTCTTGTAGCAGCAGTAGATCAGGGAACCCTAACTAGGATACCCAGTAACCTAAGAATAAAAAGGCCTCGCTTCTTGGTATTGGGTAACTTTATAAGGAACCTAGGACTAGAAAAAGGGAATAAGGGTACTACTGGGCATCCTCGCTAACCCTAAGACTCTGAAGCCTCCGACTCTACACCTAAATCCAGTACCTGTAACCTCCAAACTCTAAACTCCTACCCCCTCTTCCCCCCCCCCTTTAATCCCCCCCTGAACCCTAAACCCTAAACCCTAAACTCTAAACCCCCCTTCCCCCCCTTTAATCCCCCAAATGCAAATATCCGAAACTCCCCTAGAAACCCCCATGTGGCTCTTTGCGTACCCCTTGTTTCTCTCCTCGCGAGAGCGCCAGCGACGTCTAGCTCTCGTAGTCGGCCAGGAAGTACGACCCTGGGTTTTGAGGTTAGGAAGGTTAAGGCTTTTGGGTTTAGGGAGGTTAGGGTTTAGGCAGTTTAGAGTTTAGAGTGTAGGGTTTAGGGGTTTCGGGTGGTGTAGGGTTTCTTTGTGGTTTCCATTGCGGGTTCTTTTCCGGGTTCCATTCAGGATTCTCTTATTAACAGCGCAGCAAACAAGACAACCGAACCCACATGAACTTACAAAGGTATCCGTACAGGAACAAACGCCAGTGAGTACGGGAAGGATACCTCTGTGGGTTCCATTGTGTTTATCCTGTGCTTAAAGGCGAGTGAGCACGGTGAAAAATGTCCGGATACCGTCATGGGTCATGATCGACAGCAGATGGTAAGAAGATTGTTGTAAAATGCCAGTCCATGTACACCGCGATTGTGGCTGTGATGGTGCGGCTGTTTGGCCTTAGTGCAGCGATTCATCATGATGTGAACATTCAGCCTCAAAGCTCTGGCTGAAGCTGTGGTTTGGGGTTTAGGGCGTGGGGTTTAGGGTTGAGCCATGCTGCGATACACCGTAACCCGACATATACAAGTGACTTTTTACATGACATAAGCATGCATGAACAAACACACAGTTTGGTACATAGACGACTTGCTGAATACATGGTTGACTTATGCAAACAGACATACGCATAGAATACAGAGCTACAGCATGTACATCTGTAAGGACAGATGGGTAGATACAGACATAGATGATGGCCCTGCTGATTGTACGTACAAAGCTGCAGGCATCCTCCAAGTGAACATGCGTGTCACTAAACCCGAAAGACCGGCTATCATGTTACCGGTACAACGAAATAGGGCTTCATTGGCTCCGAGGGTGTAGCGGTGTGCAATTGTTGATAATTCGTCCTTGGGTTTAGGACCCCTAACCATTGCCCGGACTTCTTCGGTTGACGGTGGTCGTTCTGTCTCTCAAACTATAAAAACTTCCAGGGGTTCAAGTAACCCTGAAGTTTTACTAGACTTCCACACCGGCAGGCTAAACCCAAGCTTACCTGGAGTACAAGAAATCTGTTCATGAGCTTCTTTCATGCGCCAGGGTACACCCTAACCCCTCTGAGTCCTTGTACACCGCAAATCGAAAGGGCCTTGTCGCGCCACTGGATGCTGAATCGCAAGCTCCCAAGGCCAGAACAACGTGCCTTCGCTCAGGGTGCACGAATTTCGCAACGTTCCGGGTTCAGGATTTGACCCTGGGTTTATGTGTGCTTTAAGCTTGCTTCCATGGGGATTGTGTTTCCCCGCGCACTCATCCTTCTGGATATGATAAATGCAGCACAAACGAAAATATTAGAGAACCAACTATCTCTTTGGCATTCGGTCCAAAAATGCAAAGCAGTCCTGCCAAACATGTGCAAGCCAAACACCGTACACGTTTCCTTGCTGCAAAACGACCAGGATGACATTTGCAATAAAGCAGGCCGCGAACATCCCCCAAAGAGGACATATCATAACGAGTAAGCCTTCGGCCGCACAATCTTTAACCCTAAACCCATGCAAGTGGGGGTAAGAAGTTAACAGTGGACAGGCCGAGCTACCTTGACCAATAAAACCTTTGCCTCGACACTTCGGTTTCGCTATCCACGGCTCCGTGAGGACTGTTTTCATGTTTGAAGCTGTTTGGTAAGCTGTTTGGTAGGTCGGTCTCTTCATCAAGCAAACGGATATTCAGGGTTTGCGTCTAGTCACCTAGTTCCTCTTTACACAGGTGTAGTCATGCAACTGTCGTTCGCACACCCCAAAGCGCTTTCAAAGCTGGTAGCCGAACCCATACGAGCTCGTTAGTGTATGCACCGTTGGCGTCACAAAGGTTCCAATCTCCAACCCCCCGGAACCTTCAAGCCCGAACCCGCAAACTTGCACACAGCCACACCGCAGATCCCCGGCCTCTGCTGGATCCAACTCCCTGTCCTGACGTGTACTACGATTCGATGGTGCGAAGTCCGTCTACGGACACAAGGGCATTGCATGCAGCGCTTGGTTTCAGAATCACGGGGATCTGGGTGTAATTCGTCTCTCTTTGGAATGCTACGGTGGTGCCGTGCAAGATGAGCATCCCCGAGCACGTAAACTTGAAAATGGTAGCCATTCAAAACATAACAAAACTCAACACGTGCTGCTGCTTAGACGCACAAATCCTCGTGTCAACTACGTCACATCTCATGAAGATTTGGGGAGTTCATGACCCGACTAGACATTCAGAAACGTGATCCACTACATTCACTTCTGACCTTTGCCTTGCAAGGGGTCTCCACACGCACACATCATCCAAATCAAGGCAGTGGAAGAACACTAACCTTGGGCCTTGAACGGAATCGGCGACGACTCGCGCATGACGCGAATCCGAAGATCTGAGAACGGTTGCCGACATGCGGATTTGGCTGCACGAGATGCGAAACAATTGGAATCATGCTCCAAGGGCCAGGCTTTACGTAGAGTTTCGAGTCTACAGAACTCTTTCTGCACATAGTATGTCAGATTTCGTGTGATTTCGTGAGCGTTGGGCAGACGTCTAAACTTCCTAAACGAAAACAGGGCCGCTGAACAAAGAACACTGCTTTCCAAACGATGCAAGTTCACCGAAACCAGCATCTTTAAGACCTCTTTTTGTTCAGGATTGTCGGACGTGCGCGCGTCAATGCAGATGATTGTCCCTCCACTCGGTGTTCAAAGAACCATCTACACCCCCAACGGCTCGAAGGCTCCTCTATCGGCATACCCAATATGGGAGTTTCCGAAAATTAGGGGTACCTTATTTGGGGGACCTTATAATAAGGGTCCTACTATTTAGGCTACTATATTAGGGTCCCCTATTTTCGGAAACTCCCATATTTACAGGACCCTACTTGGAGGATCATGGGACTTCGCAAGTATGGTTTATGAGTCCCTTAATTGGGGCTGTAAGTAATTATACCCTAGTACTAAGTAGCATAATCCTTTAAGTACCGCAACCATAAACAAGTTTGGTCAACGAAAAGAAGGAACTAGAATCGAAACTAATAGGTAGTTCCGAAGTACTAAGCTGGAACCCGATGGGTGCGACAGCGCAGCGAGGCATGGCTTCGTCTTCGGACGCACCATCAAAAATCATCGAGGGTGAAGGGAGAAGGGGGGGGGTTAGATTATAAGTAAGTAATGGTCTAGTATATACTTTTGGGGCCCAAACACCTACTAAGTACCTACTATAATGGTACTTGGACCCTTTGGGTTTGGGAATACATTGTGGCGGTATAACAATGTACGGATTAGGTGGGGATGAATTTGCCAGTTGATACATACAACCATGTGGTCTTTCTTGAGCTGAGGGTACATAACAAACCACAATGACAGCCAGGGCTTCTTGTGACTCGTATCCCCAAAAGGCAGCGCCACATATGCATCCACCACTGATACGAAACCCGGCCTCATGCCCGGAACCCAAAGCCAGTAGTTTGAGCTCAAATGCCCTAGTATCTGTAGGGGGCTCAGAACACGACTGGCCCAGAAATGCAGGGCCCTTGCATTATAGGAACTTTCATGAATTAGAGTTTAGAGCTCAGGGTACTTAAAGGCTTGGGGGCTTAGGGTTGGTTGCAAGGAAGTTTTACTTTTCGGTTCTTGCCGGCCTCCAGGCTCTTCTTGGTGTTTGCAGTTCAGGGGTTTGGATGTTCGCAGATCCCCGACAGCGTAGCCTAAATTCAGGATTGCCCTAAGGCTCCTAAGAGGGTCATTGGATCTCTGGGGGAGGCTTTGGGCTTTGGGGGCAAAGGTTGGGAATCTCACTACGAGGATCCAGGGGCATTAGGGTAGGGTTCAGGGTTCTCGTCCAACTGGGCCGAGTGCTCGCGCGGAGGAAAAAAGGCCAAGGTAGGCTTGGAGATTGGATTGTCGACTCCAGCTAGGGCATGGTATGAACCCCTGAGGGTCCAAGTACCCAAATAGTAGGGTTTTAGGTCCCAAAATCCCGACCCTGAATGGTTTTTGGACCTTGAAAACCCTACTATTTGGGTACTTGGACCCTTATAAGGAACCCTAGACCCGAACCCCTAAACCCCCAAAAATCGTTGCGGCCTGGAAGCTTAGGGGTTAGCCCAGAGAGGAACCTCCAAGATTGCTATCCTAAGCCCAAATGCTCGGGCTCAGGGTTCAGGGAATTACTAGGCCTTATAACCCTCAACCCTAAACCGGACCCCTAGGTTTAGGGTTTAGGGTTTAGGGGTTTAGGGTTTAGGGTTCCGATAGCTTCAGCTTATGGAAGCTTTGCATGAACTACCTGATGAAGCCGCATCAATCCAAGCGGACAACCACAAGCCAAGTAGCCTGCCTGTTGATTCGTAGGGATTTGCAGGGCCCAAGAAACGATGTATCTCTTGACTGGGTGCTACGACAGGTGCTAAAACGCAAGCCCCGCCTTCTCAAATCCCTCAATCGTAGGTACGTGGGCATCAAGGGCGAGGACCCTACACCCAAACTCATAAACCCGACACCCTATTACAGGGGCCTCAATAATTAGAACACGGTTTTGAGGCCCATTATATTTACATAAAGTACAATAAGGACCCCCCCCAAAAATGGGATAGATGCAAAAAAAATATAGATGAGCATCATTCAAGCCCCTTTTTGTTGAAGCCTAAACATGTCAAAGGAGCACTGCACCCTGCCTGTGGCGGTGCTGGAAAGGCTAAAGGCGCCAGTGCGACATCATGTCCTCCAGGCCGTCAAGTCTTGACAATTTGAAACCCTACTTAGAGGGGCAAGGGACTTAGTAAGGGTCCTTAAAGGGCTCCTTAGGGTGCCTTCAAGGGGATCTATGGGGTTTAGGGTTTAGGGTCTACTTGGAGGGTCAAAAAACTTAGTAAGTAGGTTATAGGTTATAAGTAGGGTTATAATTGGGGCAACTCCATTTAGGGGTTGAGGGTTGAGGGTTCAGGGTGTAGGGATTAGGGTTCAGGGTGTAGGGTTTAGGGTTCAGGGTGTAGGGTTTAGGGTTCATGGTCTTGGGTTAGTAGTTCAGGGGAGACAGCGAAAAAGAACGAGACACTGCAAACTGTGCAGTCCACTTTTTGGAGAATCTGCATGATGAGTAGGACACTGCAATAAGAAATTACTGTCCGGTGCTTAGTAGGGAATGGGGAAATGGGTTTTAGGGACTACTATAAGGGACCCTTAAGGGACTATCATAGGGATCCATTCCCCCATTCCCTACTAACAGCAAGACAGGTTATGGCAACCCAACAAAAGGTACGGTATAGATCCTCGGGGTTTACTTGGAGGGGCAGGGGGCTTAGTAAGTAATTAGGTTAGAAATAGAGTTTGAAGTAGGCACTGAACCTTAAATCCTGGACTTAGTATTGGGGGTTACCTTTATCAAGGATCCTAAGCATTAAGGGTTCAGGGCTTATGGTTTAGGGTATGAAGTTGGCTAAACACCAACAAGCAGATTGAAAAAAAAACAATGGAGACTATAAGCGTTGTTTTTGGCGTCATGTTGGGACTTGGCGGCAAAGATGTGACTCGCTTAGGGGCTGGGCGGGCGTCGGGTTTCGGGTTTACCGGGTATAATGTCGAGTCCAGGCAGTATAGTCATCTGATCTCCTTCCTGCGCTGTAAAGGACTGAATCCATCAGGAGACCCTACATAGTCAACCCTGTAACGCACCAGATCCCATTGTCTGGCTCGGTAGTTCGCTCTTGTTGCCTTCTGGGCTCTACCTGGACCGACCTCCAAAACCCTACTCATGTAAAGAAATCGTCACAAGGAGCCCTAAACGTATCATCTACTTGGGGCGAAGCTCTAACTGTGCCCTGGCGCGACTGCATGGAAATATCAGCACATCAAGCCGGGCCGCCTGAACCCACGGTTGCTCGTCCAGCCTCCTTGGGACGTGGACCCAACCTATACCCAAAGGCACACGACACAAAGTCACCACTGGCGGTCTGATTCCCAATGTGTGCCTCAGCACCTTCCGAGTCCCTGCGTCCGACGCTGGCGCAGGATGAAAGGGTGCCAAGAACCAGTAGCGGTAGCCAGCATGAGTGGCACCCTGCTTGAATATCTCCTCCAGCATGGCTTGTAGGTCGCCTAATCGATGTGGGGTGCACGTTGCAGGAAGACTGCTGACGTCACAGCATCATGCCAACAGGCACGTGGCCTAGCTGTCCGAATCTTCTTCGTCGTCAGCGACTGCCGGCACCTGGATGGTCGTGCACGGTACTTGGAGGATCATGGGACTTAGTAAGTATGGTTATAAGTACCTTAGTTGCGGCTATAAGTAACTATAAGTATCGTTACCTTAATAATAACCCTAGTTACTAAGTCCCATGATCCTTCAAGTACCCCAACCCACCAGGACCTGCGTCCGGAGGCTGGAGGTGCCCATATGGGTGGTTGTCAAAATTATGGCCCCCTTTTTGGGTACCCTGAATACTGCCGTGTTATAATAGGGAGCCAGAAAGGGGCCATAATTGTGACAACCATATAGCAATTACGCATCGGCCTAGAAGTAAAAAGGGTGCACGGAGCCCGACAATCTTAAACAAAAAACAAATATCCCAAAACCATGGTACCCTTAGCGGAACCCGAAAAAAAGAGCCTCAGCCATAGACCCTAAACTCCGTAGAACCCTTACATAACCCGCCTTCAAGTTACACGCCGAACCCTACATTCTACTAATAGGTCCCCAGGAGGCCTACTTGTCGTATACCCTCCAAAAATAGTAACCTACATATTACATAGCTATTCTCCTAAACACGAGTACCTGATTATTGGGTGCTTTGGACCCTTACGGCCCTCTTAAATGCTACAAACCCCAAAACCCTAAATCCTAAAACCCTAAACTCTGACACCATAAAAACCCTCCCCGTGACCCTAAACCGCCGAAACCCTAAATCCTTAGAGGTATAACACAAAAACGAACCAGACAGTCGCCTGACGAGGATGTTCCTGCAACATCAGCCCGCACATTTCGGGGCCGATACTGCTCGGCCTCCAATGACGGGCTTCAATTGAAGCATTAGGGTTTAGGGTTTAGGGTTTAGGGAGGCTTAAGGTACTTACCCTAAGCCCTAAACCCTATGTAAACCCTAGACTCGACCCCTAAACCCTAAACCCTTCCCAAGAGATGCTGCAGTCCTAGGGGTAGGGCTTAGAGTATCGGGTTTGGGGTTTGGAGTTCAGGCTTCAGGGTTTGACCTTAGGCTCTTGCTTAGGGTTTGGAGTTGGATTTGGGGTTCACGGCGGCTTGGAGTTTTGCACCTCGTAGCATCTGGGTGTAGTCCTGACAGGTTCCGGTACTAAAGGGAACTCCGGAAAGTTGGAATATGGTTTCAGGGTAGGATACCGTATAATTTACCATAAAGGGTTTAGGATAATCATATTCCAACTTTCTGGCTTTTACTTTATAGCTAAGGCTGGGAACCCAAAGGGACGCTATCATTATTTGTGCTGCAGACTCCGACATACCCGCTCATTGGGGAATGGCATGACGTCCTTGAGCCTCACAAGATTGCCATCCCAATGCTCGGGGTTTAGGGTTTAGGGCTTTATCTGACTCTGGCCTTGTACTGGTGCAGCTTCAAGACAGTTGCGGGCTTACGGTGCTTAAAGCTTCGTGTAGTTCCGCTCTGTCGCGTCTCATAGGAGTTGGGTTCGTTTGTGCCTCGGGTTGGGGTGTTTACACCCAGCTGTCCTTAGGGTTTAGGGTGTTTAGAGTGTTTAGGGTTTAGTTTAGGGTTTAGGCGTTTAGGTCCCATGCACTACCGGCTCTGCTGAACGGACAACTTGGGTTTTAGGGTGTTGGTCCTGTGGCCGGTCTTCCTTTTTCGCATTGCTTCTTGGATGGGGCCGACAAGCAACCCTGCCCCCATTCTTAGTAATATACGGGCCTTAATTATAGGGTTTTGGATTACAATAAGGAACACCCCAAATAGTATGGGTAATTTATTAAAGCTCCTATATGAGGTTCGCTTGCCCAGAAGGTTGACTTTCCATACGATTATGGAAGTGGGTCCCAGGCCCAAAAGACCATTCTTGTTAGGGTTTCGGGGGGCCTGGTTCCGAATCGCAGCACAAACTAAAGTCTACTCCGCTATCTCTACCCTGTAACCCGCCAACTTAGACCCTGAACCCTGCAATCCTAAACCCAGGGCATCAACATAGCCCAAAGGCCTTATATGGTATGGTCTTTGGGCCCAAAAGCCTTAATATATGAGTCCTGAGATCCCTAGGGTAACCCGAACACCAAGCAGCTCAACACAAAGGAGTTGGTTGCAGACGTTAGATCCGAGTGATTACTTAAAAAGGATCATGGGGCTTAGTACCTATGGTTGTTATGGGTAATTGTTCTTATAGTTACTCAACCCCAGTTAAGGTGCTTATAACCCTACCTACTTAGCCCCATGGTCTTCCAAATACTGAAATATAGGGGCCTCAATACTTAGAATAGGGCTTTGGGACCCATTATACTATAGATATTATAAGGAACCCCCCCCAAAGTAGTTTTGGCAATTATTTAAGCCCCTATCTTGTTACTATAGGACTTGCGCAGCAGAACCCCGTCTCGTTGACAGCGCCTCGGCCGTGTCCCATCCCCAGTCCTGGCAAGACGAGCGCGGTCAAAGTACTTCGGGGATCATGGGACTTAGGGGCTCTTAGACTAGAGGGCTCCTTAGAGGGATCTATAGGGCTCCTTAAAGGGATCTATGGGTTTGGGGTTTAGGGTATACTTCGAGGATCATGGGACTTAGCAAGTATGGCTATAAGTACCTTAATTGGGGTTATAAGTAATTATAAGTATAGTTGCCTTCAGTAGAACCCTAGTTACTAAGTCCCATGATCCTTGAAGTAGGTGTATGTTACAGTATTGCCCTGGGGCTCCAGGTAGCCCAAAGTAGGCAGTACAGTACAGAAATAGACCCCGAAGTCCAAAGTCGGTACTATTTGTATACTTGGAGGTTTAGGGTAGTTGTTACAGAAATAGACCCCAAAGTCCAAAGTAGGTACTACTTGTATACTTGGAGGTTTAGGGTAGTTGTTTCAAAATCAGAACCCTCAGGAATGCTAGTGGTCATCATTTGTAGGCCTCTTTGGGGCGTGGCCAAACTTGCAAACCGCGCCTCGCTGGTCGCGGACTGTGAGTCAAACTGGCCCTCGTCGCCCTCAGATTCTGTGGCGTAGGCCGGCACCTGCTGCAGCTTTTCCTAAACCAGCCAATGCACCTTGTAGACGAGGATACGACCGTAAAAGAAAGGTCTACTTGGAGCGGCAGGGGACTTAGTAAGTAGGGTTAAAATTGGGGTAACCCCATTTGGGGTACATTTTACTCTACATATAAACATACTTACTAAGTCCCCTGCCCCTCCAAGTAGACCATAGACCCTAATCCCTAAAAGGAACCCTATAGATCCCTTTAAGGAGCCCTGTAAGAACCCCTTATGACCGTAACAGAAAGGTCTAGTTTATTAATTATCTGAGAACGGCAAAGCTTCTTGCTTTCAAAGGCATGGACCATAACTACTGGATGCATGATTCCAACCCCAGACACCTGTCAATGCAGATTTACAAGTTGCCTTACGGGTCCTACAACAGGCTCCTTGAAGACGGAATACAGTATGTCATGATCGATAACGGGATCCTGCGTTTTAGAATTGAAGCACTGTGTGTCAGAGTGTGTCTTAAGCTGCGAAGGGATCCCGAATTCATGGCTCGAAAAGCGGAAATGCGTCGTGAAAAGGGCCTTGAGTTCTGGTGTCTTCGTGTCTCTAGGGCTGTACGGTATCATCTTACTGGCTGTTAAGCGGGAATGGGGGAATGATGCATTGAAGGCTTAAATTTGTTTATGTTGATGGTTGGCCAAAAAACCGATGCAACACGTAAGAAATGCGAGTGATTTCGAGCACATGCGTGCGGTTCGAAAACGCCAAAAAGCTTTACATATCTTGAAATCCAACTACAGCTTCCGAAAATCGAAAATCAGGTTGTCGAAAAGCAGCCGAAACGTGTTCGAGATTTGTTGTTTCATTATGCTGCAAATGCAAATGGACATGAGATTTCGTATATACACGTGTAAAACTGTGTCCAAAGCTTTTGCACTTCGCATTGAAAACAGCAGCATGTTTCTAGCTTTCTGCTTTCGTCTCAATACAGTTGAATGAACCTATCACATTTGCCTTCACAATCTCAGTTTTTCGAGTGTCGTGAAACGAAAACTTGTGAAAACCTTGAAAACATACGGAAGTTACCCAACATACTTCGTGGTTGATTTTGCAGAACACCGAAACGAACCAGCGATTTGAAGAACATCATTCTTTTTGTTTTGTTTGTCTGCGTCTCCTCAACATAACAAGGCTGGGTGTCGTCATTGTCAGGTCCTGAAGCTTGAATGCAGGCCACATCACCGCGCACGTGCAAAGGAACGGCACGCATGATAGAGTGCGAAGATGATGCACTGAACTAGTGCAAGCAGTGGAGCTCTGAACAAGCGCTCCCTGCAGCCCTTGCAAAACACTGAGAATGTGCATCAGCAAAGCCAAGTGCAAACAATCAAAGAGCACTGAAATAAGTGCAAACAAACAAAGAGCACTGGCAAAGTGCAAACAAACATAACAAGGAGCACTGAAACAAGTGCAAACAAACAAAGAGCACTGAAAAAGTGCAACAAACATAAGAAGGAGCACTGAAAAAGTGCAAACCAAAGAGCACTGACTAAGTGCAACCCCAGGAGCAACGGAAAAACGCAAACAGACAAGGAGCACTGAACAAGTGCAAATCAAAGAGCACTGAAAAAGTGCAAGCAAACAGGGAGCACTGAAAAAGTGCAAACGAAGGAGCACTGAAAAAGTGCAAACCAAGGAGCACTGAAAAAGTGCAAACCAAGGAGCACTGAAAAAGTGCAAACAATAAAGCAGGAGCACTGAAAAGGTGCAAGCAAACACATAAGCAGCTCTGGGAAAGCACTGAACAAGTGCAAAGGCAATGCCTAAATCCTAAAACCCTAGCAGCCCACATTGGCCTAGACCGGATGCTCGGCTAGTCCTCCACAGGACAGTGGCGAAGTGATAGCATTGCCGTCGAGGACCGTCCTGGTGAAGCTTTTAAACCATGAAAGTCGTGCAGCCTGGAGCCCGAAAGCCTTCGGTAGTGAAGTGCATTCTTAGGACTCAAGTGTGAAACAAGTAGCCTTGTTCACCACCATAAAAAGACTGTGTGGTAGTGCAGATTCAGAAGCGTCGAACATAAACAGTCAAACCCTAAGTAATCTGAGCTCCAAACCCCAAACCCTTCAAGAATAACCCTTAATCCCGAAGCGACAATCCGTGAACTTGAGACTCTACACCCGAGATCACCAACCGATGTCACCGATATCATGTCCCGTGACCTGAACCTGAAAGTAGCGGTACGAGCATCTAATCACACCTGCGCGGTGTTCCTTCCGTGCAGGACATGGAGCTCGGGCGATGCGTGCCAGGTTCTGGCCTGAGCATTTCAAGATCAAATCTGGATTGATACCGGTCTGCGGAGGCTCGGGAGGTAAGGTTTATTATTAAGCCACGGTTACTGCTGAGAGTACTTTACTACTACTACTACTACTACTACTACTACTACTACTACTACTACTACTACTACTACTACTACTACTACTACTACTACTACTACTACTACTACTACTGCTACTGCTACTGCTACTACTACTACTACTACTACTACTACGACTATTCCTACTACTACTACTACTACTACTACTACTACTACTACTACTACTACTACTACTACTACTACTACTACTACTACTACTACTACTACTACTACTACTACTACTACTTTACTACTGCTACTACTACTACTACTACTACTACTACTACTACTACTCCTGCTGCTCCTGCTACTATTCATAAACTGTCATAGTCATTGCAACAATAGCTCACACAGATCTGCACTGTCGCAGTGCCCGTAGCAAATCCGCTTCCTTTTCTTTCAGTCCCTGCGTGGCTTCTGCTTCGGCGGCTCGCCATCCTGCATTTCGTCACGGCTAGTTCGCAAATCACCAGTTTCTGCTTCTGACTTTGGGCTCCTCCCGATGCCAAATGTTGATGCTCTCCGCAGCAGTCTTCGCAACAGCCTGGACAGCTGGATGTGCCACACAACAAGCGTTTAATACCGTCACATGAGCTCTCGGCAAGTCGATGAGCTTCCCGATCACGTGCACGTGGTGCCATCAGCATCGGAGCCTGTTGATACTTATGAATTCTGAACATCCGTGGCTGCTGAGCCTGCGAATAATGATACTGGGGCTTCCGGCGCCCGTGTCGGGATCAGAATCAGTCACCCGCTCCGAAGTAGGAACCAGAGGGGCCTAAGACAACGGGAAATGGTGGCAGCGAAGAGGTTGATGCGTTCAAGGGTCAACGTTGCGAGCCTTCGGCGACTCACTGTCATCAGACATCTCAGCTGCCTGAAATTAGTGTTACAATCAAAGCATCCTGGTCAAAACATGAACACTTCACCCTGAGTGCTTGGCCGGCATCTCCTCGGCGCTGCTCTTTCCATGGCCCTGCACGAACGAACAGGCAACCCTCCTGGCAACAGGTTTGCTGCTCAGTCTGTGGCCTTCGACCACTTGGGAACGAGTTTGCTCTCAGCCTGGCCAGGGTGGCGTCTCTTCGAGCTTGAAATGCCAAAGGTCACGGGCCTTCTTGGGCGGGGTTACTGGTCGTCGATTGTCAATAGGCCCAGCAGCAGCCTAAGCGCATCATGCTAGAGAAAGTGGAGTAAGCACGAGTACTGGGGGCCCAGCATCCAAAGTGGTCCGAAGCTGCCCTGTGGCCTCGCAAATCCAAGCTTTGTCAAGATTGTCGCTAGCCGCTTCAGCGATGCTGCTGTAGTCAGTTTTTCTGAGGTTTGTACGGGCGGTGGCGGAGGGGCGGGTGGCTGCAGATTCGGTTGCGTTGGACGCGGTCCCTGGAAGCGTCTGAGAGACGATGTCCACTTCGTAAGTAGGCGCCTGCCTCTGAGCCAGGAACGGCAAAGCCACATCCAGGCATCATCGGGCTTGGCACCTTCAACTTGACAAACAATCCCAACATGCAGTACTTTGCGACAATCCTGCCTGCGGCACTCCGCCGAAGGGGCAAGGGCCCATAGCAGCCGAACGTGCCTTCAACATGACCAGGTCAATGCTTCAAAGAATGCTTCAAACTCTGACAGTCTTGCCTGCATGAAACCGAAGAAGGGAGGAAGCCCAGCAGGAAGTTGCACACCCTGGATGGGCCAGGCCTTGAGTGTCATTGAATGGGTTCCATCAATAGAATGCTCACACAACCAACATGGCATCAGGCCCCAGCCGGCATGGGTGGAGTGGAACCTCGCAGCTCCGGAGCTGGCGGAGAGACCTCGGGTCGTCAGCCCAATGCCAATTCAATGCCAAGCTGACGAGCTGGTGAGGCCCCAACCGGTGCGGAAACTCGCAGTCGCTGCAGCTGCTGAGTCACAGCCCTCAGCTCCTCCTCCAAACCCTCCCTCGTGACGGCTGCAGCCTGTAGCTCCTCCTGCAAACCCTCCTTTGCGAAGTCTGCAGCCAAAAGCTCCTCCTGCACGCGGGACTCGCCGGTCTCCAAGCCCTTTTGCATGAGCTCTGCAGCCTGTAGATCCTCCTGCAAAGCCTCCTTTGCGAAGTCTGCAGCCTCTTTCATGAGCTCTGCAGCCGCCAGCTCCTCCTTGACGGCTTTCATCTGCTTCTCCTCCTTAAAGAGCTTGCCCTTCGTGGCCCGCCTCCGCTGCTCACTCTGCTCCTCCGTGTTCTGTGCATTCAGGAGCTGAGCCGCCGTCTCCTCGCCATGTCTCTGCACGGAACTTTCCTCGTTCCGTGCATTCAGGAGCTGAGCCGCAATCTCCTCGCCGCTTCTCTGCGCGGAACTTTCCTCGTTCCGTGCATTCAAGAGCTGAGCTGCAGTCTCCTCGCCGTTTCTCAGAGCTGCTCGCTCCTCGTTCCGAAGCTGAACCCACTCCGGTCGCCAGTCCTGCCTCCTTTGCTGGCTCCAGCCCCGGTTTTGCCGCTCCCACTCATCATCATCCTCCCAATAGTCCCAGTAATCGTCCAGGCCTTTCTTGCCTTTGTACCCATACCCACCATCATAGTAGCCGCCGCAGCCTCCTTTACCATAGCCACCGTATTTGCCATAGCCTCCTTTGCGCCCATGGCCGCCTTTCCCCATAGCTTTCTTCAGACTACTTTCGGCAAGGCCTTGCCCGTATTCTGAGTGCTAGTAGCTGGTATTCTTAGTACAGTAGGCTTCAGTACTTTGTGTTGCATAGCAATCTGCACAAGCTTCACCTAATGATGTTACCCTGGATTTCTAAGAACTACGGAGCTGGGCATCAACACTGGGATCTATGGGTTTATCATTTATCATCTATGAATTGCTTGAGGGGTTGTGTTTGGCCGAAACACGCACATTCCCGGCTGTGACGGTATTGAGGACTCTCATGACATGATAGGGCGACCGAAGCTTGAAACACAGGCCATCGCATGAACAGTGTCAACTTAACAGGCAAACTTGAACAGAAAAACACTCCAGCGCTACCGTATGTGAACAGCTCTCCTGCATGCCAGCGTGACAACAACCTGAACTTTCTGCCACTCAGGCTTCGGCTTCGGTGTGCACCTCTTCAAAGTCGGGATGTCCCGGCCTGAGACCACGGTTTTTGTGGAATTCATCACAGTTGTCCCTGTAGTAGCTCAGCCAGTGGCTATGTGTTGCATCTGTTCTGTCCATAATCACAGCCTGGCGTGCAACACCTTGTATTCCTGGTTACACAGTAATTACTTGTATTCGCGACAGCAGCATGGCTGCGTCTCCGAAAACCATCCGTCCCGAAAACCCAAATTTTCGAGACATGTGCCTGTGGTTTTCGAGACAAAGCTGATAATGGCTCGACAACTGACCCTTGACAGGCTAACCTAGCTATCATTGTAGTGCCCCATGCCAGCCAAGACGAACAAACAGAAGAAGGCGGCCATCTATGCCAGGATTAGCTCTACCTCCCAGAAAGACGGGGCGGGAATATCACGTCAGAATGCGAGGTGCAAGGCTACATGCAAGTCGATTGGTGCCAAAGTGGCTTTGGAAGTGTCCGAAGTCGTCTCCGGGTCCCTGCCATTGAAACAGCGCAAGATCTTCAACGAACTCATGGAGAAATGCAAGGACAAGGGTGTCTCCAATATCATTGTCGAGGGCACCCGAGCGTTTTCGCGCAATGCCCAAGTGTCCGAGACAATCTACGAGAGAAGCAAGGAACTGGGGCTCAACATCATCCCGGTGGATGTCCCAGACTTGTTGGAACACAACCCTAACCCTGCGCAAAAGTTCTTGCGGCGAGTCATGTTCTCGTACACGGAACTGGAGAAGGATATGGCAGTGCAGCGGTTGCAACATGGGTGGAACCGAAAGCTCACGGAGGCAAAGAAGAATCACAGAACAGGACAATGCAAAGCGCGCCTCAACCAATCTGGCGACGTCAAGATCAATGGACGCAAAAGCATCGTGGAAACCAAGAGCCTCAGCGGCAAGCAACGAAAGCAACTCCTTGCAAAGACCAAACTCTACTTCAATGGCGACGTGACGGTCAGGGAGCTCGCAAAGCAATTCTCTCGGGTCATGAAATTGACAAAGGCAGGGCCCAACGTTCCTTTTTTCGGTCCCACGTCATGGTAAGATAGCTAAACCCTGTCAGGTGATGGCAGCAGAAACTGCTCGTCGCACAGCTCATTCTCTACAGAAGAAGTGAGCTTCGCTTGAATTGCTTCTCCCTGTGCTGTGTTTCGAGACTTGGCTACGTCCTTACGCCCATTAGAATTTTGACACTCGCACTTGGAGAGAAGACTAACTAAGCTCCTAGATAATTACGAATTTAGTTGCGGCCTGTAGCCCGGAGCATTGCTCTCAAGATCCTGCCAAGCATGGGCACAGGGATGGCGTTGCCAGCCAGGAGTCGCAAATGCCTCTCAGACACGACGTTCATGGGGATTTCCTCCGGCAGAACACCCATGAAACGAGTAATCTCGTTGGTGTTCATCATGCGATTTTTCCAACTCAGCCAGAACCCCCCCAAACCAGCACGAGCGCGGGTCAAAGTTGGGCACAAGTCCTTGCAAACCTTGGGTTTGCGAGACATGGCGCACGACACGTCGATGAAGTAGTGGCTCTGTAGTGGATCGTCTCCATGTTCCATGACAATGTTCTCGATGGCAGCTTTCAGCTGGTGCCTTGCGCCTTTCTGTCGAGGCCACACGATGCGGTCCTGCTCATCATCTGCGTCCAGCAGGTCAGTGACGGTAAAGCCGGAGGCCTGGAACGTGGAGCTTTTTAACAGCGGTAGTTTACTCTATTGGTCGCTCAAACCCTTGCTTTGTTCCAAGTCAGACAGAGGGGAAGGGGGGGCAGAGGGCAGGGGAGGGGGGACGAGGGGAGGGAGAGGGGAGGGGGGGAAGGAGGGGGGAAGGGGGAGGGAGGGGGAAGGGGGAGGGAAGGGGAGGGGATCGGAGCAGTGTGGGGGTGTACAATGTCCAGCAGTTACGGCCAAAATGCATTTTGCCAGATGCTGTCAACATCTGGCAAAATGCAATTTGGCCAGTTCGGAGGCCTAGTTGAGGGGAGAGGGCAGGGGAGCCGCACCACCCAACCCTTGGAATGAAATTGGTCATCGAAAAACACAAGTTGCTGCCACGAAGCTGTTTTCTTGGGCCACTGCATAGCTTCTTGAAGATGCGAGCGCCGAATCCCGACAATGAACAGCCGTTGACGACGCTGTGGCAGACCATGGTCTGCACAGTTCAGAATGGACCAGGATAGTTCATAAGCGTTCAAATCCATCAGGGTTTTCATGATGTCATAGAAACAGTCACGATGTCTGTAGACTAAATCCGGAACGTTCTCCAGAATAAACATTTCCGGAACGTGGCCGGCTATCCATTGGAGGATCCTTGCCGCAATTCTCCCATCCGAAGAACTGGTGCCTGGTCCTGCAGCATCCTTGCTAAAGGGTTGACATGGAAACCCTGCAACGAACAGCTCAACGGTTGGACTTCCCAAGAAATCGTCCGACCACACGTTGCCGTAGGTCTTCTGAGAGGCTCCGTGCGCAGACTGATGAACAGTACGTGCATGAGAACATGTGTCGCAGCTGAAAACTGAAGTGAAGTCGACATTCATGTGTCTGAGGGCGAACAGCTCACTTCCCCAACCAGAGCAAGCACTCCCGACCAAAAGTCCAGAACGTTTCGGAGCAAGTGTACGCCCCACAGACAGGCAGCCAGGATGCTGTGACAACAACAGTGTCGTCGCGTCTTGCTGCTCCTTTCCTTTGGACATCCTACGGAACTTACCCTTGTACTTCCGTGGCTGCTCGGTTGCTTCTCTTTTTCTGCGCCTTTGCGCTGAAAACAACTCGCCGACTCCAGTGACAGCCTTGCACGCCATGACCGGCAGCCGAAGGAGTCCGGTCTGACGGCACACTAGGTCATCCTTTAACAAGAACAGCCACTGAAAAAACGGCTGCGCACAGAGCTGGTGAATTGTAACAGTCGAGTCTGCCCACAACTGATGAATCAGCAGCCCCCTCACGTCACACACTCACTCGAAGCCCATTTCACAAGCTTTGCAGGACGTCTGCAACGAGTCCCCTGTGCGATGGACGAGAGCCATGAGAACCATTGAATGGTCTGCAAAAGGACGTGAGCGACTGACATGAAGGGCAGGTTTTTTGATAACCAATGCGGAATATCACAACCAACACCCCCTCTTAGTTGTAGAAGGTTTTGATGCTCACAGCCGGACTGAGGGTTTAGAGACTACCAAAGCCGATATGCCCGCCGCTCACGTATGTTCGAGGCCTGCTGTGAAACTGTACGATAGTCTGCAGCAGGACTTATGCTCGCTTTCACAGTCAGCTGTGAGACTGCACGACAAGCATCAATCAAAAGAACCCGGCCAGCAGAAGCTTCACCCGCTGGCTGCCATCAACTTCTCCAGCAACTTGGCCTTGGCGTCGGACCCCTGGGAGGCATTGCCCGCTTTGCGGCCTGCCTGCTTCGGTGCCGCCGCCTTTGCTTTCGCATCCTTCGGATCTGGCAGAGCCTTCTCAACACTCTCCGTCTCTTCAGGCTCACCCATAGCATCATCGTCATCTGCTCCATTCTTGGCAGTCTTGGACCCTCGTGGCTTTTTTCCTGACTTCGCGGCCGCCGCGGGAGGAGGCTTGCGCTTGGTGTTCTTGAGGTTCAGCAGCTTGCACCTGAATGGCATGTTAAGGGAATGTTCTTCACTCTAAGTGGTTTTGCTTAAGCACCCGCCGTGAAACAAGAAAAAACACTCTGAAGCAACGCAGTCCAAAGCACAAAGCCGGCTGGTGATGCGGGCTGGTCTCATCTAAGAACATCGCCCACAAGCACTTCATGATCTTCGTCTTCAATGCCTGGCGGTGCTCCTCCGTCCAGCAGGCAACCACGATCGGCACTCGCCTCTCTAGACACACGCAGGGCAGCAGGTGATCCAAGCACGTGGCCGCTATGACAACCTGGGCATCCATTGCATGCAGAAGCTCTTCCCACACCTGCTTTCCTGTGAAATGCCACGCCATCGGCTCGAGTCCGTCTTCAAATTTCGGTTTCGGGAGCGGGTCCGCAGCAGCTCCTCCGGTCAAGATTTTACCGTTGGTGCCGAGCATCTTGCGCTTCAGGGCGGGGTCCACTCTCCAGCATTCGCTGTCAAGGAAACTTGGTGCCTTAAAGTACCCCAATAGTGTGCCGTGTGTCGTGGCGTCCGGGAGATAGAGCCTCGCCTTGTTTTCTATCTCCAAGGGCCCACCAGTGCACATCACGTGGAGGTTCTCGCTTTGATTGATGAAACCCTTCACCCGTTCCTTTCTGTCCCCTAAGCTTTTCTGGGTCGTCAGAATCACGAACTTTTGGCTTTCTTTTGGAAAGAGTTTTCCATCCAAGTCCAAGAATGCGCTCTGAATTTGGCCTTCGTTCCCGAATTTGCCTCCATCCATCACGCAAACCTGGGAGTCTCTTCAATAACCCGCGAACCGTTCTGAAACCTAGCACATGTTCAACCGCTGAGGCGAGATGCGAGGTGCTGGGGCGGAAGGGTGCCTCCATGCGTCTTGCCGTCGTCGTCGAACGAACGGATCACCGCATGGACCCATTTCGTGAGGTCCTTCGGCTTGAACGGGGGCTGCCTCGTGTTCGGGTGACTTGAGGCTTCGCCAGCCGTCTTGCAGTCGTAGACGAGAAGCTTGTTCCCCGACGACTTCTCGATCGTGGCCTGCACGATCGTCATCTCCTTCATGTTCTCTGCCAGCGTGGTGCTGGAGCTGTCATTCAAGATGAAGCTGACCCACTGGCTGAAAATCTCCTCTAAGTACTCCTGCCACTGGCTCAACTCACCCTCAACGTCGAGCTTCTGCTGCTCCGGTGTCACTAGCTCACCCAGTGGCACAGTGAAAGACTTGTCCATAGTCTCAGGCTCGGCGTCCTCGATCTTCTTGCTGGGTGCCTGCGGGCCGCACTCCTTCTGGAAGCAAGCCTCGAGCTCATCCAAAGCATCTTTGAGAGTCTGGACGGCCTGGATGACATCCTTGGGGTCCATCGTGTTCTTGATGGCCTGCTTGAGACACTGGTCCATGCCCTGGGAATAGATTGCATTCTTGACGAACTGAATCAGCAGCCTGGTGCTCCCGGCTTTGAGGCCCATCCACTGCGTGTCCACCTGTTTGACCACGAATCAAAACAAATGCGTGATATGTGCTTAGCGTGCAAACAACACACGATTGTATTTGTCTGGCTATGTCGCTATGCTCCACTCCCACCTTCATTCCGGCAGCACCACAGCACTTCCGGTAGGACTCCGGAGTAAGCAGCTGACTCAACATTGCCCGCTGCTCTTCACCAAACCCGCGGCTTACAAGCCACGTGTTCAAGTACTCCAGCAGCATCCTCTTGAACAGAAACAAGTGCACGATGCCCTTCCCCTTCTTGTTGCCGAGATTTCGGCTGCTGAAATCAGCAGCCGTCATGCCGAGGAACTTCAGGCAGTGTGTCATCATGTCCAGAACCCAGAGAATGTCTTCTCTGGTCTTGGTGCAGCTGACGACTGCATCCAACGCATTGATGCTGTTCAGCGGGTTTTTCTTGCCATACTCCCCTTCCATCCACATCACAACATTTCGCAGATCTTTATCAGACAGGATGTTGTTCTGAATCTTCACGGCATTCTGAATCCATGTAGGCGAGATCTCTTCCGTATACTTACTGGAGATTTCGATGGCATGCGCATTCCAAGTGGTGCAGAGTTCTTCTGCCGTCATTGAGTGCCCCATGCCCTTCTCCTTCCTGAGCTTGAACTCCATGATCTCTTGAATTGACTGGATGCAACTCCGCACAACCGCCTCGTTGTCCACAATCACAGCTCGGCGGAGGTTCACCGACTTGAAGTACTGATCGTCTTCCGTGGGCAGCGGGATGAACTCCATGTCGACTGTGAGGAGTGTTTTGCGCCACTGCTTCAACTCCTCGTCCGTTGCCCCCGCCTCGATCCTTCTGGTGATTGCCATGAGCAGGGCTGCCTCCTGCTCTTCCGGGCTCACTCGCTTTAAAGCACCGAACTGCTTCTGCAGGGTAGCTGCGGTGAGCTTGGAGCTTGGCAAAGCAACCACGATCCTGCAGAGCAGGCGTGATCAAAAAACTTTTCAGCTTAGTCAGGATGTGTGTATTTGAACAGTCAGCCGTGATCAACGATGATCAAACCACGCCCCATATTAATCATTCGACTACCTGCCTCCATGGGAACGGTGCTGGCCCCTTGCTGAAGTTGAACTTACATACCTCTTCCACGGCCTTCATGTTCGTAAAGACGTGGCTGCAAGGTCGCCATTTGAAATTGATCCAGAACAAGTTGCCAGCACCTTGGTAGGTGCCACAGGCCTTCATTGCACGGTCGAAGTCAGCAGCATCGTAGCAAGCCTGGGCCACCAGAATAATGGGAAGGCTTCAGGCTTTCGAATCTTTAGGGGGAAAATCATTCCTGGACGTCGCTCATCATTCCAAGACGTTCCCAGCCATTTCGGAGGGCGCCTGTCCTAAGAGCGGGGGTATGACCCCCACTCTTAGGACAAGGGGGTGCGCACCCCATTGTCCTAATTCTGGTTGACCTGCAAAACCCGAATTGTCCTAAGAATGGGGGTCAGACCCCCGCTCTTAGGACAGCAACCCCCAAAATTTCTTTTCGAATACGTGTCAGCTCAACAGGAGAGCATCAGAATCGTCCCTCCCCACAAATGCGCAGGTGGCCATTTCGCCACCCCACTGACTTACTGAGCCACCCAGGACCCGAAACCGAACCCGAGTAAAGGCCCTTACCTGGTTTGAAACCGAAACCGATAAAGATGGTTCTGGCTGGAATGAGCCTGCCTCTACACGCCCGGATCTCCGCTCCAAAGTGGCGGTTTGTGCACACGAACTTTTCCGGGACCTGAACGTACATGCGTAACAAGGAAGGCTGCTGGCCTTACACACCACTGAAAAGAGACCCAGCAAATGATCTTCACGTTGAGTGGTGTCACCTGCCTGTTTGCTGCATGGTACGCTTGGGCTAGATGGTATTTCATTTCTTTTGACTTTCGTGGAATGGTAACACAAGCTGGGGAAGTACCACATGCGTTGGGGGGCTGGTGTTGGGGGCTGGGCGGCTGGGTCGGTGGCCTCAAGACCGCCACGAGGTTATGTCATCGTGAAAGTACACCGAACACCGAAAGGTGAATGTTACGCAGTGGCATGCATGTGGAGAGAAAAAGTGTGATTATAGGTAGCAATGAAAATGAAAACGAGCACACCCAAACCGCGGCCATGCATGTGGAGAGAAATGCGGCTCGTTTTTGTGAGAACGAAAACGAGCCCACCCAGGCCCTACCCTATAATTTAATAGTCCGAGTTTGAAAACCAGAATGCGGCCTTTATGACCGGCACGACTGAGATTTGCAACTTCCGCGTCGCGAATGAAAACGCAACTGCGAAAAGATCAGATTAATATATGCTTCCCAGGAACCTTGCTTCCAGTGGTGGCAGCGTTGCCGTTGCCACCAGAGTGGATCCCAATTGGATCCGCCGTCAAGATGTCATCGAAGATGTGGTGGCCCATGATCGTCGTTATGAAGTGGTGCATGGCCTGCGTGTAGTCATCATTGACGTTGTCAGCCATCTCGGCCACCGGATCGAGAGCCGCGGCAGCTGCTGCAGCTGCAGCTGCTGCAGGTGCTGCCTTGGGAGCAGCTTTCTTCTTGGAACCGCCCATGTCCGGAGGGCCCGAAGAAACTCACGGAAAAGGCCTGGTAGGCTGGATGCTTAAGCCAGCTTTGCAGCCCACACCCCAGCTCACGGGATTGACTATCACACGCGCACCAGAAGACACAAAAGTGCGCTGAGTGCAAAAAGCCCTCAGTGTCCGGCTTGGTTTCCACGATGCTCTTGCCTTCGAGGCAGGCAGCGGAGGCAAGGGAGCGGCACGTAGTAGGTAGTGCTCTAGCAGCCATGTACCTATTTCGTCATCGTGACATGGCAGATCCCTGATACCTATCCGTAAGCATTGCAGCAGTCCCACTTGCTTTCCAGTCTGGCCTCCATCCACCGACATGGAACAGGCGTCCTGCGCCGACAGTTTCAATCTCTGGTAAAACTCCGATACTTGTAGGTTGCAAAGCATTGCCGGAATGCTGTAGTTGGGACTAGTTGGGACTAGTTGGGACTACATGTTGGAGGCAGAGGGGTTTTGAAGCGTGGTGGTGGTGGTGCACACACCCACTTTTTAAGTTCCGGGCCAGTCCCACACTCTCAAAGCAACTTTTGTCAAGTCTCGCTCCCCCGGACTGTTCATGCTGCAACTCCCGACAGGCTTATCCCGTCGGCGTCTGCTCCGCCACCATGGTGAAACACATACTGCGCAGGTCCATTTAAAGCTGCACTCACTTGTCCAAGGATCTGCCGGAACAGTTCACAGCCTGCTTCGCCAGCAGCTTTGCAAACCTGAACTTCATGGCTAAGCCATCGTAGTCAAACAAATCACGATGTTAGGCAGTCTTAGGGAGCAACATTTTCCAAGCAAGCCAAGACGCCCATCACCATCCAAAATGTTTTTCTCTTGCAAGGCAGCACACTCGGTCTGAGAGAACAAACCGAGAACAGACAACGGAGACTTGGAGGCCACTTTCGTGCTGGCCTCTGCAAAAGCCTCCAGACTGGCCAGCTCTCGCCACTTGCTCCCGTGATGGGAACAGGCAAAGCGAAGCACCTCTGCCAACCGGGGATGCTCTCGGCCAAAGCTCGCACTGACAAAGAGTTGCCGCTTGCTGTGAATCGCAGGTTGAAAGTTAAAGCAGACACCTTGCTGCCCATGTCGTCGAATGAACTCGTCGTTGCAAATACACGTCCCAAGCAAGAAAGCGCACCAATAACACTCGTCATGTGGATTGGATGGGTCCTTCTCAACAATGAAATCAGCATGCTCTGGGTCTCCCACAAGGCAATCCAAGTTCGGAGGGACCACTCCGGGCGCATAGTAGACATGCTTCGTGCGCGGATTCGGTACTCGGACTGGGTTCAGGAGGTCTGCACGTCTCTTTCTCAACCGACCATTTTTGGCATCCTCTTTTTGCTGAGCATCCTTGAAAGCCTCCGCCACTTGCACGCAATCTTCATCGACCTCGCTTGCATGCAGCAAGGCATTGTCCAAGTAGGCGACAAGTTTGTTCTTGTACTGCTTGGTTTTCTGAAAAGCCTCCTCTGCAAGTACTTTATCACACATGAGGTGGGAAGTCATGCTGCGGGCCAAGCTCTGAACTTCATCAATCGATACCTCCGGCCGCTGCTGCACGGACTCTGAAAGGCTCTTGCTCTCCGCAGCCTTCCAGGCGGTTTCGGCTCCGACCTGAACCCAGAGTGACTCTAACGGTTGTCAACATAACCGACGCACCAAAGGAACCACATTAGCGAAACATATTTACCCGGTGGGAGTCTCCTTGACGCCCTTCATCTTGGGGACCCCAGCGTCGATCCTCTGGGTAGTCGTCGGTCTGGCTCGCGGCGGATTGAAGTATTTCAGCCAGACATCCACAGCCCTCCGTGTGATTTCGTGATCTGAGAACACAGTTTGTGGCAACTGCAGAACAGTCTCATCCAGTTCTGTGTCCAGCAGCATGTGATTCCTGGCAGGGGTGGCTGCGAAAACAGTTTTTATTAGCGAAGTCTTGGCATGGGGCATGAGCGTGTCCCCCCGGCCTCTCCGGTGTGCAGTGCCTCTGAATCTGGCTGAAACCTTGCTCGACGCCGGAGGTGGTCAGGCCACTGAAAGCCGCGTACCGTTGCACAACTTGGCGCAGAACGGCAGTGGGGTGGTTCCTCCGCACACTAGCCTGTTTGCGCTCGAGTCGCAAGATGGTCTGAACCCAGGCATCGACATTAGAGCAACCTTTGCGGTGTTCATACATCGCCATAGGACGAACATCCACAAACTCTGCCCGCAAAGAATCCTCATCCACCTGCACGGCTGGCCCCAACAACTCCAAATCTTAACTAGCTGAGGACAAATTCTAATTCTATCATATCAGCACGTAAGCACGTAGACCAAATGCTGTGGCAAAGCCTTCAAGATCTGTGCCAGGCGAGCCATGGATTGAGTTCGGTCGGCAAAGGCCTCTGAGCTTTTCATGGTCTTTGTGTCCAGATCGAAAATAGCAAAGCTCGACAGCAGATCGTAATCGGGGAACTCCGCCCTCAGAGTCTCACCTTGACTTTTCCAGCCCTGCCCAAAACTTAAACCGAACTCGGGCTTCTAGTCGGGTTTCCCAATGTGGCCGCACCGAAACATTTTAGAATGAGGCTTAACACAGAGCTCGGCCGCATGCCAAGTTCACAAACATCTGCAGTCTGTCGATGCATCGCTGCAGCATGTCGGCCGAGACAGTGCCCGGGCCACCCAAGCACCTAGGCCTGTCTTGTCCATCCATATAGGCTCGCTGCCGACGCAAGTACAGGAGCATTTGCTTCGTGTATCCATGCTCAACAACAGACCCTTCGATGAATAAGAAATGAAGTGTCTGCACGAGCGAGGTAATCTCCCAGTTGAGGGTGGCTGCATCGTAGTCTTCGGTGTCCAGCGACCTTGTCAGGCCAACGCAGGCAGAGGCAGCGTCACTCATCATAGCCATTAGAATCTCGTTTTCCTCGTTGAGGAAAGCCAAGAAGTCTCCTGCGTCGCGGCCCTGTTCCTCGCCCCGACGCTGAACACATATCCAACAGGCGGTGGAGATGAGAGCATCTAGAAAGATACACGCCCTGCCTAGCGGCTTGCTGTACGAGGCAAAACGGTTCTTCTGCCCTCGCATGTTGTGAATCCTGGCCCCGTCCACCGGCACATCTGAGGATTTAGCACAAAACCGAGCGAACACATCCGAGAACGTGTCAGAATGGTCAATTCGCTGGGTGATGGAATTGTGGTGGAGGATGACAGTGTCCATGACAAGGGTCATCTCAGCATCGGCTGCCCACGGTCTTTTGAGGACCCTGCGTGCATGGCAAAACAACTACAAGGTGCGATCTAAACTTAATCTGAACTTCCAACTTAGCCTGACAACGAATCCGCAACGAATTTGAAGCACATTAAACTGGCCTGACACTCGCGTGCGACTTGTCCTTCAGGACAGTCAAAAGATTTGGAAGCGTGTCGTTGCGGGCAAGACGCCCAGCACAGAATTCATTCGATGCGGCATCTGCACAATAAATCTCTATGCGGTCGTGTAGGCGCGCCAAGAGATCCGTGTCTAAAGACGTGGGGCCCGGACCTCCAGCACCCACCGTGCAAAAGCGATGCAGAATTGCGTCCAGCGTCGAATTGATGTTCTGTGCAAAGTGGCCGTCTTTGACATACTCATGCCCTAGCACTCCTTTGCAATGCCGAAGTTTCTCGCTGCATGCGCTGAACCTCACAAGCAGCTTGTTCTTGCGTGCATCTTGAGCGATAGCCAGCGAGGCTACTTGCCTCAGATACTCTCTTGTCATCTCCCTGCCGGCCTCTGCCAAGCACCACTGCATCTTCTCGATCTTGAAGCGACGGCCGACGGCATGGAGAGGCAAGCTGAGGGATGTGCAGCCACGTCGATGCTGAAGCACAAGTTCAAACTCTTCCGGGGAAGGAGCTTCTGCACGACGCACCTTCTCATTGTGCACTAAGCCCAGGATCTTCAAAGCTTCTCTGTGCTGATCGGTGTCTCCATGCTTCTTCAAGTTGCCAAGAAGCGTTGTTCGAACTTCGAAGCTAGCAAAACTTGATGATTGCTTCGCTGCTTCGCAGACAAGACATCCCAGGCCCCAGCCAGTCTTACGAGAAACACGCGCCGCCAGCCAAGAGAACCCGGGAAAGTGCGTCACGGTGCATTGGCTTTCCAAGACCTCCTTGCGCGGCAACTTCACTATCACCTATATTTTACCTGACGGCTGAATAAAAGCCTGAATCACAAAATGCTTGCAGCGTTTCGGTCCTTCTTTCGGAGATAGAAGCATCGGGGACATGTGATAACATCAGAGCAGCTCGCCACGTGAGAGATGTCATCGTCGATCTGAGAACCAGCCTCTATGTCGCTGGCAACGGGCTCACTGTCACTGCCACCCCCAGTCTTGACACTGTCACACTCAGTCTTGATGCGCTTGGCATTGTGGAACCGGGACGACACATGGGCTGAGCTTTCAGTGGCCTCACGCTTGATCTCACTCCCAGAGGCATCGCCGCCGCCCCAGCTCCGGAAACCCAGCATGTTCCAGGCCAGCAGCAACAGTCGAGGCTTAAATTTAGGATTTCGGGCTTGCGATTTACTGCTTGACTGAATGTATAGGCTGAACACTCGGCACAAGTGCTTCTATGAACCGGCGCTCGGAGCAAAATGCTCGAGCCTCATAAAGTGTTGCGGCACGCAGGAGCAATTTCCTCATCCCAGACAACCCAGAGGCAGGATTCAGGGCCGAGGTTTCGCCCTGACAGTCGAACCCAGCTGTCACAAATCAAAGTGATCAATGGGCCTTGATTTGCGGGCTCCAAGCTCGAAACCCTGATGGTCACACCCTCCAAACCCTACAGTGGAAGACTAAAACCTGGAAACCCGATAGCCTCAGCCCTAAGAGTGAAGTTTAGGGAACCCCAGCATTATTTGTCCTTAAGTTTAACAAAGTTTCCAACTTTTTGGGGTTTGCCATAAAGCGTCTTGATCCACACACCCTGAAACATTTGGGGGTTTGGCAGTGTTTCTCAGCTTTTAATACGAGAGACCCGGTCCTGGCGATGTTTGGTTTGGCAGGCCGCCCGATGCTTTCAGCTGCATTCCGCCTCAGGCCGGGGGAGCCAGAAAGATCGAGACACGCGTGGGACTCAAAAAGAACTGTAGAGTTATCTATATCCTTCGGCGTCGTGTGGAGATGTCTTTTCCACTGCTATCGTTCGCATCTGAAGCCTCAGACCGCCACGTGTTGTCTCGAAAACCATGAGGTTGTCTCGCAAACCTGGGTTTACGAGACGTCCACCACGTGGAAACCCAATCTGATAACATCCACATGGATACCCAATCTGATGAAGTACAAATTAGCTCTTGCCAGCATCAGTTTCACTCTGTACTCTTCGTCAAGTGACTGTGCAGGCGAGAATGCAAACTGTCGTGTTTCAGGCTGTGACAACGCACCGAACAGTTGCAACCGGCAGCCGCCGCGTGAGCTACAGGGAAAACATAGTCAAGATCTCAAAGTCTTTTATCTCAGGTCGGGACATGAGGACATTCAAGACGTTCTCACCAAAGCCGCAGCCTGAGCTGCATGCAGCTCCGGTCTTGATCAGGGCACTGCTTGGCATGCTGGATAAGTGCTGGAGTATGACTTCAATTCTCGTTTCAAGCTGCATTCGGCTTGGCACGTCACAAGAGTCCTGACTCAGCTCTCGAGCCTCTACTTCTTGATTGATGCAATGATAAATCAATAGACCAGTCGTATTGATACACAGCATCGTACTTCTTACACAACTGGGGCGACAATCACGTAGCTTGCAGAAGG
Source organism: Symbiodinium sp. CCMP2592 (assembly GCA_905221615.1). NCBI lineage: Eukaryota > Dinophyceae > Suessiales > Symbiodiniaceae > Symbiodinium > Symbiodinium sp. CCMP2592. Next base: position 420,820 of record CAJNDT010005668.1, read on the forward strand.
TGCTTACTTGGAGGGTTCGGGGAACTTAGTGAGTAGTTGTTCGGGAGACTTATTAACCCCATTTAAGATTCCCTTTAAGGTACCTATACGTGTACTTACTACCTAACTAAGTCCCTCGACCCTCGAAGCAGCAATAGAAACCACCGATGGCTACTAGTAAGAAGACTAGACTGACTAGATATTTGCAACAAGACTACGAGGACACCAGTCTGAAGAAGGCCATGGGGAAAGGAGGCCATGGTCGCAAAGGAGGCTATGGCAAATACGGTGGCTATGGTAAAGGAGGCTCCGGCGGCTACTATGATGGTGGGTATGGGTACAAAGGCAAGAAAGGCCTGGACGATTACTGGGATTTTTGGGAGGATGATGATGAGTGGGAGCGGCAAAACCGGGGCTGGAGCCAGCAAAGGAGGCAGGACTGGCGACCGGAGTGGGTTCAGCTTCGGAACGAGGAGCGGGCAGCTCTGAGAAATGGTGAGGAGACTGCAGCTCAGCTCCTGCATGCACGGAACGAGGAAAGTTCCGTGCAGAGACATGGCGAGGAGACGGCGGCTCAGCTCCTGAATGCACGGAACACGGAGGAGCAGAATGAGCAGCGGAGGCGGGCCACGAAGAGCAAGCTCTTCAGGGAGGAGAAGCAGATGAAAGCCGTCAAGGAGGAGCTGGCGGCTGCAGAGCTCATGGAGACCGGCGAGTCCCGCGTGCAAGAGAAGCTGGCGGCTGCAGAGCTCATGAAAGAGGCTGCAGACTTCGCCAAGGAGGCTTTGCAGGAGGAGCTACAGGCCTCAGACTTCGCAAAAGAGGGTGTGCAGGAGGAGCTACAGGCTGCGACTTTGGCAGAGGAGCGATGCGAGGCCAGTGAGATTCGCATGGCGGAAAAGCTGGAGCGGCTGGAGACGGAGATGAGAGAGCTGCGTGTCTCCAAGCCAAAGCCACCAGTTGGGGCCTCACGCGAGTTTCTCGTGAAAGCTTGGCATTTACTTGATCCGACAATGTTATAGATCACCACAAGCCGAGGTCGTCGTTCCCATGTCAGCAGGGCTTCCCCCTTTCGGCTTGATACAGGCAGGACTGTTATAATTTGATGCGTTCGTTGAAGCATTGACCTGGTCATATTGAAGGCTCCGACGCTGCCGGCGGCTGCTGCGGCAGCCGGCCCTTGCTTCATCGGCGGAGTGCCGCAGGCAAGATTCGAAAACTGCTGCCCTCAGGTAGATAAATTAATGTGAAGGCGTCCAGACCAATGCCGACGATGATGCCTGGATTCGGCTTCCTTCCTCCCTCTTTTGCCCCAGAGGCAGGAGCTTTCAGTGAACGTGATTGTCATCTCTCATCAAAAGTGGGCCCTTGCAGGCGCTTCGCCCGACACCATCAATGCCGCAGGACCCCCCCCCACCGCCGCCACCCGTGGAAACCTCAGAAACACTATGCAACAGCATCGCGGAAGCATCAATGAGCAAAGCTTGGCTTTGTGAGGCCACGGGCCAGCTTCGGACTACTTTGGATGCTGGCCCCCCAGTCCCAATGTTTAATCCGGGTTCCCTAGCATGGTTCGTTTAGGATGCTGTTGACCGTCGACGACCAGTAACCCCGCCCAAGAAGGCCCGTGACCTTTGGCCTTTCAAGCTCGAAGAGACGCCACCCTGGCCAGGCTGAGAGCAAACTCGTTCCCAAGTGGTCGAAGGCCACAGACTGAGCAGCAAACCTGTTTCCAGGAGGGTTGCCTGTTCGTTCGTGCAGGGCCATGGAAAGAGCAGCGCCGAGGAGATGCCGGCCAAGCACTCAGGGTGAAGTGTTCATGTTTTGACCAGGATGCTTTGATTGTAACAATAATTTTCAGGCAGCTGAGATGTCTGATGACAGTGAGTCGCCGAAGGCTCGCAACGTTGACCCTTGAACGCATCAACCTCTTCGCTGCCACCATTTCCCGTTGTCTTAGGCCCCTCTGGTTCCTACTTCGGAGCGGGTGGCTGATCCCGACACGGGCGCCGGAAGCCCCAGTATCATTATTCGCAGGCTCGGCAGCCACGGATGTTCAGAATTCATAAGTATCAACAGGCTCCGATGCTGATGGCACCACGTGCACATGATCGGGCAGCTCATCGACTTGCCGAGAGCTCATGTCACAGTATTAAATGCTTGTTGTGTGGCACATCCAGCTGTCCAGGCTGTTGCGAAGACTGCTGCGGAGAGCATCAACATTTGGCATCGGGAGGAGCCCAAAGTCAGAAGCAGAAACTGGTGATTTGCGAACTAGCCGAGTGATGCAACGCAGGACGGCCCGCCGACCCAGAAGCCACGGTTGGGCTGAGGAAGGAAAAAGAGAGGCGGCATTGCCACAGGCACTGCTCACGTGCAGGGGATGTCAACTAAGAAGTAATGACGCCATTACCGTCGTCATGCAGTATTATGACTATGTAGGCTGCAGCAGCAGCAACAGCAGCAGAATCAACACATTTGTGTTCCGTCTTTGCAGAGTGTACTTGTATTTGGCACTGGTACTGATAATAGCAGCAGCCGGTGTAAGTAGTAGGACAGGACAAGCAGCAGTGCTGTAACGTATGTCGTTGGCAGGAGGACCAACATCAACCCCAAAATCCTGAAATCCCGGGCTCCCGGTGATACCCCGGACGGCAATCCCTGTAGATTCGAACCTGAAAGATCAAGTACTCAGGCTCGAACCTTTGGTGGAGCAGCACGAGCAGCGCAAGGACGAGCGACCTGCCCCGTAGTAGGAATAGGTCGCGACAGTGGAGGACCGACTTGAACCCCGAAAGCCCGAAAGTTCTAAAGTTGTAAAGCCTTCAATGGTAATGTCAAAGGCAATGTTGGCCCCGAATCAGAAAGCTCACCATGCCCTTACTTTCTCAGGTTTCCGCGGCTGCATTGCAGCCGTAGGCATTATGTGGTTCAGGAGTCTTACCTACCCCTAAACCGACAAGCCTGCGGCCTAAATTGCTGCAGTTCATTCAAGAAAGCATCGCGGGTGTCACAGAGCGAACGAGCGAGAGCGAGTGAGCGAGAGAGAGCGACAGCGAGAGAGAGACAGAGAGAGATACCCAACCCTCCAGCCGAAACCACAATTTGACACTTTGCAAAACTTTAGACCTGAAGTCGCCGATCGTATATTTCATTCCCGCAAGCATCACCGAAATCATGTCCCGTGGTGAATGCTGCACATGGGAAACCCAATCCAAGATTCCAGCTTGAAGGATCAATAAACCTAGCAAAGAAGTTACAGTTATCGAGTCCAACTGAACCCTAGCGGCGCGCCTTCTCTGCAGGAAGTGCAGCTCGTCGCCACTTCATTGTCCTGTGGAGGACTGGCCGAGGATTGGATCTATGCCAATGAGGTTGTTCCACTTTCCCAGTGCTTTGGCCGACTGTGGCCCTGCACTATTCCAGTGCTTTCTTACTGCACTTGTTCAGTGCTTTTTTTGCACTTCTTCAGTGCTTTCATGCTGCACTTCTTCAGTGCTTTCATGCTGCACTTCTTCAGTGCTTTCATGTTGCACTTGCTCAGTGCTTTCTTTTGGCACTTGTTCAGTGCTCTTTGGTTTGCACTTTTTCAGTGCTCCTTGTTATGTTTGTTTGCACTTTTTCAGAGCTCCTTCTTATGTTTGTTGCACTTTTTCAGTGCTCTTTGTTTGTTTGCACTTGTTTCAGTGCTCCTTGTTATGTTTGTTTGCACTTTGCCAGTGCTCTTTGTTTGTTTGCACTTATTTCAGTGCTCTTTGATTGTTTGCACTTGGCTTTGCTGATGCACATTCTCAGTGTTTTGCAAGGGCTGCAGGGAGCGCTTGTTCAGAGCTCCACTGCTTGCACTAGTTCAGTGCATCATCTTCGCACTCTATCATGCGTGCCGTTCCTTTGCACGTGCGCTTCAGGACCTGACAATGACGACACCCAGCCTTGTTATGTTGAGGAGACGCAGACAAACAAAACAAAAAGAATGATGTTCTTCAAATCGCTGGTTCGTTTCGGTGTTCTGCAAAATCAACCACGAAGTATGTTGGGTAACTTCCGTATGTTTTCAATTGTTTCACAAGTTTTCGTTTCACGACACTCGAAAAACTGAGATTGTGAAGGCAAATGTGATAGGTTCATTCAACTGTATTGAGACGAAAGCAGAAAGCTAGAAACATGCTGCTGTTTTCAATGCGAAGTGCAAAAGCTTTGGACACAGTTTTACACGTGTATATACGAAATCTCATGTCCATTTGCATTTGCAGCACAATGAAACAACAAATCTCGAACACGTTTCGGCTGCTTTTCGACAACCTGATTTTCGATTTTCGGAAGCTGTAGTTGGATTTCAAGATATGTAAAGCTTTTTGGCGTTTTCGAACCGCACGCATGTGCTCGAAATCACTCGCATTTCTTACGTGTTGCATCGGTTTTTTGGCCAACCATCAACATAAACAAATTTAAGCCTTCAATGACAATGCATCATTCCCCCATTCCCGCTTAACAGCCAGTAAGTCATTGTGCGCATGCTCAAGCACAGTATCAGAATACATTATTGGTTACTAGCAGCCAAGCTGACGTTTCCAGTGGGTCCTTTCTAAAAGTACCCCTTGCAACCGAGCGCATACTCCCGTTTTTTCAATATGCCCCTAGGCCCAATACTCCCAAGATAAGGCAGAAAATAGGTATACTCAACAACACCGAGGGATGGATCGACACTCTACGAATCTATGAACTCATACTGTTAATGGACAAAATCCTGCATTACCCATTATAAGGAATATACCATAGTTCCCATACTTTAGGGTCCTTAGGGTCATGCAGGATTTTGTCCATCAACAGTAAGGATACTTGTTGTACATAGAAAACTACTGAGCTCGCTGGTTACCAACCCCCCGCCTCCGCCTCCTCCTCCTCGCGATCATCATGCGACTCCTCTCGCGGAGCCTCCACGGCAGGCATGGCAACAGCGCTCTGCCACACCTGTCCAGAGACCCCAAACCCTGCAAGTCAAGAATTTGCCTTAGATTTGAATCATGACCGGGTTCCTAGGATTCTGTTGATTCAGGAACACGCTGGCATATACCGACCTACTACTACAGTTCCTGCTATAGGTTCTTCCTTGACTGAAGGGTTTTGGAGTGTCTGGGCAGGTCACGAGGCTTAGGGCACATGGATCAGAACTTGGAGCTGAGCTTGTGTTGCTCCATCAGCTGGCATCGCAGTCATCGCAGGGTTCTCCTTAACAAGCAGGGGGGTCGCCCCAGTGGCGACGCAAGGCAACAAGAGTCCGAAGATCGGTGGTATGGATTGTCCCTATGGGCGTGTTCCGCTAGCATCGCTGAGTCCTGCATGAAAAGCTCGCAAGCTGCCTCGATGAAAACTTGAAGCATGTGCAAGGCATCCAAGCCAAGTTTGATACGGTTGATGATATTAAACACTTAGAGTCCTTATACAAGGTGATGCAGGATATACCATCAACCGTAGCATCGGGCTCCAGACCGCCCTTCTCCAACAGCTCTGCGAGCACTGCTTCGGCAAAGGATGTGAACCCCAACCCCTAAGCCCTAAACCACAAAGCCCCAAAACCCCAAACCCTCGACCCTATGGATGTAAATCTGGATTGTGGGATGACAGGATCGAAACTTTGCCCCTCTGTATGCATTGGGACTTCCGGGTTATGGGTTTGGGGGATGTTAGGGTTCTGGGCTTGGAGCCCTATATATGCCCTAAACTTAAAACTCTAGCATCATAGGGATCCTTAGGGGTGTAGGGGGAGGGGGGGTAGGGGGCCTTAAGGCCCATAATAATGACTAAGAAAGCCTATTTTTAAGGAAATATAGTCCCCTACACCCCTCCCCCCTACATCCCTAAGGATCCCTATGATAGCATTTCGAAGCCCGAGCCCTCTACTCCAAACTGCAAATAGCATGACTGAATGACTCGCATGGAGTCAGCAGGCGAGCGCAGCAGAGCGAAACTCAGCGCAGCCTAACACATCTTCCTCTCAAGTTGCGATGGACCTGCCAAGATAGCATTATGGCCATTATGGGATGGCGCCCGAGTTCGGCAGGAACGCTCCGTAGCGTGCGTACCCCACCACAGTGAAATGCTGCTGGGCTGGCATGATGAGGCAGTCGTCCCCCTCGATGATTACCACAGTGTGCCCGACGCACAGTCGGCGCCTAAAGCGGTTCTAAAAACCAACACCTGCAAAGTCAAGTTTATCATGCCGTTCCCCTCACACGTGTTCGTGTCGCCGGAGCGTCGCCCTACTTCCCAGAAGTGCAAGCCGCCGGGGGCTTGTGCAAGGATTCTTACACGGGTCCTAAGAGTCGTCCGAGCGAAACCCTACCTGCACCGTAGAAGCCTAGAGACAAAGGTTGTGCTGCTTCCTATATAGCTCAGCGACTCCCACGACCACAAATAGCCTACCTTGTTGGGGACTCATATCAGGAAACCATTAATAGGGAACCCTACATAATAGGGTTCTGGTATATTATACCACAAACCCTAAAACCCTCAAATCCTAAAGCCCTAAACCCCTACAAAAACCCTAAAAACCCAGAGCCCTAGACCCAAAAACACTACATAGACCCTAAATCCCTAAACCCTAGAAACCTAAACATCAAATCCCTAAAGACCCTAGACACCGACAACAGAAACACTAACCTGTACATAAACAGCCTAAAATACCAGCATCCGCCCACTGAGCTGCTCCCTGCCTCTGCCGGCTCCCAGTCCTTCGGAGATTGGAGCTTCAGGGTTTGGGGCTTGGGGGTTTTAGGGGTTAGGGGTTTTAGGGGTTTTAGGGGTTTTAGGGGTTTAGGGGTTTAGGGCTTTAGAGTTTAAGGGTCGCTATAAGGGTTCCCATAAGGGTTTAGGGATTTTGGGGTTTCAGGGTTTCGGGGTTTGGGGCTTAGGGTTTTCAGGCTGTAGTTTGAGATTCGAGGTTTGGGGGCTCAGGAGGACATGGTGCTACGGCTGATGTATAAACCCTGGGGATCTACAAGGATACCTTTAAGAGCTTCCTTCAAGGGATCTACATATAGGGTTTAGGGTCTCGGGTTGTGATATAAATCCTGCATTACCTTCAGGAACCTTAACTATAGGAATTATGGTATATTCCTCATTCTGGGTAATGCAGGATCTATATCATCAACCGTATAAGGGTTTCTTCAAGGTTTCATTTCAAGGTTTGGGGCTCATGGGCTGTAGGGTTTGGGGCTGTTTAGCTATGGCTTTGAGCTTTGAGGGTTTAAGGATTTGAGCTTCAAGGTTTGAGGCTCATGGGTTTCACGGTTTCCAGTTTGGTTTAGGGTTTTGGGTTTGGGGTTCAGGGTTCAAGGGCTCTCAAAGGGCGCTATAGGCATTTGGGGTTCCTTTAAGGGTTCCATAGATGGTTCGATTCAGTGTTTCCAGGGTTTAGGGTGTGGATTGGTGTTTCTGAGACTGTTTAGGGTTCCTTCAAGAGGAGTTGAAGGGTTCAGGGCTTCGAATGTACCAAAATGGTGAATACTTTAAGGCCAAATTATATACTACTTGTGTACATGGACCCTCAGGGAAGGTTCAACAGAACACCCCGAGAACCTTAAACGCCTTGAACCTTAAACCTTTGAACTTAAACATTAAAGCCTAGAGGGAGCCCTCACAGCACCCTTTGAAAGCCAAAAAGCCATCAGCCACAACCCTCGAAGCTCAAACTAACCCCTAAAACCCTGAAGCCTGAACCCTGTGTGTTACAAGAAACACCCTAAACACCCAAAAGCCATCCTTGCAGGACTCCTTCCCTAAACCCTGAACACTGATTTATCCTTTATAAGCTACAACCTATAAAATCCTATAACCCTCAAAACCCGAAAACCTAAACCCCAATAACCCCGGCCCGCCGCCCTAATCCATAACACCTATAGTTATATCCTTAACCGAAAACCCGAAACTCTGCACCCTAAACCCTCATGGGAAACCTTATTATAGTAACCCTTACAGGACCCTTGTAAGGATCCCCCTAAAATCCTTATGAGAACTCGTGAAATACCACCGAACGCGCCTGGTCATCATCGTGATCCATGTCTGCCCAGCGCAAACTTCGAGTGGGCGGCTTCCCTGCCGCAGCCACCTTCTGGCAGAGTTTGAGGTTTGCGGTTTAGGGCTTGGGGTTTAGGGTTTGAGGTTTGGGGTTTAGAATTTGGGGTTTAGGGTCTGAGGTTTGGGGTTTAGGGTTTGGGGTTTGAGGTTTGGGGTTTAGGATTTTGGGTTTAGGGTTTGAGGTTTGGGAAAGAGCGGGGGGCGGGGGGGAGTGTCGGGCTGTTGCAGTTGCAGTTTCGAGTTTAGGGCAAATCATGTAAGGGAGGCGGGGGAGGGAAGGGGGGGTAGGGGGGTGTTGCTTACAAGTTCTTTGGGCGGTTTAGGGTTTTGGGGTTCCTTAGTTTGGGGGCTGGGCTTTAAAGGTTGAAGCGTTTGAATAGCAATCCCAGTCGCGTTTGCTTTGTGATGCCGGTGTGTTGTTCGGGATGCGTTTGTGCATGTTCGGCACGTGTTCGGGATGTGTTCGGGACGCGTTCGGGATGTTTTCGGGCATGTTCGGGATATGTTCGGGCGTGTTCGGGACGTGTTCGGGATATGTTCGGGTGTGTTCGGAATGTGTTCGCAATGTCTCGGGATGCGTGCGCCTTTGTTCGGAAGCAGGCGGGTGGTTAACAGGCATGCGCGAACACACACACACACACACACACACACACACACACACACACACACACACACACACACACACACACACACACACACACACACACACACACACACACACACACACACACACACACACACACACCGGGAGGACAAGTTGAAAACTAGCAGGTTGAAGGTTTGGGGTTAGGCATGGGGTTTAGGGCAAAGCAACCCATCATACAGCCCTTAAGTTACGATTTGTAGCAACATAGCCCGATGACATCGTCGAAACCTCTCAGAACCACAGAACCAAACAACGACATGTTTTTTTATGAGCCATCATGACTCATACTGGGGACCTCTAAAGAAGCACTTCTGAAGAACCACTTAAACAAGAACCCCTTTAAAGGAACCCCTACACCTTAAACCCTAAACCCTCAAGGAGGCCTTTAAAGGAACTCCTAAACCTCGAATCCTGAAGGATCCCTTTAAAGGAGCCCTCAAAAGCAAGATCTCCACCTCGGCCATCAGAGGCGCAGCAGAGAGGGCCAAAGCTGCAAAGCTCCGAGCAGTGTTGGCCAAGTCCGATGGGCTGAGCTGGGCCTCGTGTGCAGTTGGTTTTGGATTTAGGGTTTAGGGTGTAAGGATTAGGGTTTAGTTTTTTTTTTTTTTTAAGCGCCTCTTTTCCGACTCGCAGGGTTTAGGGTTTAAGGATTAGGGTTTAAGGTTTAGGGTCCCTCTCAATAAAGTTAGGGTTTAGGGGGCTATGTGGGCTCCAGGGGCTATGTGGGGTCCAGGGTTTAGCTGAGGTGTTGTCGTTGGTTTGTGCAGAATCTTCTTCTTCCCACGTGGGGGCCAGTCTGATGTTGGGTGGTTGTCAAAATTAGGGTCCCTTTTGGATCCCTATTATAATACGGCACCTATTGTATAGGGTACCCAAAAGGGGACCTTAACTTTGACAGCTACCCATTTGCCAGAAAGGGGTTTAGGGCGTTCAGGGTGTGGTTCTAATTAAAGGGAACTCCAGAAAGTTGGAATATGGATTAATGGTAGGATCCCCTATAATTTACCTTCAAGGGGTTACGATAATGATATTCCAACTTTCTGGCTTCTACTGTAGACACCGGAATGGGTTTAGAGTTCCTGGTTTAGGGCTTCGGGCTGCCGATACTTCGAGCGCTTATGGTTTCCATGTTCCAGGTTTGGGGGTCTCTATCGGCTCCCATCCTTGGAGGATCATGGGACTTAGTAAGTAGGGTTTAGGGTTCCTTTTAAGGGTACTATAGGGTTCTATAATAGGGGTTCCTTAAAGGGATCTAGAAGGGGGAGGATCATGGGACTTAGTAAGTATGGTTATAAGCCCCTTAATGGGGGTTATAAGTAGCTACAAATATAGTTACCCCAATAATAACCCTAGTTACTAAGTCCCATGATCCTTTAATGTAGGCGTCAATGCAGAGGCCTTCGTAATCAGAAGAGGGTCCAGTGCGCCAACAGGAGGATCTTGAATGTAGTGACCCCGAAGCAACTGCCCTTTGTGTTTAATTGCCTTCACCCGAAAGCCCGGTTAAAGGCTTAGCGTTCAAACTGACTTAGGGCTTTGGGGGTTTGGGTTTAAAGCAAAATACCCAAATAGCATTCCAGAAACCCATCCTACAATGGCCCCAGAGCAAAACTGTTTATTCAGAGAGTTTAATTAGAGACCAAACGTAGGTAAATACTGTTTGTATACTTGACGTCTTACGAAAGTGATAGCTCTAAACCCTGAGCCCTCAGCCCTCACCCCCAAACAGCCAAGAAAGCTCAGGCGGCGGCTACGTGTTGTGCCGTCAAATTCGTCTCGGCCTGCTCTGTGCTGTGCCCGAGAAAAAACACTCTCTAGGGGGGCCTGTCGAACCCCAATGAGGGCCTTGGGTTTGCCGTTTGCCGTATGAAGCCTCCCGTAAAGGGTTTAGCATTTAGGGTTTAAGGATCATGACCACCCAGAGAGCCCAATACCCCTTAAATCAGGGATATAGCTTAAAAAAATACTATGAAGCCAATATAATTTCAGACATATTCCTTAATTAAGGGGTATTGGGCTCTCTGGGCAGAACCCACCTTTCTGTCGTCTGTAAATGCCCGGCCGTCGAGTAGAGTCGCCCGCGCAAGGAATCGATAGTACTGCACAGAGGAGAGAGAGAGAGAGAGAGAGAGAGAGAGAGAAAGAAAGAGGGAAAGAGAGAGAGACAGAGAGAGAGAGAGAGAGAGAGAAAGAAAGAGACAGAGAGAGAAAGAGAGAGAGACGGAGAAAGAGAGACGGAGACACCCGCATTGTCTCCACCCTCGACGGGTTCAGACGCAAGCAAGGCACAAAGCTCCGAAGTCGTCATGGCACTGTGCCGGGCAGGCAGGCAGGACAACAGGAGAACAGACCCAGAGGGTCCATATGGGTGGTTGTCAAAATTATGGTCCCTTTTTGGGTCCATGTTATAATACGGCACCTAATATTTGGGGTACCCATAAAGGGGCCATAATTTGGACAACCGCCCATATATACTACCATTATGGAACTATGGTCGCAAAAACCATAATGGAAGTGCCTATGAAGCCCGAACGGTAGCATATATTATTGATTATGGACCCTCTGGGAGACGGGGCAGGCCGCAAGTCGACATAAAGAGCGTTCAGACAGCATGCCTGGAGCACAGAGGGCACATGCCACCCCCACCCCCACACCACGGGTTCCTTAAAGGAATCTGCAGGGTTTCGGTGTAGGGTTTTTGGGTTTTTAGGGATTCAGAGGGGTAGAGTTTGGGGTTTAGGGCTTCAGCGTTTAGAGCTTTGGGGTTTAGGAGGGGCCTGGGGATTTTAAGGTGTAGGGCTTTAGGGTTGTAGGGTTTGCCCAATCGAAACCTCCCTGATGCCAGAAGCTAAACCCTAAACCCAAGCCCCAAAACGCAAAACTCTGCGTAAACCACTTAAAACCTTTCTTGTGAAACACATACAGAACCCTTATGAAACCCTCAATAGAAAGCATGCATAAAAACCCTCAAGCAATTCTAAAACTCTGGAAAATTCCCCAAACTCAAAAAACCTTACAAACCTGCGAACAAGACCTCGTAGAGCCTTCAACAAACCTGTATGAACACCGTTTTCACACCAGCTATCAACCCCGTCCAAGAGTCGGTATACAACCTACACACCCCTAAACCCTGAGCCTTAAACCCTCATAGATCCCTTTAAGCGAAACCTAAACCCTTATAGATCCCTTTCAAGAAAAACCCTAAACCCCGAGCCCAAAACATGCAGGATCGAACCCAATAGCCTCGGCTGCTGCAGCACCAATGATGTGCGCTCCACTCACGGCCAAAGTCGTCGGCGTCTGGCGTTCCGAAGGTTGTGGCAACAGGATTCGGGTTGACTAGGAACCCCCCAATTGCCCTTTAATGGAGCCCTTATGGTCCGTAATGGTGGCTTTTCGGGGGGGTATAAACCCTAAACCCTAAACCCTAATTAATAGTGGCTATTTGGGGTATAATAGAGGGTAGTTGAGGGGTCTTGGGATGGGCTTTACTTACGGCTCTAAACCCCAAACTAGGGTCCCTAAAAAGCACATAAGAAAACAATGAGGATAGGGGAAAGGGTGGTTGTCAAAATTGTGGTCCCTATTTGGGTCCCTACAAAAACACGGCACCCATTATTTAGGGTGCCGAGAAAGGGACCTTACTTTTGACAACCACCCACATGTCCTTTTCGGGTCCCTAGTACAAGCCCGGGGACCGCCTGCACCGTGTTGGACAAGTCATGGGCGGGCAAGTCGTCGAAGCTGGCATCAGCCAGCTCCTGTCAGCTTAACTACAATTCCATTGTATTTTTTTTAGGATCGCCTTATAGGATCAAGAAAAACAAACCAAACAAAAAACTACAATCGAGCCTTCAACGTCATAAGATCCTAGAGCTTTGGGGCGTATAGGGTTTAAGGTTTATGGCGTTGAAGGGCTTAGGCTTGGAGTTTAGAGCTACGGCTTCGGGCGTATCGTCTGGGGCTTTTCCATCTCTTCATTCGTAAACGTAAGACTGGCTGCAGGCAGGCGGCCTTCAAGAATCGCGTGTTAGGCCGGGGTTTCAGGATACATTCGGCTCCCTCTTGAATGCGTTTTGCATTCGGATTTGATTTTGGCTCGGGGTTCTCCCATCTGCTGCTAGTAACCCCAAGGCTCGCAAGAGGGTCATAGGATTATATAAGAGGGGTTTTAGGGGATCTACTCAAAGGACCATGGGGCTCAGAAACTATCCTAAGGCTCGCAAAGCGGGTGAGCGCCTTCTGCGCGAGGGGTTCGGCTTTGGGGGCTACTTGGTAGGGTTTGGGATCTCACTACAAGGGTCCAGGAGCCTCAGGGACGGAGGAGAGCGAGAGGAAACCTGAGGCTTGGTTCCCTAGAGGTTACGGGTTTAGGGGTTTAGGAGCTAAGGTTTAGGGCTTATGGGGTTTAGGGTGTGGGGGTGCAAAGTGTCTGTAGGGTTTAGGGCTGTAGGGTTGAGTGCCTGTCTGTCTGCCACGTTGGAGGAATGCTGTTACACGCAGCCTCAGCTGCCGCTTGCACCACCGGAGATCTGTTTGCGGATGTTTGTGCGAAACCTTGGCCACAAGGCGAGAGGGAACCGATGTAAAGAAGTACAACCATCTCAGATCATCCCAGCCATAAATCACAAATTGCCCAACATCCTTTAGCACGGCCCCTCCCTCCAATGGTCCCTGCAAGGCCACGTGAGACTCTAAATCTTGAACTCTGAACAAGGCTTTGAAGGCGTGCTTGGCAGGGGCTCAAATACTTCAAGAATTCGTCCTTTCCGTTTAGGGTTCGGCTCTGGCGCAGGTCGTTCTACGTGAAAAGTAGTCTCAAATCCGGCACGACTTCCTCACCCTGAAACGGCGAAGCCCAGATGCATCGAATCATGTCCGCCACGTGCTGTGTGCTGTCCTGCTTGAGAGGTTCATAGGTCGTCGTATGTGGGGTTGTAAGTCGCCTAATATGGGCTATAACTATATTCCGACTTATATAGCCCTACCCAGAGGCTCCAATAAGTTAAAAACACTAGTTATAGTTAATTTAAAACTATTTCGTAGGAATAGTAAAAATAAACTATATAGTTAAAATCCGTGAGGGTTACAACATAGTTAAAAGTGCTGTTTGGGAGCGGTTTGGCGGCAAACTGGCCTCGAAAGTGGCTTGGCAGAAGCCAGTTTGGCGGCAAACTGGCTTGGCAGAAGCCGGTTTGGCGTCAAACTGGCTTCCCGAAGCTACGTTTTGCCTGTTAACTATGATTTTAACTATCTTTTTAACTTAACTATTTCGCGCAATTTTAACTATATAGTTAAACTGGGATTTTAACTATATAGTTAAAAATCAATATTTTTTATCTTAGCGGAGCCTCTGGGTACTTATAACGACCCATTATATGACTTAAGGTATAATGGCTTATTGTCTTAATGGTGGGGCCCTAACCCAGTCCCCCCCAAAGCAAACAAAACACACAACCAGAGAAACACACACACACACACACACGTACACACACACACACACACACTCGAAATCGTAGAACCCAAAACCCCAGCTCTAAAACCTGGAAGCCCGAACGCAAAAACACTAACCCCCAACTCAAGACCGCTGGGACAAATCCCAAACTCCACGCGCCTTCGGCTCCGCTCCGCGAGAATCCGCAGCAGAGGCCGTGGCATCCAGGAAGGGAAAACGGCCACTGGACCTCGGAGGCCCAAAAGCTGTAAAATTGGGGTTTGGGGGGGAGCAGGGGGGGCGCTTGATAGTTAGAAAAAAGTTCAACCAGCGTTAAACAGGGATTAGGGCTTAGGTCGAAAATGTGGGGCCCTTCATACTTACTTAGAACAGGGTTCAACCAGGTATTTAGGGACTGTCAGGGGATATCACGGTATTTCCACAACTTTCAGCTGGCTTATTTGGGGACTGCAAGGGGGGGATCTTTTTGATTTCACATGCCAAAGCATCCTAAAGAGTCTTGGGGTCTCCTTGAAGGGTCCAATAAGGGTTCTAGATGGGACGTATAACACTTTGAAGGTTTCGGGATCTTCAGAACTAGAATACCGCGGTTTCGGGTCATGTTTGACCCGCCAACTAAGGCTTATGACATACACATGTCCAAGTCGGAAGAACAACTGTCCGAGTTGAGGCGGATAGACACTGGATCATTCGGCCCTTCAAAGTGGAACAGGGCTTCAGAGTGTTGCATTCGGTAGGGCTTCAAAGCTGCAACTCTCCTTCGGGCTTCATGTAGTGAACTTCCTTCATAACTAAACGGTTGTTTTGGGGTACATTATGCTATGATTTCAGGATTACACACGAGTACTGCGCTTTTGTATAGTCGGTATTCGGATCCCTCTAAACTGTTGCGCTTGAATTTGAAGGCCGGGTGGCGACTCGCCACACGCCCAGGCAAGAAGTGCCAGGTCCTGGTTGAAGTCACTTTATAAACCCACCGGCCCAAAACCCAAGGAATACATAATATTGAAACTATCAGAATCGACTACCTTAGAATAGCCCCAAAAGTTGAAAATTTGAGTTTACAGCCAATAAGTAAAGGTTAATATACCCCAAGGCTCCTGTAAGGGCTATATAGCATTCCGACTATAAGTATACGGTGTATGGTGGGGTGGTATGAGGCTTCTATGAGGGTGTCATGAGGGCTTAGAGGGTTTGGGGCCTAGGGTTTTGGGTAGGGCCTTGGGTATTAGGGTCCATGCGGCTACCTCGTATAAACTGCATTAATTAGCTTGAAACGGGACAGAGTCTAAGGGTTGGGGACGGTTCGTCTAAAGCCCCATCCCTAAATCCTCAGGGTGTAAAGGACCGAATAACAGGTACTTGGGTTGAGCATAGTAGTTCTGTAGGTTACTATTCTGGAAAGTACATGGTTATTAGGCACTTGGATCCTTAGGAAACCTGCAGCCGCTACCGGAGGCAGTCATGCAACTGGTTGCCAAAAAGCACAGCCTTGGGCATGTATCTCCCACGTGTCTTCACCGCCGAGTCTCGGCGCGAATGTAGTCTTCATTCCAACCTGTATGCGAACGCGCCATGCAATCGTCGTAAAGAGCGAATGTAAAGGCACTCCGCTGCAGTTAAAGTGCTGGTGCATGTATACACGGCCGTCCATCTTTATGGACCGGCTGAAGCATAACAGCAACGCCGCGGTGCTTGCTAAATCCAACCACTTTCTGTCACCACGTCGCAGCTTCTTTGTTGTAAAGGATGCCCCACCCATGCGCGCGACTACCTCAGCGATATATGCAGCGTCAGCCGCCGCAGTCGCTTGTCGGCACATCCAGCTCACACCAGCGAGCGGTTTTGGTCTCATGATCATATGCGCCCACGATCAGATTGTCTCCGAGAACCGCCACCATGATTGGTCGATCCTCTCTGAGGCGTTCTTTCTGACCATAGCTGAAGCCTCACTGAATCCCAATTGCACCACTTAAAGTGGAACATACACTGAGACTCAGGGTCTTCCAAGATCGAGGCCAAATTTGGCATGAGCCTGAACACGGACAGTCGTCCGTCGATCTCCCAGTATGACCTCCACTTGAGGCAACTTGGAAATCTTTCCATGGGTGTTTTTCTAAGAACCGCTCGGCCAGAAATTAGGGTTTTGAGGTGGGGAAAGCGACAATGGTGTTATTCTGATCAGGAGCACTCTTGAGGGGCTTGCTACCTTGCGCAGGCTTGCAAAATGAAGCCTAAGCGCCCAGAGGCCAGCATCATGAACATCACTGGCCCGTCGTTTCTCCTCCATCGGCTCGGTCAGCAACAACCAATCGTAACATTTAAAACCCAAATCCTAAACCCTGTAGATGGCTAGGACCCCCAAGTGCACCTTATAGAGCCTTCTGGCGCTTAATAGTGGGTATTTTGTGTATAATAGACGGTGCTTCTCTTTTTTTTTGAGGGGGGAGGCTGGGATAGGGAAGCTTGAAATCCTGAACCCAAAACCCTGAACCCTGTCCGGCGGCTGTTGCTTCTTCACAGGAGCTGCCGACACCTGACAAATCCAGAGGGCTTAATAATTAGAATAGGGCTTGGAGCCCAGTATAATCTATTTGTAATAAGAAACCACAAAATGATATTGGTAGTTATTTTTGGGCCCCTATACTAATCCAGGTTTATACGCTTCAGGTTTTGTCGAACCGTGGCTTTTGGCTTGTAGGTCATAGTATTGCTGCCTGTTTGTGCCCTCTGGGTTGAAACTTGCTTGTTTGTGTGGTTTTGTTGACCTGAACGCTAAAGCCTTAATGCCTAAACTCGTAGCCTTAACTCTCAAACCCCAACTAAAACCTAAAACCTTACCACCTAAACTCGTAACCTTAATTCCTATTATAAGCCTACCTATGCTTAACATCTAAACTCGTAACCCCAACTCCAGAACCCTAAACCTTAACGTCTAAACTCGTAACCTTAATCCTAAACCCAAACATGACTATGCCTACACCTGAACCCTAAACCTTAAGACCTCAACTAGTAACCGTACCTCCTGCCAGGACACTCCAAGTACCCTTTACATAAAGGGCTCTGATACTTCTCACTAAGAGGTAGTTAGGGCCTACATTAAAGGGTAGTTTAGGGGTCGAGGTAAGCCCTATACTATGACTATGCCCAAGCCCAGCACTAAGTGGCCAAATTGTGAAGAGCTTGGGTCTTGGTTCACAGCTACTGCACTCTCAAGACAGCATCTACTCATAGTTACGGTAATAAGAACCTCACTCGCTAGAATGATAAGTATCAATAATACTGCTAAGGACAAGAACAATGCGAATCCACACTATGTAGGACGAATAATACTATTATAATAGTATCAGCAATAACCATAACAATATCAATACAACCTTTTCGTGATGGTAACAATGAAAAGCATTGTAGTGATAGTAGTATAAATGGCCAATCAGAATGCGTTAAAAAACAAAATATGAGTAATTCCTGTTGCGTGGGTTTAGCAACCCTAAATTACAAACCCTAAACCCAAAACCCAAAACCCTAAACTACAAATTCTAAACTGATGTGGGCCGTTCGAGTGTAGAGGACGACCCTTCTCCCAAACAAATAAGCGAACACACACACACACACACACACACACACAAAACGATAAATGCTACGGTTGATGATATAAATCCTGCAGTACCCAAAATAAGGAATATACCATAATTTCTATAGCTTTGGGTCTTTAAGGTAATGCAGGATTTATATCATCCACCGTATAACCCCTTAACTTTCAGACTTACGAAAATGCAGAGTCATCTACGGCTCCGGGACCCTCGTAGTGAGATCCCAAACCTTAGCCTGGAAAGCCCCCCAGAAAGCCCATGACCCCTTTAGAAGCCTATATGGGTAGGTACTTGTTAAAGACTTTTGACCCCGAAGTCCTACGAGCTAGAAGCCTTAAATCCCTGACATTTTCGAAGCGCAACAAGCCCTTGCTTGGAGGATCTTGGGACTTAGTAAGTATGGTTATAATTACCTTAATTGGGCTATAAGGAATTACAAGTATAGTTACCTTAATTATAACCCTAGTTACTAAGTCCCGTGATCGCCCAAGCTCTAAAGAACGAGACTTGGCATGGAACCTGATCCGATCTGTCTCCTTACCCTCGCCTCGCCACGCTGTGCCGTCTCGCACAGTTAAGGCGCACCATGGACCCTTGGACGCAATGCAAGGGTCAGGACTCATGGCTCAGAGGCTTTAGTGGATTAAATCAAAAAAATGAAGCTGCCGTAGATTACCCTAAACCCTGAACCCTAATGTACATGTGTGCCCTTGGGGATCATGAGCGGTGCTAAGCAGTTGAAATTCTGCGGTAGGGCTTGGAGTTTAGGGTATTTAGGGATTTAGGATCAGTGTACAGCGCTTCTCAGGCAGGGGCGTTGGTTTTGCGGGGCTAAGATAATACAGGGGAGCACCATGCATCACATAGAACGAGTTTCTCAAACTCATAGGGCTTAACCCTTAACCCTACCCCTACCTTAACCCGGAATAACCTACCTTTTTTATGACTTGTATAAGGAAATCATAATAAGGAGCCCTAAAAAGGTAGGTTCTTTAGGGTCCAGGTAAACCCTAAACCACTAAACCCAGGAGGCATCTTCGGCGCCTTCGGCCCTGGGATCTGTGTCTTCGGCCCTGACTGACATGTACCCTACTGTTGATGGACCAAACCCTGCATGACCATTATAAGGAGTATACCATAGTTCCCATAGTTTAGAGTCCTTAGGGTCATGCAGGATTCTGTCCATCAACAGTATAATAGGGTCGCTTGGAGGAGTTCCCTTAAGCAAAATGTTCACTATAGATCCCAATCATGGTAGATTAAATGAAAATCCCACTAGAATAGATCCCAACCCTAAGCCCCAAAACCCTAACCCACCCAAACCCTAAACCCCTTTAAACTCCCGAGACCTGAAACTCCAAAACCATAAACTCCCAGCCCCAAACCCTAAATTCATTATGTGTGGGTGCTTTTTCGTTCTTGAGCATAGCCAGGCTGCACTAGCACGGCAAAGCATCGCACAATGGCGGACAGGTAGGATGCCTGGGTCCGAGTCTTTGGGTTTAGGGTTGAGGGCTTCGGCTTGGGAAGCTATGCCCTATGTGGACCCCCGACGTAAGTAGAACAACAGGCTTCTATCGACCTGAACCCTAAAAACCCAAACCCCACCTTAAAGCACCAAACCATACAAGGCTTGTTCGTTGCAAAGAGAGACTACGGAAAGGGCCGACAGGTCAGCGCAGATAGTGTTCTAGCGATTCGGGGATGCACAGATCGCTATAAACTCCAGTTTGCTTCTGTTGTCCTGTGTGAAAGGCCTCCGCCGTGCTGGGGTTCTCGTTTAGGGTTTCGACACCAGGCCTCACCTAGCAAGCAGGTCCAGAGTAAGGTTGCAATCCTGCTAAGTCCCCTGGTAAAAAGTGTGAAATTGAGTTCTATACCTATCTCCATATCTATATGTTAATATCAATGTCTATATCTGTATCTGTTTCTATATCTATACCTATAGCTATGGCTATATCGGAATGTACATATGTATGTATGCATACATGCATGTACGTATATGTGTATGGGTTTATGTGCGGCGGTCAGGTCACAAAGTGTGGGGCCAACAATGGCACCTGTATGGGAAACTGTGCTGCTAAGGACGCTGTTGAGATGCCTGCCCATGCTATACAAGCCTGAGTTCACATTGTTTATCATCCTTGTCTGACCCGAAGGCTCCATGTACCGATATAGTATACGCTTAGGCCTTAGAATACCTATAACAATATCGGAACTTGTGGACGCTGAAGTATATGCTATATAGGCACATAAGGCCTTAGGGATATCCGAAGCCTGCAACATCCGGGAATGGAATATCGTTGGGATCCCGTGTCCATTATGGGGGATGGAGTCGAATTCCTACTCGCGCAACCCTCAGCCCGAAACCCTAAAGCCATAGGGTTTAGGGTGTTTTTTTTGAACGCCTTTGTCCTCCTCGCAATCAAGGTTAGAAGAATCCACCAGGTGTGGAAGGCAACTGACAAGCCACGCTCAGGCATGGCCACCCTTGTTCTCGTTTGAGATTCACGACCCTGCTTGACCATCTTCTTGTTCCCCACACGTGCTGGGGCATTCACTCGTTTGGGACTCAACCATGTGCTCACCGCCTCCCCCCTGTTCGCCGGCCTGCGTGCTGCCTTCACCCATACTCCTGCCCAAGATCACCTCATCCTCGACTTGGACATCCCACTCTACCACCTCCTGAAGCAGCTCGCTGACCCGTTGGCCAAACCCTTGCTACTGCATCATCTTGAAGTAGACCAGCCAAACCTCCCCATAGACCTCCACCACTGTGGCTGACGAGATACAGCCATCACGCCACACTCGGAAGACCCTCAGGACACAGGACATAGGCACCTTCAACAGAAGTTCCACTTCCGATTGTTCCGGTATCAACGGCTCGACTGAGCCACTGTCACCATCCGGAAACATATTCAGGTTACGCCACAGTTGCTTCTCTATGGCCTCAATGCCCCAATTCGACCAGACTCGGAAGAGAGCTAGCCAAACCGAGCCGAACTCCCTGAGGACATTTTCATCGCTTCTGGCCCCTTGCTTCCACTGCCCATACATCGACTCCAAGAAGCCATACCTGATCCTCGGTTCACCTGGCTGGCATAATGGGCTCCTTCCGCGGGTCACTGGCGACTTGGAGGGAGCCCCTGCTCACGGTCTTTCTCCATCTCATCATCTTCGAGGTCGCCCACTATCTTTTGCGCCTGGATGAGCACTGCAACCTCTGTTCCATACATCCGTTGAACCTGCTCCGTCGTGATGTCGCCCTTGGCCCAGGCCCGGTAGATCTTCTCATGGTCTCCAAACTCAATGACTCAATGTGCTGGCGGTCATCCGTGACCTCCCCATCCATCTGGGTCATAGCTGCTCCTTGGTCATTGCCACCCTTGGCATCCATGTGGGATGCATGCGAACAACAAGCCGGAACCGTATTCAAATTGTCCGGCTCGTCCACCATTCGCACCCTGCAGGTGATTGCCAAATCAGACCCATTGCTTGGAGCCTCCATCTCCAACGTATGCAGGATGCGCGAAGGGTCACAACTCCCTGAAGCAGCTTCGATGGAAACCACACACCGGCGTCGTTTCGGCGGTGAAGCCCTCTGCATTTCCTCCGCCAACTGAGAGTCCTCCCACTGCTGGAAGGCGGCTGCTTGCTCCTGCAGATGCTGTGCTTCAACCTCCGCCAAGGCTTGCCACTTCTCTAACCTAGCTCTTTCCTCCTCCTCTTCCGCTTACTTACGGGAGCATTGCAGGTACAGCATGGTCAAATCGAGACCCTTGCAGTTCTCAGGCTTTTTGAGGTCTTCCACCGTAAAAGGAAAGACAAGCCATTGCAATCCTCACTGGACGGCTTGGCCTGCTTTGGTAACATGGCGTCATGACTTCGGGACTCTTGGGCGTTTCCATATGTAGCTCGTCTACGAAACGCCTGGTCGGACGCCCGGGCCGCCGTAGTAGGAGTCTTCACCTCCTTGGAACCATTCGGCCACTTCCTCTTCCTGTATGTGTGTGAAGAGGCTGCCAGCAGCCCCGCTCGCGGCAAAAGTTCCGGTGGATGCACCTGTCGAGGGATCATCAAGGCTGCCTCCTGCGCACGCACCAGTGCTTTGTCCGACACTGCCTGCGTGGTCATCGACGGCGCTGCCAGCCTACGGCCCACTGCCCCGTAGGGTTTAGGGTTTAGGGTCTAGAGTTTAGGGTTTAGGGTCCCTCAACCCGAAACCCTGCTCTCTCCTTGGGTTTGCGTGCCAGCATTTGGCCAGCTTGTGACAACCTGAACCCGAAACCCATTCTGTTCCGACAGCAGCTAGAAGAATTGAGGCCCCTGAAACCCCAAACCCAAAAGCCCCTAAACCCCAATCCAAAGGCCACGTCTTTTCAAAGGAGCGGGGATCTTTCCCTTCTTGGCTCGCGCATGGTCCGCCATCTCGGCAATCCAAGTGATCGCTTTTAGAAGTTTAGGGGGCAAGGGGATTGCTTCACCTTAACCCCGAAGAACCTACCCTTTTAGGGTTCCTTATTATGATTTCTCTATATCAGTCCTTCAAAATGTAGGCTCTTCAGGGTTAAGGCAGGGTTTAGGGTTTAGGGGGGAAGGATTGGTTCAGGGTTTGGGGTTTCTTGAGGAATTCGAATTGTAGATTTTGGGACTTTAAGGCTGACGGGCTTTGGGGGTTTCAGGGTTCCGTTGTGATTCGGAGTTTAAGGGTTGGGGCGTGTACGGGTATAGTGTTAGGGTTCACAGCTTGAGGACTGCGGAACCGTACTATAGATCCCTTGTGGAACCTACTATAGATCCCTTATAGAACCCTTTAAGGATCCCTTTAAAGGAACCCTACTATAGTAGGCTTTAAGCTCTGTGTTTGCTGGGCATTGGTCCAACCCGGGCCCCGAGAGTGTAGGGTTTACGACTTTGCATTGAAGGGTGCCTTCATAATAAGGGCCTAGGTATTACAACAGAAAAGAGATGATACTACTCCTATAGTACTAGTCATGATAATTCTCATTAAGGTATCAGGGTTCAGAGTCTAGTGCACAGACTTTGAGAAAAGGTGCCTGATAGCCCAGGTCTACATCTAGGTCCCCTCACCATCTGAAACTCCGGTCCCTTCTAGCCCTACACCCTAAACCCAAAGTCCCAAACCCTTAACCCGAAGCCCTAGAGTTCAAACCCGAAGCTCTAGAGTTCACACCCCACACCAAGGAAGGAAGAGGTTTGGGTGCCCTAAGCCCGAGCCCCTAAAGCCGAGAATTGGCAGCTTTGGGAATTGCCAGAGCTGCTTCCATCTCGTGGGGTCTTTGAAATGCTGGGCCTTCAAGTAAAAGCCCCAAAGCCTAAACGTGAAACCCCGAAGCCTAAAACCCTGAATCATCATGGCTCCTCTAGGTAAAAGGTCGCCAAAGAAGTATACATTATACAAGTAAGGTACTCCAACCCCAGACCCAAGAGACTGCGACTAATTCCCAAAACGTCTGAGTCAGGCCTTCTTGCCTCAGGCCACAGCACATAGATTGCAAAGAGGTCCTCAATCTCTGAACTCTGAACCCTATAAGCCCTAAACGCTGAACCCTATAAGCCCTATACCCTGAACCCTATACTATAAGCCCTTACCCTGAACCCTGAAACCTATACTATAACCCTTGTACCCGGAACCCTGAACCCTATACTACAAGCCCTTACCCTGAAACCTGAACCCTATACTATAAGCCCTTTACCCTGAACCCTGAAACCTAGAACCCGAAACCGAGTGCTTACAAGCTGCTGCAGAGATTGATGCATCGCGCCGAAAGAACAGGGTGGCACAGGCCCCTTGGGAGTCGACTCTTCCTCTTGGGGACTTCTGTAAAAGAAGAAGAGTATAGTTTAGGGTTTAGGGTTCAGGGTATTAGGGGTTTAGGGTTTAGGGCTGTGTTCCTTTAAGGTGTATATCAAGGCTTCTTGAAAAGGGCTTATATAAGTAGTAAGGCATCTATGTTGTACTAGTATGTTGGCTTTGAAGATTGGAATAGGGTTCCTTTGAAGGGGTCTTAAAGGGTACTATAACAAAAGGGGCCGTGATAGGTAGACTAGGATTCCGGTATATGTTATACTATGAGTATAGCAGGCTCCCCTGGAATACCCCAAATCCTCAAACCCTAGTAACTACGGTTGCTGATATAAATCCTGCATTACCCATAATGAGGCATATACCATAATTCCCATAGTTCAGGGCCCAGGGCCCTTCAGGTAATGCAGGAGTTATATCAGCTACATCATCAATCGTAGTAGCTTCATTATCCTAGGTCTCCCTGTACTCATGAAGTATAAACCTAGGCCTTACTTCATCTATCCTTACGTCCCCAATAAGGCACCGAAATAAAAGGTTAAACTTTCCGATTCCTACCAATACCTTAGAAAATAAACAGTTTCAAGGTTGGGTATTGGGCATCTAAGTATGTAGGAACCCCATACAGTACATAACTTCGACTTTGAAGCAACTATATAGGAACCTCTTTTCGGCGTAAGCATGTGTTCCCTGAAGGAAACTTAAACCCTAAACCACACTAAAGGAACTCTCCAAGCTGAACCCACAAATTCTGAGCCTGCAGCCCCGCCCCAGCTACAGCAATTTTTTGACACCTAAACTTCAACAACCCTAAAGGTTTAGGGTTTAGGGGTTAAGGTAAACAAAAACCCTAAAGGCTTGTAACACCCTAAACTTCAGACCCTGAAGACCTGAATCTCCTGACGCCCGAACATCCTGAAGCCCTAAAACCCTGAAGCTCTAAGACCCTGTACCGTAGGAGCCTTAATAGTTAGACTAGGGTGTGGGGGGGTATATTATACTTTACACAATATAATAATAAGGAACTCTCAAAACCCTAGTCTATTTGTTAAGGCCCCTACATTACCCTATGTAGAAGCCCAGCGACGTGATATGTTGGAAAGCCGATGCGGGTCGATCGACTTTGGGAACTTCGACAGCCTGGAGCAGGGTATGCCGCTTCGAACCAAGTTTAGAAATTCCGGGTGTGCGGGGTTTCTACACAAGGACCTATAAAGGCTCCTCTAAAGGATTCTATCAGGGCTCCTTAAAGGGATCACAACGCTTTAAGGAATCTATCAGGGCTCCTTTTAGGGATGGACCATAGGGCGTAGGGTTTCAGGGCTTACGGGTTTAGGGACTCAGGCTTCAGGGGTCTAGGGCCTAGGGGTTAGGAGTTAGGGGGTTTTGGGGTTTCGGGTTTAGGGTTTAGGGATTAGGGTTGAGGGATTAGGAGTTAGGGGGTTTTGGGGTTTAGGGCTTTGGGGTTTCGCGGCCTACATAATCGGAACCGAGCGTACCTGAGGCATGTAACATAACGGCCTCAAAGTAATGTATAGGATCTTGAACCGAACAAAACAAGTTGAACAGGGAGGCTTAGCACTGAGAGTGGCAGGGGTTTGTATCCAAGGATAGAAGGAGGGACCCTTAATAAGGACCCCCCATGTACATAAACTTTTTCTATAGCCATTATATACCCGTTATGTAGCCCGTTATAGAGTAGGGATCCCCCTTAAGGGTTCCTCCTTGTGCCCTTTGAGTGTAAGAATTTCGTCTTATTCCAGAAATTCAGGGCTTGGGTTCCGCCCTAAGGCTCCTAAACTACTGTTTGCTTAAGAAACCCCCAACAAATGAAAATAGTAATCCCTATATTACCCCCATAAGGAATACATTTTTTTTTATTTTTTGGGGGTTCTTGAGCAAATAGTAGTAAAGGGATCATATTATGAGGCTGTTTTGGGCCCAGACCATCCTATATAAGGCTTCTGGGCAGTTTGGAGCCCCTAAACCCTAACGGCTCAAAGGCTTTCTGGGGGAGAGCTTGGGCTTTCACGTTGAAGGTTCGGGATCTAACCTTTGGGATTTGACCCTAAACCCTAAACCCTAAACCGTTTGGGTTTCGGGTTTCGGCTCAGGGTTTCGAGTTTCGGGCTTTGGGTCGAGGGTCTTCAGGCATCCTTCAGCAAGCCAGGACCCCAATCCTTACGACACCAGCAACCCTTCGTTGAACCAGAGTCCACCTCAAGCTAGCATAACCTCATTAATTACTTGGAGGAGCAGGGGACTTAGTAAGTATGGTCATAAGTAGAGTTATAAGTACCCTAAAAGGAGTTACCCCAATTATAACCCGACTTATAACTTACTTACTAAGTCCCCTGCCCCTCCAAGTAGACATCAACCCCAATATGGGCTTATAGGGACCCTACAAGAAAGGGTGGTTTGGTAGGTAGGGCACATCCAACTACCAATGCGAAACCCTTGTCACAACCTTTTCTGTAGCACTCGAGTCTCAATTCTATGTATAGGCCATACCAGGGTCATACCCTAGCCTTCTTTTGCGGTGCCTAGTTTGGGGCTCAGAGGTCTATTTAAAAGTCTATTTAGGGTATGGTTAGGACATGTTGTAGAGAAAGAAAAGAATACTGCAAAACGGGGGTAGGGTATGACCCTACGGGTAAGTTGCTCCCGCTATCTGCAGCCAAGCATCGCTGCAGAAGAAGTCGCATTCAACACATTCAAGTCTTGCACCTGACGGACTAAGCTTAAACACATAGCTCAAGGTTGTGGGTTTCCTCCATGCAGGGCTCCATGCGGGTCACACGGGTTTTCATGTCCGGTGCTTTCGCGCATAGTCTAGTAGCAACTACATGCTCAGCCTTGGCGATGAACATCATGAATTATTCCGGAATCCATTTGTTAATTCCGTTTTCTTGCTTCTCCAGCCACAGAAATGAAAGGTTCAACTACTCAACTATAAGAACGAAAAGATGAAAGGTTAGGTCTTGTTGATCTAAGCGATGCACCCGTGCGAGTCGGATCCTTGTCGTAGCCCTGATTCTCGAAAACCAACCCTGAACCCTAAACCCTAAACCCCTTAACCCGAAACCCTAAACCGGTGCAATAATGCCGCTGCTTCAGACCGAGTTCCAGGAGGACCGTGCAGGGAAGCTAGAAGTTTAGAGGTTTAGGCTGGAGCTCTGACACTTTGAGTGACAAGAAACACAGTACTAGCTACCAGTTCCACATCCTGAAACCCTGTACTACGTGCCTTGGGGCTCAGCACTTAGCACATCCTCCTGTGTGCAGGAATGCACAACGCCTGAACAACCCAAGACCCCAAAACCCGGAATGATCAATCCCAACACCCAACAAGCACAGCCGCAAACCCCGAGCCAAATTCCAAAGCCACAAAACTCTACACTTGATGCCAGGAAACCCAAAGCCCCAATTCCAAAGCCCCACCGTTAACACAACAGACAAGAGTGAAAAGCAACCCTGGACACAAAAACCCTGAAAGACCTACAGTCCAACTAAACCCTGAACCTCCAAACCCTACAGCCCCAAACCACACGCGGCCATATGCCCGCCACCTCACTACTTGGAGGATCATGGGACTTAGTAAACTAAATGTTGCTAGAGGTACTTACAATTACTTACAATTGGGGTTATAAGTAGCTATATTAACCCTTTTTACCCCAAGCAATAACCTAGTTACTAAGTGACTGCCATGATCCCCTAAATAGCCCAAGCTTTAAAACCTGTTCCCAAATCCGCATGAGGCCACCTTCGATGCGGCACGGCCCCACATGGTGTTGGCCTCCGGTGGGCTTTAGGGTTGAGGGTTGAGGGTTTAGGGTGTCCGGCTGAGGTTCGGTGTGCGTTTGGAAACTTGACCTTCAGGTTTGAATTTTAGAGCTAGTGTGACCCAAACCTTACACCAAGCAAGAAACACCTCGGAGAAATCTGGTAGATTCCGAAAATAATTAGGGGACCATAATTTAGCACCCTAAATAGTAGTATCCTTATAGAAAGGACCCAAAGTAAGGTACTCCCAATTTTCCGAAACTCCCATCTGCAAGAAAGCAGCAAGGGCTGTGAGGTCACACTCCTTTGGGCGGAGAGCGCCTGGGCTACGGTTTTAGGGTTTGGGGTTTTGGGTCTTTGGGTTTAGGGTTTTTGGGTTTTGGGGTTTTAGGGCTTTAGGGCTTCGGGTTTAAGGTTTAGGGATTAGGGTATAGGGCTTAGGGGGGTTAGGGTTGAAGGATGCTAAGGATTTACGAGCTTGGGTGAACTGGGAGGGTTTAGGGTTTATAAGGATGCTGAGGATGAATGAGTTTGAAGGAGCTGGGAGTTATGACGACCGGAGTTTTGGGAGGGGTTTGGGGAGTGTTCAGAGTCTAGGAGCTCGCAGCAATTATCTGCGAAGCAACCCAGGCTGTTGAAGGTACCCCTGTGGGTGAATACATTTGAATACATAGGTAGTTGTCAACATCAGGGCCCCTTGCTGGGTACCCTGAACATTAGGTGCCGTATTCAAGTAAGGACCCAAAAAGGGACCATAATATAGACAACCACCCACATGGAAATCACAATAACCGCAGGACGCTGGACACCGAAAAGAACTGGCCGTGGTACCAGTTGTAAACCAAGCCCGTTTCCAAGCAGCTTCGATGTGCTACCCTCTGCTCGCACAAACAACGGCAGTAAAATGCGGTTCGCTTAGGGATTTCCCAAAATCACGGGCGTCTTTTCCCCGAAATGGCTGTAGCCTAACTTTGCTGTTCTACCGGCAGGTCCTCTGGTGATCTGCCCTCGCTCTGGCTTTTGCTTGGTACTCTATCCCGAGGCCCACTACGAGCCTAGGTTCCTGAGTAATCCCTTTATGATAAGGCTACCCTTGTTCCTACTATTCTGCTTTAATATAGAAACCCTAAAACAAAAAGGTCAAAAGGGCACTAGTCGGGGACCTAGGAGCAGCATGAAGGCACCTCCCAAACTGAAACCCCCAAATGGGAGTTTCCGGAAATTAGGGGTACCTTATTTTGGGGTCCTTATAATCAGGATCCTACTATTTAGGGGGTTACAATAGGGTCCCCTATTTTCGGAAACCCCCAAAATCTCTAATCCGAGGCTCACTCTAAACCCTGAACTTCCAACTTATCTACCCCGAGGTTCATTGAGAACGCAGAGAGACAGAGAGACAGAGAGAGTGAGAAAGAGAGAGAGAGAGAGAAAGGAAAACAACAGCAGATAACAAGAGAGAAATGAGATACAACACAGAGACAACAAGAGATAATTAGAGCAAGAGGGAGAAAAAGAGAGACAGAGAGAAAGAGAGAGAGAGAGAGAGAGACAAAGAGAAAGAGAGAGAGAGAGAGAGAGGTTGCAGCCCGAGTGGCCAAGCAGCCTCCTGAAACGAGGGTCCTGCCCGGTCTGCTTTGGGGGCTTAGGGGTTTAGGGGTTTAAGGGGGATCTAGGGGTTTAGTGGCTGAGGGGTTTGGGGTTTGAGGTTTAGGGTTTTAGGGATTTCGGGTTTGGGGTTTGGGGCTTCAGGGTTTAGGGTTTAGGATTTTGAGCTTCTTTCTGAAGTCCGAGCCTAGGGGGTGATAGAAATCATGCTGAGCTGCGGCGGCTTTTGGTTCCTTCCCTGCAGCAAGGATCCGGATATTGATCGTGTAGAAGGAAAAAAGCAACCATTGTTTTCTGAAGCCTCCATGCATCGGATGATGCTTACACGCGTGCTCGTGCAAGTAACCAGGGAGTCATAACTTCCTCTGGCTCGCCCAGAGAGCTCGATGACTCGTCGGAGCCAGCAGACCCCTGCGAGGATGCACTGGCCTGACTCGCGCTCTTCACCTTCTTGCTGACCCTGGGAGGGTTCAAAGCCTGAGCCCTGAGCACCAGGTGTGTGTTGGCCAGCGAGCCCGGCATGCACATCAGCTCACCGAGCTTCCGCAGGATGAAGATGGCCAGCGTTTCCCCAACTAGATCAGACGACAGCAGACTTCACGATGCGTCCCGTCGGGATCGCGGGCACGACAGAACAAGACGGCAACTAATCTACCTGCCACTCCAGCTGCTCGATTCGATGTTTCCTTGGTGGCTCTCATGAGCCACTCTCTCTTTCCGCTCCTCAACTTCTTGTGTCTATCGATTTTTTGTTTACGTAAGCAAGCGGTTGTTCCTTCGTGATTACAGAAACCCTCAGACTCCAAGTATACAAATGATACCCGCATGATACCCATAGGCTCCATAGTAGTTCGTTTTGGGGATTACCTTATAGGATATTATAGGACTCGAAATATGAACCCCCCAAAAGGAACCACTGTGGAGCCTATGGATACCTACTATAGGATCGGAAGTCTACCGCGTCATGCCTATTACTCTGTGTTTTCGAAGTCTTCGGAGAAAAAAAACGCCTATGCTAAACCGTAAGCCCTCCCTTAACACCCCCAGGAAAAAAACAAAGCTATCTCTGCAAGGTACTGATTATATAAGGGAATCA
This sequence comes from Symbiodinium sp. CCMP2592, assembly GCA_905221615.1. Taxonomy (NCBI): domain Eukaryota; class Dinophyceae; order Suessiales; family Symbiodiniaceae; genus Symbiodinium; species Symbiodinium sp. CCMP2592. The sequence goes on from CAJNDT010005668.1 coordinate 450,880, forward strand.
CAATGGGGGAACCTTAAAAGTTTCAGGCTCTTAGGAGGGTCCTAGTATCTCCGAGCTATCAGAACCCCACCTCCACTTCGATCTCAAGTTGCCAGTTACCCCAAAAATAACCCTACGTATAACCTGCTTACGAAGTCCCTTGGCCCTCCAAGTAGGGTTTGTTTTGGAAGTGCAGTTGCCTTTTCAAGGGTTTAGGGTTTAGGAAACGAGGTTTAGGGTTCAGGGTCTTGGGGTTTGGTTTAAGTTGAAGCTCTTTCCACGTCCGGCCCAGATCCAATCCCTACACCCCTAAACACCACAACCTAGGCACTGAATCCTACATGGTTTCCTTAACCCTCCGACAAAATGCCTCCAGAGGCCAGGGTTGCGGCACCGGCGCCGGGCGCACAATGCGAACGCTGCTTGTGACCCGACTGGTGACCTTGCTGGACTGGGCGTTTAGGGCTTGGGGTTTAACCTTCTCGGTCAGGCTTGGTTTCGGGGCGACACGCTAAACCTTCTGGACCCCGTTCCTGAATGGCGTTTCAATACGAACGCATGATACTAGCCGGTACGGCTTCGCCCCTACGGCTAACCCTGCGTTGCTACAGGCTTTGCCAACACCTCGCGACTCCAAAACCTGACTCGGGAGCTCATGTCACGTCAGACGTTAGACCGTGAGGCTCGGTGGCGAGGCTTTGGAACACATGTGGAACCGGACCCAACACCCTGATACAAAGAACAGCTACGCCGTACTCACAGCGCGACAGCCACAACATCATTCCGGAGCATGATGATAAATGGGTGGTTGTCAAAACAGGGGTCCCTTTTTGGGTACCCTAAATAATAGCTGCCGTACTATATTAGGGACCCAAAAAGGGCCCCTAATTTTGACAACCACCCAAATGAAGACGAACATGATCATCATCACGATCAAGACCAACAGAAGCAGCAGCAGCAGCAGCAGGAGCGGAGCTGAGCCACCGCCATCACCATGACCATCTTTACGACAAGTCTACGTCGCTTTGACAAGAATTCCTTGCAAAAGATCATCCAAACAGACCATCAGTCTAGAGTTAAGAACTCAGAAGTGATTGAAGGACGAGGGTGGACATGACTAACGCTTGCAGCTGCAGCAGCAGTGACAGGAGATGTAGAGTAGCACCATCACCATCATGACCATGGCTACGGCAATGATGTTGAACATGGCTATGGCTATGACACTAGCTTTTGTATGATAAAGACAATAACACCGAGCTTCAGTAGGACATGCCATGAAGAACCCAAGCACTTACCTAAAAGGTTGAGACCAGCGTTTAAGGACTTCAGGGCCATAGAGTGGCAGGCTAAAGGCATTTCCTGACAACATCACTTCGTTGCGACCACTTCCCTGCATCAAGCTTTCACCCGGCCACGATGGCAGAACATGTCTCACGCTCCGAAAGAAGTAGTTGAGTAGAAGCCTGGCAGCCAGAGGAAGCAAAAACCCCTGACTTCGCCTGAGTCAGTCGTTGAAATTTCAAGCTTTGCCCTCTACCCGTATGATCTCGCAAGTATAGTCCTCCACCACAAGCGTGCTAAAGAGCCGTTGTTAAGCTCGGCATGGCCGAACCTAGCCGATGAAAGCTGTCGCCTTGCGGATGACCGGGCTCGTATTAGGGAGCCTGATTCAAGTTACCCTTATAGAGATCTATAGTATGCAGTAGGGTTTCCAATACTATGGTAACTTAAACCGAGTTCCTTAACCCTAAGGGTCCAAAAGACCCCATTACATACGCGGGTTTAGGATAGTAGTTATGTAAGTTAGTAGTTGGCGGTGTATATATGACTATTGGGTACTTGGACCCTTTGGGTAACATAAACCCTAAACCCTAAACCAAGAACCCGGATGAGCGCCTCATGCATCAGCGACTCTTGAAGCTTCGTAGCACAAATTGCCCCAAGCTCGGCACGAGTTGCAAGGGAGAGAAGCCGGACTCTATAGATCGAAGGGGAAAAGGAGGGACCCTTCCTTAATGGGGACCCCTACCCTATAATGGGCTATATAATGGGTATATAATAGCTATATTAAGGGTATATACCTAGGGGTCCTTATTAAGGGTCCCTCCTTTTACCCTTGGAATAGAATCGGAGATTTTGGGCCCAGTAACGCTTAGGTACACCATCGAGCATGGTTTGTTGGATCCCGAGGTAGTGCTTAGAAGCTCTGTTTACAAATGAAGGGTCTACTTCAACGAACCTGTCATTCAGACAGACAATGGCTTCCATGCTTTAGGGTACCATACCAACCAAGATGAACCATGTGCAATACCTTGTACAAGACAAAACCCCAAACCCTAAAGCTCCATGTGCCCATGCAATGTATACACTTCAGCCTGAAAAAAGGGTTCCTACATAGCTACTTATAAAGCTTATATGCTATTGTACATAGGTACTACCTGTATACTACCCCTAAGACAATAATCATCTGCCCTCCCATATAATATACTAACTCACATGACTGCTATCCTAAACCCGAGTGCCTAATTGTGGGATCCGTTGGACCATTAGGGCACTACATAGCTACTATTTGCTTAAGAACCCCACCCAAAAAACATAAAAAAATAATAATCCCTACATGATCCCTATAAGGAAAATATTGTTTTTTTTTGGGGGGGTTCTTAAGCAAATAGTAGATAGGTAGTGGGAGCCTTAGGGGTCTTGAGTCCTGAGGCCACAGCTGGCACCTGAAGAGCAGGGAAAACTGTCGGAACCGTCGGAACCTGGGAAAGTCGATCTTGGACATGGTTTAGGGTTTATAGGGTTTAGAGTTTAGGAGTGTGTGTTGAGGTGTTCTGCGTCTTGTTTAAAGGTTTCGAAGACACTGTGGGGGTTTCATACCGTTCTGATACGTTTTGTACAGGGTGTAGGACTCAGGAGCCTACTTTGGAAACATAAGTCAAGAATGCATACCTACCTCGAGCCATGTGAAGCTCGAGGATAGGGTTTACGAGTCCATGCGCAAAGAGGATGGCTGCAGTATGGACAATTTGGTGCCTTTGACACTAGCCTCTTGGGCTCTTGGGGCGCGCAAAATGCATGTAAAGAGTTCAGAAAGCAATGCTAGCAGGTTGGGCTTTCCAAATTCGGGGCTTGCGCCCGAAGCCCGAAGCCCCAGGACAAGTTAGCCCCCAACCCAAGCATACCCCGGGCGCACAACCCTGCGATGTCCAAGCAGGCAAACCTCATCCTGAACCTCAACAAACCCAAACACACGAAGTAATGTATGGATGTATGGAGCCTTAACTCGAAAAAGCTTTCTTAGGCTTTGTTGTGTTGAAGGCCCTACCTAAACTATTTTGGGGGTTCTTCATTACAACTATAGTATAATATGCCCGCAAACCCCATTCTAACGACTAAGGCCACTACATTACCCTAAAACGCTTGAAAACAACGAGAAGGCCAGCAAAAAGAAAGGCTTTGCTGAACGACACCAAAGTGCTGGCCAGGGTTGGCTTTGGGGCACTTGGGGCACCTGCTGTACTTGGGGCACCTGCCATTGTGGCCAAGAGGACCAGTCCTGTGGGGTGGGGCGGAAGCTGGCCAGCATGAGTTTCAGGTTTTGGGTTTGGGCTTAGGGTTGGAAGGCTCGCGGAGTTCAATCTTACCTGTAGACTGTAGGCTACATACATCCTTAGCAGGCTTCAGGGTTTAGGGGCTTTCGGTGCGCAGTAGGGTCTCTAAACGGCGCTGATAGTAAAAATGAGGTGGTTAAGGGGTCGCGGTGACTTCTAGACACAGGCCTGGGACGTGTCATCCTACACCGAATCTGCAGCTACAGCCGCATGGGCGCACGACAAAACTGGTTGGGTCTTATATCCACCATTCTCCAAGAGCGAACAATGGAGGAACTACTGTTGATGATATAAATCCTGCAGTACCCCTAATAAGGAATATACCGTAATTTCCATAGTTTAGGGTCCCTAAGGTAATGCAGGATTTATATCATCAACCGCAGTTCTCTAAGTCAGCGAAAACGGTTCGTCATCCCTTCAGCCCCTATTTGCTTACCAAAAGCCCAAATAGTAGGGTTTCAAGGTCCAAAAACCATTCAGAGTATGGATTTTGAGACCTAAAACCCTACTATTTGGGTACTTGGACCCTCTGCGAAACATGTCTAAAGGAGAGAGCACTCGACCACCCAAAAACCTCCACTACGGTATAATATTATAGTACTATGTTACAGTGTACAGCCTAAAGTAAAAGCCAGAAAGTTGGAATATGATTTTCCTAAACCCTTTATGGTAAATTACAGGCTATCCTACCATGAAGCCATATTCCAACTTTCTGGAGTTCCCTGTAGGTACCCACCATTAAGAACCTTCATCTTCAGACGGTTCTGGTAGATCCTGATATCTGCAACGAGATTCTGCGAACAAAAAACGCATCGGCAATAAGAAGGCGGTGGCCCAGTCCCAGAGAGCCCAATACCCCTTAATTAAGGAATATGGCATAGATTATATAGGGGGTAAATACGAAGGGGCGAAGGTCTTGGGATGTTGGGCTTTAAGGGCTTGCAAAAGAAAGCTGTGAAATTTGCTGCTGCTTGAAACAGCCTTCCAACGACCTAAGAAGCCATAAATCGTGGACCCTGAGCCGTAGTGGAAATTATCAATCCTTTACCCAACCCTCAAATCTACAACCCGAAACATTCAACCCTTTCGAAACCCACCTAGACTCCAAACCCTAAGCCCTAAGCCGCACAAGTCCGGCCAAACCCACGACCCTGAATCAAGACCCCAGCCAAACATACTTCCCCAATTAAGCACAGAAATGAGCTGTTAAACTTTCCGATTCATGCTAAGCTACGGTTGATGATATAATTTCTGCATTACCCATAATAAGAAATATACCATAATTGTCATAGTTTAGGGTCCTTAAGGTAATGCAGGATTTTTATCATCAGCAGTATCAAGTAAAAAAGGTTGGGTACTGGGGATCTACAGTATGGTTCAAGCCTCCCAAACCCTAAACCCTAAACCCTAAACCCTAAACCCGCAACCTTAGAGCCCCCCCAAAGCTGGCGCGAAGCCCGGCAAGTCCTCTTGGCTCACCGGATATCCGGCTCGTTGTTCCGTAGGAATACCTTGGGCATAGCATATATAATCAAGGGTTTAGGGTTTAGGGGTTTAGGGTTTAGGGTTTAGGGGTTTAGGGTTTAGGGTTTAGGGTTTAGGGTTATTATATCCCTTCAGCTAGGGATCTAAGCCCTCATCTACCTTTTTTATTGGCTTTTGGGCTATGCTGGTGCCCAGGGTAGGTTTTAGGGTATAGCATCTGCAGGATTTAATTAGGGCTTAGGGATCCGGGTTTAGGATTTTAGGACTTCGGGCTCAGTCCAGCTGCTGAACATGTTGAGGCAGGTCGTTTAGGGCTTGTAACTACCGACTATGACCGCCAGTAGAAACTCCAATACACACAAGGACACGGGCACACAAAGAAGCACCAGAGATAACGATATTTGTGTGTGTATACACAAAAAAACAACGTACACATGCACGCTGATCTATCGTAATGCACGCCATTCCATCGTGGGCACTAGGGAGCCTTCGGGAACCTTAGAACCTTAAGGAGAATTGGTGATTACTGAGTTACACAGCCCCCTTCCTTGCTCCCTGGTGCTTAGGAGGGAATGGGGGAATGGATCCCTATAGTGGTCTCTATATAATCCCCAATAGTAGTCCCCTACTAAGAGCCAGACCCCCTCCGGCAAGGATCTCAATCAACTCTGGAGACTCTACAGTAAACCCCATAAAGTTGGAAACCGGATTAAGGCCAAATAGTGCTGGGATTCCCTTTACATTACTCTCAAGGACTGAGGCTATTGAGTTTCCAACTTTTGGGCTTCTACTGTAAACGAGAACCCGGTCTCCCCATACTGATTACCGATAGGCTCCGTCGTGGTTCCTTTTCGAAGTTCAGATTTAGAATTTAGAATCCTAGAAGGCAATCTTAAGCCCCACAAGGAACTACTATAAACGGAGCCGATGAGTAAGTTCCCTAAGAGGGGCCCTGAAGTACCCGCGCAAGAATCCTTAATCCCTAACGGTACCCTCACAGTACCCGCAGAGGAATCCTTAAAGGAACCCTTAAGGAATCCTTAAAGGAACCCTTAAGGAATCCCTAAAGGAATCCCTAAAGGAATCCTTAAAGGAACTCTTAGAGGAATCCTTAAAGGAACTCTTAGAGGAATCCTGCATCCTAAATCCCTCCAAACGCTAGGCCCTGAACCCGAAACCCTTAATAATTAGAATAGGGTTTTGGGCCTAATTATACGATAATTAATATAAGGAACCCCCAAAATAGTAGTAGACCCCTTCACCCTCCGAGCCTGCATTGAACCACTGCCCCGGCGCCTGCCAGGTTTAGGGTTTAGGGTTTAGGGTTTAGAGTTTAGGGTTTAGGGTTTAGGGTTTAGAGTTTAGGGTTTAGGGTTTAGCTTCTTTGGAGTTTTATCTTACCCTAGGACTCCAAGTATACAAATTGTACCTACTTTGGGGTCTAAAGTCTATAAATACTACCTACTTTGGGCTATTTGGAGTCTTAGGGTTAGTTGCTGAGTTCATAAGCCCCAAAGAGTTTACACTTTCAGTTATATGGTGGGTAATGCTGCTGATGGACAAAATCCTGCATTACCCATTATAAGGAATATACCATAGTTCCTATAGTTTAGAGTCCTTAGGGTCATGCAGGATTTTGTCCATCAGCCCTAAACCCTAAACCGTATAGATCCCTTGAAAGAACCCCTTAAAGGTACCCCTATAGATCCCTTTACAGGAACCCTAGTATTTTGTCCATCAACAGTATCATCCCCCAAAAAGTGTAAAGTGTCTCCACTCAGCTACGAAGTCATGAGGGCTCCCGGAGTTTCTTCTTCAAGGATTACTCTTCTAGACCCAACAGTAACCTAGGAATAAAAAGGGTGCCCTTTTTGCTTTTAAGGGGCTTAGAAGGGAACCTAAACCTTAAAAAGGGAATAAGGGCCTACTCTGGGTCCTAGACTCTTTATAAGGCCGCAAAGGGCTCGGGGCTTAGGAAATTCGGCATCGTCGGGTGGCCACAGATTCCTTCAAGGGTACCTCTATGGGTTCTATAAGGCTTCAAGGCCTGAGATTGACGACTTGGGATTCCAGGGCTTGCTTGGGGTTTAGGGCTTAGGGCGCAGAGGCTAGCTGCCTTTCAAGCACAACCCTAAATCCAAGCCTCGTATGCAACAAGGCATCATGAGTCCTAGCCCTAAACCCTTATACAAGGGAACCTAAGCTGTAGCCCCGTAAGCAATACTTAGAACAAGCAAGTACCTTGACCAAGGGAGCAATGTACTATGTTGCATGTCCCTTCTTATACAGTAGACTGGTTGCTTTAGGTACACCTTACACTCTACCCGGACAAAAAATAACTTCCTAGGGCTCCTTACTATGACTTCTTGATACAAGACCTAAGAAAGGCAGATTAAATTTGGGGTCCACCCTCATGCTCGTGGACCCTCGTAGTGAGATCCCAAACCTTAGCCCCGAAAGCCCAAACCCTCCCCCAGAAAGCCCATGACCCTCTTAGAAGCCCTAGGCCCTAGAGCCCCCGCCTAAACCCTAAACCCTAAATCCCAAATCCGAAACCCTAAACCCCAAACCCTAAATCCCAACTCCGAAACCCTAAACCCTAAACCCTAAATCCTAAACCCTAGACCCTAAATCCTAAATCCGAAACCCTAAATCCCAAACCCTAAATCCCAACTCCGAAACCCTAAACCCTAAACCCTAAATCCTAAACCCTAGACCCTAAATCCTAAATCCGAAACCCTAAATCCCAAACCCTAAATCCCAACTCCGAAACCCTAAACCCTAAACCCTAAATCCTAAACCCTAGACCCTAAATCCTAAATCCGAAACCCTAAATCCCAAACCCTAAATCCCAACTCCGAAACCCTAAACCCTAAACCCTAAATCCTAAACCCTAGACCCTAAATCCTAAATCCTGCATCTCCTGAAGCCTGATCCCTTGCGCCTGCCCCAGGTGGAAGAAGGGCGATGGACCCGGAGGACCGGCCATGGCTACATGAAGATGCTCCGTTTAAAGGATCTGTTTTGAATCCTTAAAGGGACCTTTAGGGTTTCGGGCTCCGGATTGGGTTTGAGGTTTAGGGTTTAGGGTCCTTTAAACCCTGAAGCCCTAGAGCCCTAAACTGTCTGAGGTTGAGGGTTTAGGGTAGCTTAGCAGGGCTCTTAGATTCGAACCTCCTGAAACGATGTGACGCACAGTTGGGTCACAGCTGAAAACAAACACTCACCGAGACCCTATATGACATATATCACAGATGTTTTATCTCCTCCGAGGTGTTAGAGTTGACTCACTGGTTACCGGGCTCGGGACCCAGGATTTAGGCTAGAAGTTTCGTGGCGTCGACACTAAACGGCTCCCGTGGTAGGGCTTAGTACGGTCTATTCGGAGGAGGACTTATGCTTGGGGATCGTGCCGTGGCTGTACCTCTCCCTACACATCACGGCCAACCTTGTGTATGCGGGTAATGCGGGTAGCTGGTGAAATTCGAGACCATTTATGAATAGCATACCTTAGCATTGCTGATTGATCAAGCTTCTTTCTCAGGATGGATGGATGCACAGATGGATGGACGGATGGATGGATGGATGGACCAGGGTTTAGAGAAAAGAGATGCTTGCCGATGGACACATCACCACACGAGCATATCCGTAGCTGGAGCCACGGGCAGCCAGCGGCACAGTTGATAACCAGCTTGCCGGAAGGTGTTGGTTTGCGGTGGGCCTGCGGGTATGGACTACAGAGCTTATCGGGCGTTACAAAGACGTACTATAGGGGCCTTAATAGTCAGTCATAATCGGGTTTTGGTGCTGCTTTATGTTAGAACTATATTGAGGAGCCCGAAGAATCCCTCTGCAAGATATTCAGGCTCCGTTCGGGCCGTACCGGCTCGAGTCGAGAGTCTAGAGGCTGGCCTCTCCAGCCTGGCTGCCAGGCTCCAACGCCACGGTTTAGGGTTTAGGGGTTGAAGTTTTAGGGTTTAGGGTTTAGGCGTTTAAGGTTTCGGATTTAGGGTTTAGGGGGTTTCAGGTCTATTGAAGTTCGGGATCTGTACAGGTATCACAGCTTACTAGCCATAGAAAGACCCAAACTCTAAGGACCCCACCCCTCTCAACCGGGGGCCCCTAAAAATCCCTGCAAACGTCAAAACCCTAAACCCTAAGCAATAAGCCCCCTAAAACCCTAGACCCTGCATCATCAAGATGTGTAAAGGTTGGGTATTGGGGATATTCAGACTCCCCTAAACCCTAAACCCCTAAACTTTGAGCCCTTGACCCAAAACCCAAGGCTGGGTATGAGGGACGTAAGGAAGGAGTAGGGGGACAGCGGATTCGGCTTGGGCTTGGCAGTCCTTGGAGGCCTGCTTTAGATTGGACGACATAAGAAGAGTATGATACAACAACACAAAATGTCTATCCAGATAATGTAATACAGCATGCTATGATATGGTATGATAAGATATGATAGGATAAGACATACGTATATATTGACCATATCATGGGTCGTATTTCAGTTGCGTGCATGTACGTGCGTATGTGTATGTATGCATCTATGTGTGTATGCATGTAGGTAGGCATGTATGCATGTATGCATGTATGTATGTACGTATGTATGTATGTATGTATGTGAATGTACCTATGTATCTATGTATCTATGTGTGTATGCATGTACGAATCCGTGCACGCATGCACGCACGCACGCGTGCAGTCATGCATGGCTGGCTGGCTGGATGGCTGGGGGGGGAAGAGGGTGGTTGGTTGGTTGGTTGGTTTGTTGGCTGGATGGATGGATGGATGCATGGAGGGATGGACTGATGGGTGGGTGGCAGTGGGTGCGTGGGTGGATGGATGGATGTGCATGCATGTATCAATATGTGAAAACACACACACATATATATATATATATATATAATTACACTTAGCATGTATATGATATCTATATATATATACACATACATGTACATTTACACATAGATTGCAAATGACACAAGCTGTACACACATGTATAACAGCTACATATTCGTGATGTTTGCGTATGCGCAGATATCTTATGCCAACATAGGCTCAGCAGTTCTGTTCAAGGGCCCAGAGAAGGGATGTGAGGTTCCAGCTGCCGGGAGGAGTGCGGCAGCAGGCAAGCATCATAAGGTATAGGGATTGTCAGCTTCAGTGTTTGGGAAATACCGCTTCGGTTTGATTCCATAGCTTTTTGAACCAGGTGAAACTTGCTTTGCTTCAGTCAACTAAGCATCTGCCCAAAGGATCCACAGTCACTACATAGCGGAAGGTAGGGTTAAAGTTTCAATTTTCAGGGTTTAGGCTTTAGGGTCTAGGATAGAGGCAGGTTTGGTCATAATTTCCGCAACTTCTACTGTGGTTACTGGCACATAGGACCCTTTGGGATGTGAGACAGCCCCTTCAAGGGGAAGGGGATAACGCCGAAATCCTCAAGGGACCATTCTGGCACTTGGGCCCGCAGACTCCAAACCTCTATTACAACTCTACAGGGCTTCCCCAAGAGGGTTTAGGGTAGGGTCTACACTAGTGACTATTACGGAATGAGGTCCCCCAAACCATGACTAGGATGGTCTTTTTGGAGCTAGTTCCAGATTCGTAATAACTTAGTAGTATATATGGACCCTCTGGGTCATGAACCACCCAAAACCTAGCATGCTTTAGGACAAAACCGCTAGGACATGGTAGGTTGCTTGGAATCAAGGTGGGTAGTAAACTCGAGACATCAATTTGTTAGGCACCTGGGATGTTGTGTTCAAGGTGTTGTGTTTAGAGAGTTCAGGGCTGTAGGGAGTTTACTTAAGGGATCATGGGACTTAGTAACTAGGGTTACTACTAAGGTAACTATACTTATAAGTACTTATAACCCCAATTGAGGTACTTATAACAATACTTACTAAGTCCCATGATCCTCCAAGCAGGGTTTAGGGAAGTTGCGGCTTTTGACTGGAGGTCTCCGTGTTCTATCTGGGCGCTGCGGGCCCCGAGACTACATGCTCAACGACCCCGAGAGCCCAATGTTTCCTGGTTGAGGACTGGAAGCATGTCTAGGGTGTAGGGTTTGGGGGGTTGGGGGTTTGGGGGTTTAGGGTTTGGGGGTTTAGGGTTTTGGGGCTTGGGGTGCCCTGTGGTGTCCTACACTTGAACCGTACATCACCAAAGAACAGCGGACGATTTGGTGCTTAATAGTGTGGCTAAGGGCATGGGGTTGATTATAGGGTTTCGCTGCAAAGGAAATTGATGTAGGGCTCTCGAAGAAGTTGCTTTGCTTGTGTTGTCTTTGACAGAAGCCGTGGCTGAAAGCAAGGATCTGGAGGCCGACTTTGAATGCTCCGATTCTGCTTCCTGGAGCACACTGCTGGTTCTTTAGACGTAATACATAGCCACACTGGGCAGGTTTTGTATGGTGCTAAGGTTAAGAGCTCAGTTTAGCCCAAGGCTCGCGCTTAGGTGATTATAAGTCCTACCTCGACCTACTACAGGAATAATACTAGGAGCCTCTCTTTTTGGTATTGGGTAACTTCATAAGGAACCTAGGACTACAAAAAGGGAACAAGGGTACTACTGGGCATCCTAGAATACAAACAAGCAGGCTCTGGTTCCTTCGCATACTCCCCTCTCCACTTTATGGACATAGTAGCATGGCTCATCTTGTTAAGGTCTCGAAAGAAAGCTTGTTCGTACGACCTAGACGAAAGCCCCTAATTCATGAACGAATTCCCTGGGTACAGCTCTGGAAATCTGCTTTTTGAAGGGTTTTGGGGTAGTTGGGTTCACCTAAACCCTGAGCCCTGCTTTTTGAAGGGTTTTGGGGTAGTTGGGTTCACCTAAACCCAGAGCCCTACACTTAAAAACATGAGAGAACCAGCATGCAGCCATTTCCAGCGCCCTGGTAGAACCCGTCAGGCCCTCAGGTTCCAAAGTACCCTACATAGTCGAATGTAGGATTTGTAGAATCGTATTTATGATTTGGGGAAGTATCCCCCCATAACAGTACCTAGGACTAGGACCCTAAACCCTAAACCTCTAAACCCTGAAGAAGGAGCCCTGCATTTGAGTCGCGCTGGGCGGGATCATTCGCCTTCAGTTCTCTCCGCTGAATCCGGGTCTTGTGTTGAAGATTTAAGTCTCGGGTTCGAGGTTTAGGGCCTAACTGGACTGCAAGGAACCTACATTTCTAGGATTTCTTACTATGATTTCGTTTTGTGAGTCCTTGAAACGGTAGTGATTTGGGGGGATTAAGGGCAGGGCTTAGCTTTTTTCGGGCTTCCCCCCGAGTTTTCGGCTTAGGACCCTAAAACCCTAAACCCCTAAACCCTAAACCTTAGGGTCCTAGGTTTCCTCGCGCGATCGCGCGTAGTGGGCACGGGCCAAGGGCCTTCATCCTCGTATCAGCTGCGACGCAACCTGACGGCGCTTAGACCTAAAGCCCTACTTGGAGGGGCTTTTGGGACTTAGTAAGGGGTTCTTGAAGGGCTCCTTATAGGGATCTATGGGGTTTAGGGTTCAGGGTCTACTTGGAGGGGCAGTATTATGTCATAAAGGGATCTATAGGGGATCTATATAAATACTATAAAGGGTACTATAAGGGGTTTAAGGTTAGGCCTTACTTGGAGGGGCAAGGGACCTAGTAAGTATGGTTACAAGTAGAGTTATAAGTCCCCTGAATGGACATACCCCAATTATAACCCCACCTATAAGCCTACTTACTGAGCGCCCTGCCACTCCAAGTAGTATGGAGCCCTAGGCCTAAGCGTTGTGTTGCTTGAGGGCGTTTGCAGTCTCGGGTGCAAGATCCAGGGTTTGTGGCGAAGGTTCCTGGAGAGCCCAAAATCCGAACCGCTGAACCCTACAGAATCGAAAGGTAATGCCAAGCCCCAAATCCCAAACTCGACTCCCTTGGCCAACTGAACCTCCGGCTCGAAACCCTCGGAACACCGACCCCCTAATCCCGAAACCAACAGAAAGCCTTAAATCCTGAACACCTGGAACCCAACCCTTGAGCTGCAAGTGATGGTCATAGACCTCTCACCAATCAACCCCGGCCTAGAACATATACTCTACATCAGAATAAGGAGCCCCCGATATGGTTATGGTAGATTCGCCAAGTATGGGCTATTGAGCTCTCTGGGTTCCAGACTGACGACTCTCCAAGCCTCGCCCTCTGTGCCCAATTGGACTGTATAGAATGCTAGGACCGTAGGAATATCCTTGCGCAACCTCATGTACTGTACACCGAGGTTAAAAAGTTAAAGGAGTTGCACGGTCGCCACTTTGCTTCACGACGTGGGTGCATTCAAGGTCTTCGTGCCGAAAAGCACAAACAATAACTCGTCGCACGGGTACAATACTTGCTCCTGATCACCGTAGGGCATGCATAGGCGCCTGACCACCACCAGAAGGCAACAGCAACACTTAAACCCTAACGCGACAACCTTTTGCACTCTGCCCCACCTCAGCCCGCTCCGCCCTTTCCACGATCTCTTTGAAGGCCAGCAGCTTCCTGAACGGTTTAGGGTCCAGATTCTCCTGTTGGGTTTCGGGCTTTAGATTTTACAGTTTAGGGCTGAAAGCTCAGGGCGCTAAGGAGCAGCGATCTCAATGCCTAAACCTGAGCTAGCGCAGGCACTCAGCCATACCGTAAACCTCCATTATCGGAAGCCCTTCATAACAAACCCAAGTCCATACAAGAAATACATCCCCAGCCCACCCCATATCCCCAAACCATAAACCCCATAAGCCCTATAAACCCATAAACCCAAAGCCCCACGCAAACAAACATACCTTGATCCCTAAACCCTAAAAGCCCTAAAACTCAAAGCCCCGCAAACCCCTACAACTCTACCACTAAGACTGGTCCCTATAAGCCTAATTATAAACCTTAAACCCTAAAATCCACCGCCCCAACAAACCCTACAACCCTAAACCCTAAACCCTACAACTCCAAGACCCTGCAAGCCCCCGAGCATGCCTTCTGCATTCGTCAACTCCCGGCAGAGCTCCTCGTGTTGCGTTGCGGTTTTAAGGTTGGCTCTTGAGGCTTTAGGGGCCTTTTACGGGGTTCCTTTAAGGGTACCAGAAGGGTTTAATCTGGTTTTAGGGTTTACCTGGAGCCTAAGGAACCCAGATTTTGGGGGTTCCTTATTACGATTTCCTTGTGTAAGTCTTGAAAAGAACGTAGGTTATTCGGGGTTAAGGTAGGGGTTGATGATGAAGAAAGGGTCTATGTTGATGCAAGACTTTCTAGGTTTAAGGTTTTGGCTACCCTACGCTTCGAGGGACTCGGCTTTCAGCGGCTTCTGTGCCCAGAGACCTCAAGCCTCTTCAGCCTCGGACGACACGTAAACCTAAGAAGACCTCGAAACGCTTGATAGACGGCTGATGGACAAAATGACCCTAAGGACTCTAAACTATGGGAACTATGGTATATCATTCCTTATAATGGGTAATGCAGGATTTTGTCCATCAGCAGTATAGGGTCCTGGTTGATTGTAACAGAACTGCCAAGTCGCTTGTACCGGATTGTACCGTCAGTGCATGAAGCAACCCCGAAATAATGACCCGAAACCCTGAATCCTACACCTGAAAACCTCAGGCCGAAATTAAGACCCCAAACACCCAAACTACTTGATGACCCCGAACCCTAAACTCCCCTCTTACATCAATTAGCTTCAGGTCCTTCTGATGCCGCAGTGGCCGGTGATGACCCCTGCACAGGATTAGCTTTCACAAGCTTGCGCAACGCAAGGGCGTCAATCATCCGAAATCGCTTACTTAGTCAGTAGTTCGGCAAGGGTTCGCAAGCTTGCGTGCACCTCCAGAAGCACAAGGGTTCTCAAGCTTCAAGTTTCAAACAACCACTGAATCCAACAAAAGAGCATCAGATGGAACTCGCAGTAAGGAACGATGGCTGCCTCAGACCTTCAAGGCCATGAAAGATACTATGATACCCTAGGCATCAAAATGGCCCAAAAGCCTTATATAGTATGGTCTTTGGGCCCAAAAGCCTGAATATATGAGTCCTTAGAGCCCTAGGGATATACGGGTCATCTTGACTAGGGCTTTGGGTGTATCATAGCACAATCACAACAAGGAACCCTGAGGGATACTTCCGGTCATGACAGCATGAACAAACCTTATAAAGATGTAGGCTCTTCAGGGCTCAAGTGGGGTGGCACTGACCGCTTGCACCTGATGACGGCCTCGAAGGGGTGCACCGGCCTGCTTGAGGAGGAGACCGCAGCTTCAGGATTTAGACCAGGACACCCACCGAAGCCCCTTTAATGGAGTCCTTGTGGCCCTTAATAGTAGGTATTTGGGGTATAATAGAGGGTAGTTGGGTGGTCTAGGTTTAAGGGCTTATAATTACGGTTTATTTAGGGTAATGTAGGCTAGACAGTTTGAACCCATCTTCTGTCAAGGCCCTCCCTACCCGTTCTGCCTGGCCATGCTACTAGTTAAAGCTGCGCATGAGCCCCGGCTGCTGTTAGAAGCAGTCTGCAACCACTTTGCCGCCCTCATTCCAGTCAGAGAGTGCCTTCCGTCTCGGGTCTAAGTGCTGCATCGCACGCCCGTGCTGCTATTGTTTTGGACGTGCTCTCGGGCTTTTGGGCTTGAGCATCCCGCTTTGTAACTACATAAAATGCATTCAACCTTAGTGTTTTGCGTTCGGCACGTGCGCGCACCATGCGCTGCACCTCAAAAGCCCAAACCTGCAAGGCCAGGATCCAAGTACAGTCACTCACCCTAAACCCTAAACCCCACAGGCCGAAATCCCAAAACCCCTGAACCCTAAACCCTGAGCCCCAATGACACAAATCCAAAACTCAAAACCCAACGACTCCCAGAACCCTCAACAAGGAAAGTGTTTAGGAGCTACGGGGCTTAGAGGCTTAGGGTTCAGGGTTTCTATGGTTTAGGGGTTAAAGGGCTTATAGGGTTTAGGGCCCAGCTTCAGATGCCTAGGACATTGTGATTGGCTCGCGTTGTGGCTCCATTTGTTGGTAAGCCATTTTTGTGTATAGAATCAACAAAAAACAGGGTGACCGAAAAGCAACTCGGTGAGAAGCGAGCTTTATGCCCAGGATCCTACTATGGGGAAGCAGGGTGATCGTAAGAAAGCAACTGCTATCAAGTCTGCAGGTCTAGTGAACCCTGAAGACGTACAACCCTAAACCCTAAACGTTTAGGGTTTAGGGTCTTAGGGTTCAGAGTTTAGGGTTTATGGCACCCCTAAGCAGCACTATGCAACCTCACGGACTCGAAACCCGACTGGGGAACCCTTAAAGAACCCTCGAAAGGCCCTAAACCTGTTTCTACGAACCAGAATGTAGGGGCCTTACTAGTTACCTATACTTTTTTGGGGCGGGGTTCCTTATTCCAACTACAGCACAAGGGGCCCCAAACCCGTATTCTAATTATTAATGCCCCTAATTATATTCAACTCAAAATCCGAACACCCAAAGCCCCGGATAAGGGTTTATAAGGGTTTAGGGTTTAGGGTTTAGGGTTTAGGGCTCTTGGGCCTGTAGCGACTGTAGCGGCAGTGGAGCTGGCTCTTTCCTGCAGGCATTTCTGACGCATGGCATGTGCCTTTTTGTCCGCGGGATCTGGGTTCCTATGGTAAGGTTCCTAATTAAACGAGATTCATGGCACTGGTTTGATTTGGTGTTTAGGATTTGTATTCAGGGTGTTGAAGCGTTAAAACGTAATTTGGGGTTGAGGGTGTGGCATTCTCGGGCCTTTGAGGAAATCGCGGGTAGTGCTTGGCGTTTTCAGGGTAGAGTCTAGCTTCAGGGTATCTAAGGCTTGCTTTGATGTTCGTAAGCTCGCCCAAAAACGATCGTCTCGCGGCAGAATGGGCACAACTGAGCCTTGCAGTGTTCGCGCACCAATATGGGAGTTTCCGAAAATAGGCCCTTAGTGTACCCTAACATAGTAGCCTAAGTTTTTTAACAGTAGGATCCTCACTTTAAGGACCCCCCAAATAAGGTACCCCTAATTGTCGGAAACCCCCCATATTGGCATGGTGCAATTCAGTGTTGCAGCACCTCTGCATTTTTGGACCAAGGTGGTCCAAGTCCGTGTAATCAGCATATGGTCTACGGTTTCAGGCTGGGAAACTTCGAAACTTTTTGGGCGTTCGGGATGTAAGGCCTTGACTCCTTGACTAACCCTCAACACCTCCAGATTGGTTTAGGGTTGATTCAAGGCATATTTTGATAAAGGGTTCACAGTAAACGTGAAACACGCAAATCCTTGGTCTGCAATTTTCTAAGCTCTCTAAGCTCAACCAAATCCCTTAACTCCCCCCGAGCCCAAAACCCTAAACCCTGAACCTCTTCTGAACCCTAGACCCTAAACTTACCCTGAACCTCGAACCCGAATTTCAGAGGTAGCCTCTGCTTGTCGATGTGCAGCAGGGCCTCCCGATGCAGAAACTTAAGGCTTTGGGGCTTCAGTGGTTCAGAGTGTTGGGGTTTAGACTGGCAATTCTTGGTTCCCCTGAACCCTAAACTCCTAAAATAAGGCTTAGGACTTTGGGGTGCTCCCACTGAGGAACTTCCGGAAAGTACCTCCATAGGTGTCAATGTCGACACCGTGTCTTCAACGGGAAGGGGAGCAGAAATCTTAAACCCTGTGAATGCTAAATTCTAAACCTTCAACCCGGAACTTACTTGCCCGATAAACCACGGAAAAGAAAGGCTAAACTTTCCGACTCCTACTAAATAAACTATAAGAGCCCAAAGAGTCAAAAGGTTGGGTATTGGGGATCCAAGGACACTAAAACCCTTAAAACCCTAAACCCTAAAACTCTTAATCCTAAACCCCGGTATTGGGGATCTAAGGAACCATAAAGCTTTAAAGCCCGTCAACACCCCCTAAAAAGGCCCCAACGCGCCTCCATGGAAATGGCATCTACAGCCGCGCTCCGGAAAGCCTGGCGACGCTGCAGAAGCAAACACTAAACCCAAAGGGTACAGACATACTACCCTCATGAAAATCGCCCAAAAGACCAGGCTTATTGCGGCGTTGGGTACTTAATTTCATATATATATATATATATATATATAGGGAGAGGAAGAGAAAGAGAAAGACCCTCTAGGACGAACAATTCGTCCTTGAAAACTTCTGAAACCTTGAACACTGCAAGCCTCAAGCACACAGACGCGACCAGGGATGTGAAATCCGGTCAAGATCACCAAGGCTGCCCAGTAACCTAGTACCACAAAGGGCACCCCATTTTGATATAGGGTATTTTTTTCAAGAAACCTAAGACTTAAAAAACACAAGAGGGGCACGCTGGGAGACCTAGCAACTCACAAGCCCATCTTGGGGCCGTAATGTGATCTCTAGCAAGAATCCCGTGAATGTGGCTCATGTAGGGCTCCAGTTACCTGAATAAAGGGATACTGGGTTACATAGTCTATAGTAACCTAGCATTTGGCTGAGTGGAGACCTACTTGGAGGTTCATGGGTAGGTATAAATGGCTGATAAGTTCCCCTAATATGGGTTATAAGTATAGTTACCCCACTTATAACCCTACTTATAACTACCCATGAACCTCCAAGTAGGCCCTAAATCCTATACCCTTATAGAATCCCTATAGATACCTTTAAAGGGACCCTTATAACTCCAAGTAGGGAAGGTTACAGGTTACCTACCCGGCCCCTCAGGCCCTAAGCCACCCTGGAGGGATTTTTCAAGAAGGGAGGCCCCTTGCCCCACGGCTTAGGATTTAGGATTTAGGATTTAGGGTTTAGGATTTAGGATTTAGGGTTTAGGATTTAGGGTTTAGGATTTAGGATTTAGGGTTTAGGATTTAGGGTTTAGGGTTTAGGATTTAGGGTTTAAGGGACACAGTGGCCGCGGGCTTGTTGCCCTTGCCCTTCTGCGGCATGGCCATGGCAGCGGACGAGCCGGAGGTGGCGGGATGGGTATCGGCTCCGCCAGTCTCCGGTGCCGCTGGCAATTTTTAATGTATACAATATACAATATTTGTATGATGTCTAATATATATATATAAATGTATATATGTATGTATGTATATGTATATATATATATATATATATATATATATATATATATGTAATATAGACCTGGCCCGGCTGTGAGGCTCCACATTAGAAGTCTTGCACGCAGCTGCCACCAGACCCCGGGCAACCATGTTTGTGAGGATTCCAGCGCGCCCTCGCGTCGCTGATTCACCCCAGGCTTGCAAGTCTGTGGCACTGGAGGTATCGTTCTTCGCCAACTAACACCTATATACGGTGTAGAGCTTATGGGTTTAGGGCCTCAGTGAAGAGTTTAGGGTAAGTCCAAGCCCCCAACCCTCATTTACTAAATCCTCAACCGCCGAAACCTTGACCCTAAACCCTCAAGAGTCCCTAAACCCTCAAGAGTCCCTAAACCCTCAAGAGTCCCTAAACCCTCAAGAGTCCCTAAACCCTCAAGAGTCCCTAAAACCCTCAAGAGTCCCTAAACCCTCAAGAGTCCCTAAACCCTCGAGAGTCCCTAAACCCTTAAGAGTCCCTAAACCCTCAAAAGTCCCTAAACCCTTTAGAGTCCCTAAACCCTCAAAAGTCCCTAAATCCTAAGGAGTCCCTAAGCCCTCAAGAGTCCCTGAGCCCGAACATCGTATCGTACCTAAAACGGCGCCCGCACGGAAGTGAACACTACTTGGAGGATCGAGGGAATTAGCAAGTATGGTCATAAGTTATAAGTACTTTAATTGGGGTTATAAGTAGTTAGAAGTATAGTTGCCTTATTAATAACCCTAGTTACTAAGTCCCATGATCCTTTAAGTACAAAACCCACACCAAAAGGTTGGTGAACAAACCCTGAAGCCCAAACCCTCAAACTATATTAACCCTGTACCCTAAGCCGAAGATCCGAATCAACCCTGAAACAACTTCAACCGAGACCCTAAACCCTAAAACTCCTAAGCCCCAGGGTATAACTTACTTCCCCCAATCAGCCACAAACAGTAACAGGTTAAACATTCCGATTCCTCGTAAACACAATACAAACCAAAAACAGCTTAAAGGTTGGGTATTGGGATATTAAGCCCTAAACCCTAAACTCCTAAACCCTTAACCCAAAACCCCAAACCCTTCTCCCTGGTATTTGGGGATCGAAAGAACCTTAACCACACCCCCTAAAAAGGCCAAAACCCTAAAGCCTAAACTCCTAAACCCTTAACCCTAAAGTTGGGGATCTAAGGAACCTCACTAAAGCCCTTCCACAACGCCTAAAAAGGCCAAAGCCCTAAAGCCCAAATTCCTAAACCCTTAACCCTGACCCCCTAAAGCCCTAAACCCTAACCCTTATCCCTAGTCCCTAAACCCCTATAAACCCTAAACTCCTATTCCCTAAACCCCTTAGACCCCTAAACCCTAAACTCCTAAACCCCTAAACTCCTAATCCCTAAACCCTCAACCCCTTAGACCCCTAAACCCCCAAACTCCTAATCCCAAAGTCACAGGCTCCTCCAGCTTCGACCGGCATTCTGCGATGCCCGGGGGGAGCTCTGCCTTTGTCTCCTGGGTTCCGGTTGAACTTTTGCATTAACGGTTTTAGGGTTCCTTTCAAGGGATCTATAAGGAATCCTTAAGGGTTCCTTTAAGGGATCTATAGTAGGGTTTAGGGTTTAGGGTTTTAGGGGTTTAGGGTTGCGCTCAATAGGGTTTAGGGTTTTAGGGTTTAGGGTTTAGGGCTTTAGGGTTTAGGGTTTTAGGGTTTGGGGTTTTATGGTTTTGGGTTTAGGGTTTTAGGTTTTTAGGGTTTAGAGTTTGGGGCTTTAGGGTTTAGGGTTTGGGGTTTAGGGGTTTAGGGTTTACCATAAAGGGATCTATAAGGAATCCTTAAGGGTTCCTTTAAGGGATCTATAGTAGGGTTTAGGGTTTAGGGTTTCGGGGTTCCTTTAAAGGGGTCTATAGGGGTTCCTTTAAAGTTAAAGGGATCTATGAAAGTTTACCCTAAGGCTTCTAAGAGGGTCATGGGATGTCTGGGGGGGATGTTTATCTGTATATGGGTGGTTGTCAGATCGTACCTCTAGAGGTTTAGGGTTTAGGGTTTAGAGTTTACAAAATTATGGTCCCTTTTTGGGTCCCTATTATGATACGGCACCTAATATTTAGGGTAACCAAAAAGGGACCATAATTTTGACAACCACCCATTAAGGGTTTGGGGTTTAGCATTTGTGGTTTAGGGTTTCCGGTATAGGGTTTTGGTTGTAGGCTTCGGGGGGTTCCGGTGTATGGTTTGGGGTTCAGGGTCCCGGTTGAAATTTTGGAGCTTATATTAGAGCTTAGGGTTTCAGGTTCAGCGTTTAGATTGCGGGTTGTTGCTTTTACAAACTCAGTGCTTTCAATCGGTCAAGCGCTGTGGTTTTGATGGTTTTCTTCTCCTCAACTGGCAATGCTTTTCAAGGGTCTAGGCCACTTGCGTTTGTAGGCTTCCTTTAAGCGCCCCTCTGATGTTTCGTTTAAGAGTTTAGAGGGATTCTGGGGTTCAAGATTCGGGGTTTCTCACTTGAGGGTTAGACCGTAGAGTAATGCTGCAGGGGAGGTTTAGCTTAGCTTGACAAGGCTTTAGGTTTCGGGTTTTGGGGATGGGGGTTTAGCATGATACACGGGTTCATCTTGGGGCTTGCATCTATGGAGCCATGCAAGGAAACCACCAAGAAGTTAGGCAATTCCGAGCTCCGACAGCATCGTAAAGCTAACACATCGCAAAGACCAGGATACTTCCTCAAAACGAACTCCCAAAACCCAAAACCAAAGTAACACTTTCCAGCCCTAACTTAAGCTCCACACCGTTCGATTCACAACCCCTAAATCTTAAGGCGTTTACTGCAGACCCCTGATTAGCGATCCCCCCTCGAAGGGGTTTGTTAACCAGCCGCCTGTTAACGCCCATAAAAGAAAAGGAAATTAATTCACAGTGGTCTGCATATGGGCAGTTGTCAAAATTATGGCCCCCATTGGGGTTCCCTAAGTATTGGGTGCCTTACTATAATCAGGACCCAGAAAGGGACCATAATTTTGACAACCACCCATATTGATGATTCCTAGGCCGAGGGGTGATGCATTCCAGCCGTGACCCTGAAACACAACCTGCAAAAATGTTGGTGCTGTAATCGGATCTTTAAGCTTTAAGCCAAAACTCCCGAACCCTTAGTCATATTCCAAGATCGCTTATAGATCCCCCTTATCAAACCTGTGGAAACCCTGACAATTAGGGTTCAGGGTTCAGGGTCACAGAGCCTTGAATCAGCAACCTCATGGAGCCCTTTAAATCAACCCTAATTACACCCTGAACCCCAAACCTATAAGCCCTAAACCCTACACCTTATGCCCGACACCCAAAACCCTAAACCCTACACACTAAACCCTAAACCCCTGTCACACCCTACACTTTAAACCCCGTAAGCCCTGAACCCTAAACCCTACTATAGATCCCTTAAAGGAACCTTTAAGGATTCCTCATAGATCCCTTTAAAGGAACCCTAAATCCCAGACCTTAAACCCTAAACCCCAAACCCTAAACCCTAACACCCTAAAACCCTAAACCCTAAACTAAACCTAAAATCCTAAACCCTAAAGCCTAAAACCCTTCAATTCCATCCTCGTTTTGGAGGCCCTGGGCCGACCGAGATATGGGCGCGAGGTCCTTTCGACGCACACCGATCCATAAAGCGCTTTAAAGCTTCGGGTTCCTTTAAAGGGATCTATAAGGAATCCTTAAGGGTTCCTTTAAGGGATCTATATTAAGGGTTGAAGGGTTTAGGGTTTTAGGGTTTAGGGTTTGGGGTGTAGCGCTTTTGTTGTTTCTTGTTGCTTGTGGGCTCTTTTCCGACTGCCGAACGGGTGTAGCACTTTAGGGTTTAGGGCTTAGGTTTAGGGCTTGGGGGTTTAGGGGCATGCACGCAGTGTTGTATCTACATGCTTTGTATAAGCAAGCAACGAACACATACACGCAGTTCCACATATTGACTTCCCTATTTCTTCATCCGCTTCCGACGGGGCCCCTTCAATGAACCCTCTCGAGAACTGCATGAAACCAGTCATGGCAGGTCGAGGCCGACGGCGGGCGATGAGGCGCATAAAAACGAATTCTAGTTTGTGTAAAATGTTTATTGTATGGGCCCTAATACATAGAGTGTGTGTAGGGTTTGGGGTACATTCACTATTTAGTATGTTAGCTTTAATACTTAGTGTGCTTGGGGGAACGATAAACGCAGATATATGATACCGTGCGTAGGGAGCAATAACCCTAAACCCTCAACCTTAAACCCTAAAAACCCTGAACACCGTAAGAACCCTAAACCCTAAACCAGAAACCCTAAAAATCCTAGACCTAGGCAGCAAGATTGGTCGTATTTCAGGCTCAACCCCCCGAGGCCTGCGAGGCCTCTGAACCTTAAACCTTCCCTGAATATTTAGGGTTTAGTGTTTAGGGTCTTAGGGTTTTAGGGTTTAGGGTTTAGGGTTTAGAGTTTAGGGTTTAGGGTTTTAGGGTTTTAGGGTTTAGGGTTTAGGGTTTTAGGGTTTTAGGGTTTAGGTTTTAGTGTTTAGGGTCTTAGGGTTTAAGGATTTAGGGACCTAGGGTTTAGTTAGGGTCCTCTGAACCTTAAACCTTCCCTGAATATTTAGGTTTTAGTGTTTTAGGGTTTAGGGTCCTCTGAACCCTAAGCTTTCCTGAAAATTTAGGTTTTAGTGTTTAGGCTCTTAGGGTGTAGGGATTTAGGGTTTAGGGTCCTCTGAACCTTACACCTTCCCTGAGCAGCAAGCTGGCACCAAACCCGAAACTGCAAAAACAAACCGAAGTTGCATTGTAAGGCATTTCAGGTTTAGTTGTTGCATCAAAATGGCCCAAAAAACCTTACATAGTCTGGTCTTTGGGCCCAACAGCCTTAATATATGAGTCCTTAGACCTTAGAGCCCTAAAGAAAGAAGGGGGGAGGGGGCCTTTAGGGTGGGTCTGGAATTAGTTTGGGATTTTTTTTTCTTTTGGGCATTTTTTTTTTGTGGTTTGCTTGGCCGATCCCTGTGGAGGGTTCATCGGGGACGTAGAAAATTTGCACCGCACCACAGCTCCAGCGCTTCGACGCGCAGGATCCCTGTGGAGGGTTCATCGGAGTTTCCTTGATGTCGTCGTGGTCGTCGTCCTGGTTGTTGTTGTTGTTGTTGTTGCTGTTGCTGTTGCTGTTGTTGTTGATGATGTTGTTGTTGGTCGTGGTTGTTGTTGTTGCTGCTGTTGTTGTTGTTGCTGTTGTTGCTGTTGTTGTTGTCGTTGGTTGCTGTTGTTGTGGTTGTGGTTGTGCTTGTGGTTGACAGGGTGAGGGATCAAAAAAAAATTAAATAAGGATCAAAAGATTAAAGCACCAGGGTCAAAAAACTAAAACAATGATGAAAAAATAAGTAACCCTGTGACATTTTCTGACATAACAGAGCCTTGCTTCTTATAGCATCTAATAAACATAACAAAAGACGACAATACAATATAACAGAAGATAACATAGAACAAAACAAGATCTTAGTTTATAGTGTAGTACATTGTAACATAGTACAATATAGTTTGTATATATAGAACATAATATTTGGTATATTATATAACATCAGGTTACATTATGCTAAATATTTTAGGGTCCATTACGATATTATTGCATATTCGATTGGACTATGTAGTATCCTATTGCTTGTATCTTTGTTTCTGTGATTCTTTCATGTTCTTTCTCTTTCGTATTTTCCAACTTTGCCTGTTTATTCTGGATTTATTTCTTTCTTTCGCTCGCTCATTTCTTTTATTTCTTTCTGGTGTTCTTTCTTTATTCATTTCATACTCCCTTCCTTCCTTTCTTTCTTGCTTTCTTTTTCATTTATTTCGTTCTTTTTCTCGTCCTTTCTTTCTTTCGTCCTGTCTTCGTTTCTTTCTTTCTTTTCAGATACAGCAATTCTTGAATTTTTCCAAGGGGGAACACTGTTTTCCTATGGATTCTCTTTCATTTCCTAAGGATTTGCTTGGTTGCTCCTCTGGAAGACATGATTTTCCTACAGATTCCGTTGTGTTTTCCAAGTTTTCCTTAGTTTTTCCTAGGAAAAACACCATTTTTCTATTACTTATGGCATTCGTGTCATTTCTTCAGGTTTTCAGTAGGAAAACATACGTTATCTTTGGTTGTTCCTCGGGAAAATCAAATTTTCGTTACAATTTCGCATTTAGGACGGAATTCGTGTTGTAGCTGTTGCTGGTATTCCGCTTCATCACCTATCTTAAACACACCCCCTCATTTGGCGATTCTGGTTAGCGGGGGGGTTGGGGGGGGCGCAGCCCCCCCCATTTGCAGACACAACGCTCACATGATGGGTTTCGAAAACACTGTTTGAATCAAGCTTGCACGGCTCGAAAAGCGCGGCGGTGGGTCTTTCGTTCTTCCGTGCCTGTTCGTGTCTCTTCTTCCGTTAGCACTCTATAACATAATATAACATAGTAAACCATAAGAACGACATAAGATGGTTCGACATCACAAAAATAGTGTGACATTTTCTGACATAACAGAACCTTGCTTCCTATAGCATATAATAACATAATAAAAGACGACGATACAACATAACAGAAGATAACATAAAACAAAACAACATCTTAGTTAATTTATGTCATTTCGTCTTTCTTTATTTCTCCATTTTTTGTTCATTCGTTATGTCTGTATTATTTGCTTTTCTTTGTTTCTAACTCTCGTTCGTCCTTTCCTTGTGTTTTCTTTTTTCTTTCCTTATAGCTTTCTTTATTTATCTATTTGTGTATTTTTGATTTCTTTCTTTCCTTATAACTATGCTTTATGTATTTCGTTCTTTCTTGCTTTCTTGCTTTCTTCCGCTCTTTCTTTGTTTCGTTCTTTCTTTATGTTTCTTTCTCTCTCTCTCTCTGTCTTTCTTTCTTTCCTTCGTTCTTTCTTTCTTTTTTTCTCTCTCTCTCTCTCTCTCTCTTTCTGTGTCTTCTTTCCTCCGTTACCACCCCCCTCCTTTCGTGGATACCTGTTTAATTTTTTTGTGATCCTTATTTAATTTCTTGTTGATCCTTATTTTGTTTTTTTGATCCTTATTTAATTTGTTTTTAACCCCTATCCCGTGGTTGTGGTTGTGGCTGTGGCAGAGGACTAGGGGACCGCATGCACCAGGGGACCAGGAGACCACGGGACCAGAGGACCAGCAGACCAGAGGACCAGGGGACCACAGGACCAAGGACCAGAGGACTAGGGGACCGCGAGCAGAGGACCAGGGGACCACAAGACCAAGGACCAGAGGACTAGGTGACCGCATGCACAAGGGACCCTTGGCCGCACCTCGCAAACAAGGGTAGGCCGCACCTTGGAAAAAAAAAACCATGGCCCCTATCCCGCTTTACTGACCTAAATTCGCCTCGGCTCGGCTTAGGGTTGAGGGCGTGACTTAAGGACTGATTTATGAGGCTCTCTATGCCGAAGAAAAAAAGCCAAGAAGCCGAAAAGCCAAGAAGCCAGAAGCCAAGAAGCCAGCTGTTTTCCTATGGATTCTCTTTCATTTCCTAAGGATTTGCTTGGTTTCTCCTCTGGAAGACATGATTTTCCTACGGATTCCGTTGTGTTTTCCAAGTTTTCCTTAGTTTTTCCTAGGAAAAACACCATTTTTCTATTACTTATGGCATTCGTGTCATTTCTTCAGGTTTTCAGAAGGAAAACATACGTTATCTTTGGTTGTTCCTCGGGAAAATCAAATTTTCGTTACAATTTCGCATTTAGGACGGAATTCGTGTTGTAGCTGTTGCTGGTATTCCGCTTCATCACCTATCTTAAACACACCCCCTCATTTGGCGATTCTGGTTAGCGGGGGGTTGGGGGGGGCGGCCCCCCCATTTGCAGACACAACGCTCACATGATGGGTTTCGAAAACACTGTTTGAATCAAGCTTGCACGGCTCGAAAAGCGCGGCGGTGGGTCTTTCGTTCTTCCGTGCCTGTTCGTGTCTCGTCTTCCGTTAGCACTCTATAACATAATATAACATAGTAAACCATAAGAACGACATAAGATGGTTCGACATCACAAAAATAGTGTGACATTTTCTGACATAACAGAACCTTGCTTCCTATAGCATATAATAACATAATAAAAGACGACGATACAACATAACAGAAGATAACATAAAACAAAACAACATCTTAGTTAATTTATGTCATTTCGTCTTTCTTTATTTCTCCATTTTTGTTCATTCGTTATGTCTGTATTATTTGCTTTTCTTTGTTTCTAACTCTCGTTCGTCCTTTCCTTGTGTTTTCTTTTTTCTTTCCTTATAGCTTTCTTTATTTATCTATTTGTGTATTTTGATTTCTTTCTTTCCTTATAACTATGCTTTATGTATTTCGTTCTTTCTTGCTTTCTTGCTTTCTTCCGCTCTTTCTTTGTTTCGTTCTTTCTTTCTTTATGTTTCTTTCTCTCTCTCTCTCTCTCTGTCTTTCTTTCTTTCCTTCGTTCTTTCTTTCTTTTTTTTTCTCTCTCTCTCTCTCTCTCTTTCTGTGTCTTCTTTCCTCCGTTACCCCCCCTCCTTTCGTGGATACCTGTTTAATTTTTTTGTGATCCTTATTTAATTTCTTTTTGATCCTTATTTTATTTTTTTGATCCTTATTTAATTTGTTTTTAACCCCTATCCCGTGGTTGTGGTTGTGGCTGTGGCAGAGGACTAGGGGACCGCATGCACCAGGGGACCAGGAGACCACGGGACCAGAGGACCAGCAGACCAGAGGACCAGGGGACCACAGGACCAAGGACCAGAGGACTAGGGGACCGCGAGCAGAGGACCAGGGGACCACAAGACCAAGGACCAGAGGACTAGGTGACCGCATGCACAAGGGACCCTTGGCCGCACCTCGCAAACAAGGGTAGGCCGCACCTTGGAAAAAAAAACCATGGCCCCTATCCCGCTTTACTGACCTAAATTCGCCTCGGCTCGG
This sequence comes from Symbiodinium sp. CCMP2592, assembly GCA_905221615.1. NCBI lineage: Eukaryota > Dinophyceae > Suessiales > Symbiodiniaceae > Symbiodinium > Symbiodinium sp. CCMP2592. The sequence goes on from CAJNDT010005668.1 coordinate 478,957, forward strand.
CTTAGGGTTGAGGGCGTGACTTAAGGACTGATTTATGAGGCTCTCTATGCCGAAGAAAAAAGCCAAGAAGCCGAAAAGCCAAGAAGCCAGAAGCCAAGAAGCCAGGGAAGCCGAGAAGCCAAGCCAAGCGCGCACACAAGCCAAAAAAAAAAAAATGCACCCAAAAAAAAATAAAAAAATCCTGAAATAAATACGCCTCCCTTTAGGGTCTGGGTTTCAGGGTTTCGAGACTGCCAGCCTCACCCCCTGCAGCCCCATCCCCTCCACACCCCCCCCCAAAAAAAAAAACAACAAATGGGACTTTCCGAAAATAGGGGACCCGAATATGATACCCTAAATAGTAGGACCCTTATTATAAGGACCCTAAAATTTGGTACCCCTATTTTCGGAAACTCCCAAATTCAACAGCACCAAAAAAAGGTTTAGGGTACAGGGGTGTTTTTGGTTTAAGGACCCTGTTGCGACTGCACGAAGGTAGGGATTCGGGCTTTAGGGTTTGGGTTTAGGGGTCAGGGTGGTTCAGGGTTTAGGGTGTAGTTGTGGGTTTGGGGTTTTGGAACGTGATTGTCCTCATGCCCGTGACGCAATTGGGATCCCAGCACGACTCTTTCTTATTCCATGTTCCAACTTTCGCGAGTTCACTGCACACAAACGCCGTATAATATTATGGAACCCACGATGCCCTAAGTCCCAAACCTGAAGCAGCCTAAGAACCCTGTGATCAAGCACACAAAGGCCTCGGCAAGGGCTGCAAGCCTGAGCTGGCTCAGACCGTACTGGTACGAATCTTAGGCTTCGTTGATGTTGCAACAACAGGTGTAGGGTTTGGGATTTGAAAGTTTGCGGCTGTCGCGGGGATGGTGATTCCCGGAATCAGGATTTATGGGCTTGGATACAGGCCAATGACAGGGTTGAGGTCGGACGGGGCTTCAGGTTTTAGGCTGATGGTAGTTGAGCTTCAAGAGATGTGGGATGTGCGCGACGGGGGGGGGCCTCGGCTTCCGCAAAAAGCAAGTCATTCTCTATAGGCTGTACATTAGGCTGAACAGTTTGGAGTTTGAAGTAAGGCTTTCATCCAGCTAGCTGCACGTTCATGACGCCAGTCCCCAACATAGAAAGAAGGACATGAGATAAGTTCATGTAAGTTCCCTTGTTGGCTTCAGATCTCGACGTCAGGAAGTGTATTCCGAATGGTCCGTGCTTGGGAAGAACCGCTCGAACAGCCTCCCTTTGGGCAAGAAGGAGGTAAAGCCTTTAACGTGATCTTTTGGAGCGGCTTGCTACAGCTACGGACGGCCGAAACCTCCAAGGAGGTCCAGGCTCTCGGGTTTGGGGTTCAGGGTAAGGTTCAGGGGTTTGGGCTAGGGCTTCATGAAATTTCGGGCTTAGGCTTTTAGGGTTTATCGTGTAAGATTTGGGGCAGAAGCTTCAGGATTCCGAAGGACTGACATGAACCAGCTGTCAGGCTTACATCGCATGTGTCGTCAGGCAAGGCCTTTCTTTTTTTCCGAGCCCTGTGGAACATGCGTTAATCACTACTTTTTCGTGCTTGCTTGGAGCGACAAACCTCTGCAAAAAGAACATTTTTCTCGAACAAAAAACATCGAACACCAAAGGCCCTTACACGATAAACCTTAGAACCCCTTAAACCCAAAACCCAAAGCCATTTCAACCCTACACTCAAAAACCCAAGGGCTAGGCCCTTTACACCCAAAACCCAAAGCCCTTGAAACCCTTACAAACCCTAACCCTAACCCTAAACCCTAAACCCTAAAACCTAAACCCTAAACCCTAACCCTTTAAACCGTAAACACCAGACACTGAGCTCAGCAAGCCAATCAGGCTCCAACCCTACAAAGACTACACAGCAACATCCTTGGGCTTTCCCCAAAGGCTCCATGTACCTTTATAGTAGATACTTAGGCCTTAAAGGGGTCCCTATATAGGTACTTTAAGGCCGAAGTATATACTATAAGGCTACATGGAGCCTTAGGGTTCGGGTTTGGTACAGGGCTTAGGTTTAGTAGAGGCTTCAGGGTTTAGTTTAGGGTTTAGGGTTTAGGGTTTAGGGGTTTAGGGGTTTAGGGTTTAGGGTTTAGGGGTTTAGGGTTTAGGGGTTTAGGGTTTAGGGTTTAGGGGTTTAGGGTTTAGGGGTTTAGGGTTTAGGGTTTAGGGGTTTAGGGTTTAGGGGTTTAGGGTTTAGGGTTTAGGGTTTAGGGGTTTAGGGTTTAGGGGTTTAGGGGTTTAGGGTTTAGGGTTTAGGGTTTAGGGTTTAGGGTTTAGGGTCTAGTATAGGGATTAGGGGTTTGGCGTTTCGCGTCTAGTCTGGGGTCTAAGTCTAAGGGTTTAAGGTTTACAGAACGATTTTGAAGGCCATGGGGTTGAATGTAGGAACTTGATTAAGAAACCCTGTGCCTATAACCCTGGAATAGTGGGATTCAAAAGAAGGATTCCCAATAAAGGCCCAAGGTTTCTTGATCAGGTTCTTGCATTAAGAGGGTTTCAACAGCCCTGTCGGTGGCGAGGAACGTGAGTGGCTTCTGCCGCAGCACCGCACTTCCAGTGCCCCTGAGGCGCCTCAGAGACGAAGAAAGTCCTAATGTATGTGAGAACCTAAATTAAACCCAAGAGTAATCCAGAAATCAAAAGGGTGCCCTTTTTGATTTAAAGGGGCTTAAAAGGACCTAAATGATTAGAATAGTTGTTTCGTGGAATATGCTATAGTAGGAGCATGCTAAGGATCTAAGATCCCCAGCGCGAGGAAGAAAGTTGCTGATTTGGTATCTGAGCAGCAGGCTTCAGCAGGGTCAGGGGCCGCGTGACTCCAATCCTATGACTCCTGTGCAGCAGTTAAGAACCCCTGACACACGAAATAGCCAAAGGTAGGGTACGAAAAATGGAACCTAGCCGTAAACGTAGACCTTCTGGAATAACTATTACTTACGGCGCGGCTCCGAGAGCAGCCCTCGTCTGTTGCGAACTGCTTACTAGTGGGCAGGTCAGCTGCTAGGGCGGGCTGAAGGGCGAAGGCACTAGATATGGAAGTCTGAGCAACTAGCCATAGGACCCATAGAAGTTCCGAATTGGGGGTTCATATGTAGAATGCCATAAGGTAATCATAAAAAGGAACTACTATGTGGCCTATGGGTAGTGGTAGCATCCCCTGAAAGTCCATATTGTTGCTGCCCTTTCGTCAAAGACGTGCTCGAATTATTCAAGTCCCTATGAACTTAAAGTCGAAGCCTACAGACTGCATGCAGCAAGCCCTTCAGGAACCCTGGTCTAGTCATCAAGTGCCTTACAGCCCGACACCTTAAACCCGTAAACCCTACATCGTACACTCTAAACCGTCGCCCTAACATATAAGAACAATCCCAGAACCCCCGATAGATATCGGCCACACACCCATTAAGGAGCCGAGACCCCAAACTCAATTCAAGTACACCCCATAGACCCCCAAAACCCTGAAGGCGCCAAGCCCTACTTAGTTGCTGAGTTCATAAGCCCCAACAAGTGTACACTTGTCATTTTATAGTGGGTCGTACTACAACGGTATCCACTCAGCTACTATGTATACAAACCCCTAAGGCCCCGACCCTGCGCTCTCGGGGCGCATGGTCGCGGGCTGAGTCGGCACGCTCTCACTCCTAGCACCGGAGGAGTAGTAGTAGTAGCAGTAGTAGTTGTAGTAGTTGTTGTTGTCGTTGTCGGCAAAAAATAGTAGCAACAGCAACGAAGAGTAGTATGCAACGGCAAACCCTGCAATCCACGTCCCAGACCTCGTACAATCCTGAGAGAGGACCCCAAACCCCGGGAGAAAAAGCTTACAGTAAAGCCTCCACATATCCTGAGAAAAGCCTCCAAATTCCTGGAAACCCTGCTTACAGCCTCCTCTCTGGGTCGAGAGCATCCAATTAACAAAGGACCATGCGCCAACAAAAACGATCACAATGTAAAGAACGGCCCATACATGGCTCCAAAGAGCAGTCCCGCATAAAACCTTGCAAACAGCCCCTACAAGCCCCATAAGCCATTCTAGAGGCCCAGAAGCAGCATTCTAGCAGCCCTCTGACCTCTTCTGACACCTTAATACTCTTGGTCCTGCTCATCTTCCGCTGCTGCGGCCTCAAGTTAAGGGCTTAGAGTTCAGGTTTTTTAATGAAGTGCAATGGGGCCTTTTCTGCATGAGGTCCAGCCGGTTTCCGGCTTGCACTGTTACAGATCTCTTACGGACCTGCAAAGAAAAACCTAAGACCTGCCGGTTTAGGGCTTAGGGTTTAGGGCTTAGGGTTTTGGGTATCAAGAAACCCGAAAGGGCTTATAGGGCTTTTCTATAGAGGAATCCATGATTAGAACAGTCTCATAAGGGGTTTGGAGTGACTTTAACCCGAATCTAACCCTAAGCCCTAAACCCCTGAAGCCTAAACTCCTAAACCCTACAATGATAGACTAGAAGGTCCAGGAAGCCAAACAGGGCTGTAGGGCTTAGGGCTGCCGCCTTTCACTGCAAGGCATGCATAAGGGCTCTTTAAGGATTGAACCCGCTCTTATAAGGACTCCACGTTGCGTCTTCTGGGGGGATTAGAGCTGAAGGTTTATGGCTTCGGCATTGTGAGGGTGTTGTAAAAAAAAAATCATACAGGTTTCTACAGCGGCTACAGCAAACCCAACTGTTAATTTCTTAGCCGAGCTAACCCCCAAACCCCCAAAGCCCCAAAACCCCTTAACCCGCTATTCGGGACACGTGGGTGGTGCTACGGTTGATGATATAAATCCTGCATTACCCATAAACGAAATTACCACAATTTCCATAGTTTAGGGTCCTTAAGGGAATGCAGGATGTATATCGTCAACCGTAGCAGGATTTGGGGCTTGCGGACTGCACCCGGAGGGTCCCGGTGCAAAGCAGTGCCTATAGTTGTCACAGCGTCTGCCGAACAATTTCGGGTCTATCTTAACGTAAGATAACATACCACGTTAGGCATTCTTATCGTTTCGTTTGCTTATAAACGTCTTGAGCAGGCAGGCGTTGGTGAGTTAAGGTAGGGTTCGGTGTTTAGGATTTAGGGTAGCCAACATAACTAGTCTCCTAAACCCATGGCCATGTACCGAATCCGAATTACTGGATCCTTTGGACCCTTGGGACAACCTCAATCCCGATCCGCAACTCTCAAAATGCGCGGCGAGGAAACTGAAACCCCGCAACTGGGCCCGGCACAGGTGAGAGTTCTTCTGACCCGGCTGCTTCACCGTCTTCCTGACACCCGAATTCCGCCCAGGCAGAGAAGCCTGAAACATCCGAAGAACGGGTCGCAGTCTTCATCATTTGAGCCCCTTTTTTCGCAGCTTATATCAACGAACGAATATAGGTCATCACCTGCTAGTAGTCAAGGTGACTACCTTCATCAGAAACTGCAGACCCTGGATCCGCACTGCCGGGTGCACAAAGTAATGTGAGAAAGACCTGCCCTTCCACCGGAAACCTGCAAGAGCTGGAAACCGCATTCCCAGAGGCTCCTCATATACTACCATTATGGAATTAGGTTCCAAAAGACCATTCTTAATATGGTTTTAGGAACCTAGTTCCATAATGGTAGTACATGAGGAGCCTCTAGGATTAAGGACAATTATCCCTGTTCCTGACTCTTATGGATTGAGGCTATTGGGTTTCCAACTTTTCGGCTTCTACTGTACAACACATCATGTAACAACACAGACACCTAAACCACGAAAGCCCTTCTAGCTCTCATAGAGCCTGTATGAGCCCACTGGCAGTCACTAGCACCCTCTTGCAATCCTCCCAATGCCCACAGGAGGGTCGAAGGCCCATACATGCCCATACACCCTAACAAAACTGTTTGGAATAGACTAGTAGACAGCCGATCCGCTGCGATTCATGAGCGACACGGCTTCTGTGCTCTGATGCCACATTTTGCAACGTCTTGGCATCAACCCTACCTGTAAACCCTAAACCCTGTATCCTAAAGCCCTTAAAATCTACAACCCTAAAACCCATGCAGCCGTAAAGCCCTAAGCCCTAAAACAAGAAAGACTCCCACAAGGAAACTCGGGTCTGCTTGTTCGGGTTTAGGGTTTTAGGGTGTAGGGTTTTAGGGTTTTGGGGCTGTAGGGTTTTAGGGTTGTAGGGTTTCAGGGTTTTAGGGGTTTAGGGTTTTAGGGGTTTAGGGTTGTAGGGTTTAGGGTTTTAGGGTTTTGGGGTTCAGGGTTTAGGGCTTTAGAGTTTGGGGTACAGTTTTCTTGATTCAGATCTGCACTGACACAATCCTTGCTGGAAAAAAAGCTTCATGTGACTCGTAGAGTTCATGTAGAACTTACCTGTAGTCTCCATTGTAGTTCCTTTATCAAGTTTCTACATCTAGGATCTTCACCATGAAGCTGGTTGACCAAAGACAGGAACCACAATGGAAACTATAGGTAGTACTAGGGTACCCGGATTGGAAAACCCTGCACCCGCCAAGGTCCTTCAACCCTGCCCCTTAACTAGACCCAAGAGCAACCTAGGAATAGAAAGGGTGCCCTTTTTGGTTTAAAGGGGCTTATAAGGGAACCTGAACCCTACAAAAAGGGAATAAGGGCCTACTCCAGGTCCTAGTTAAAATGCCTCAGTCCTGATCCGTGTTCCCAGGCAACTTCACAAGAGCCAGTCAGCGAGAAATCACAGCCCCACCACAAATGTAAGAACAAGGACTGGATTGGGCTTAGGGGTGGATATTTCTGTGATACAAGGATTACAGGGCCCCTTGCTGCCTTCTTGGCTTTAGATTGCTACCCTCGCAGCAAAGCAGGTTCTGGCAGCTCCAGCTGAGTTTTGATTGGGTCGTGCTCCACTTACAGGATCATGGGACTTAGTACTTACGGCTATTATTTGGGCAACTATACTTACAAATACTTATAACCCTAATGAAGGTACTCATAACCATGCGTACTAAATCCCATGATCCCCCTCATAGACCCCTTATAGATCCCTTTAAGGAATCCCTATTATAGAGCCCTATACTGCCCTTAAAAGGAACCCTAAACCCTACTTACTAAGTCTCCAAGCAGGGGTCAGCAGGGGCGTCAACGAAGCACGTCAGTCTGGGGCTTAGAAAGCACCGTGTCAAGTAGAAGATTTGGGGTTTGGGGATCAGGCTGGGGTATCTATACTAGGATACCCAGTAACCTAAGAATAAAAAGGCCTCTCTTTTTGGTATTGGGTAACTTTATAAGGAACCTAGGACTACAAAAAGGGAATAAGGGTACTACTGGGCATCCTAGCAATACCTCTTAAACCCAAAACACCCAAAGGCACTAACTGCACCCTACGACCCCTGACCCCACCAATCCTCAACCCTAAAGCCGTGTCGGTGATCCTGAGGAAGTAGTACTTTGGAATGCCAGGATCCAGCACTTCACCTTGCAGGGCCAGTGTAGGGGTTTAGCGGTGTCCACAAGTGTAGGGTGTACGGAACCCCACATCGGCGATTGTTTGTATATTATAAGTCTCCGGAGTCTCCGGGGCAGGGTTGGTTTACATAGGGCTTGATGTGATTTCCGAAAGAAAAAGTTTTAGGATTTTCAGATGAGTGTGAAGGAGAGACGTTGACACTGCGTAGACTCTGCTTCAAGTGATGCTGGGTTGTGCTTGCTGCCGGCTTTGTGAAAGCTTAACCCGGTGACTTGCAAGAGGATTCTTCAGGTATGTCTCGGAAGCTGATGGGTTCAGTCTGCTTCACGATTTTCCCACGTCACTGGCGGAGTCCATGCACGCTACCAGTGAGGAATGGCCCGGGACCTTTGCCAAATTCCTGAACCCCTAAACAGGGATTTTGGTTTAGGGTTTGGGGTTTGGGGTTTAGGGTTTCGGGTTTAGGGCCCTAAACCCTAAACCGTACGGAGGTCCTGGCCCGTGCGACCTGATCTCGTGGTGGCGGCATAAGAACCCAGCGGAAGACTTCAAAGCCTTCCACCCAGAACTTCCGAAACCCTTCAATCAATTCAGGAATATACCTTAAATTATGGTAGGTTCCCCAATTAGGTTTAGGGTATATTCCTTACGTACGGGGTTGTGGAGGCTCTGGGGCATTCGATGCCTTCTATGACAAGCTTTGAGTGATGGGAGGCAGCTCTTCCTATCCTATCTGCCCGTACCATGGCCATAAGATGGCGTCGGATACCAATCTCCCAGCAGGAACAAACAGCAATGACTGATGCTTCCTCCGTTTCAAAGACCTTCTCCTGAACAACCCTCTTGAGACACCCTTCCATAACCCTACCAGACCTGTATCACAAAGAAACATTCTACTTGAATGTTAATTAAACTATCACTATCCGAAGACCCTAGAACTCCAAGCAAACAAAATCAAAGTCTACTTCGGGGTCTACAGCCTATTTGTAGTAAGTACCTACCTTGGCCACTTTGAAAGACGGCCAGCATATCAATATGACGTAGACTCTGTGGCCACGCAACCTCAGTCAAGACATCTACTCTCAAGAGCCCCGGCTCGGTTTCTCGGGTCTACATTCGGAGTGTGAAGTCCACAAAATGGTAGATATTTGGTGCCACAAATGAAGTCTAGGGTCTACTACTCCTGGGTAATCCTGGGTCCAGACCCATGCAATACAAACCCCGATGCACCATGGACACTGCTACGTATGCTTCGTTGAAAAGGGCCGAAATTTAGGTGCACAATAAACACTGCGATCTCTGCTTCATTGGCCGAGGTACTGTCGCCCTCTCGAGCGCCTCACACAGGGACGCCGGACCAAACTCTAAAACTCGACTGTTCAATTCCACCAGCACCACCCTGAACCCTTCAATTTGCCATGATCGGAGGCCTCGAAAGGTGGGATGAAGGTAGGTAGGACTATACAGTAGAAGCCAGAAAGTTGGAATATCATTATCGTAACCCCTTTAAGGTAAATTATGGGGAATCCTACCATTAATCCATATTCCAACTTTCTGGAGTTCCCTTTATAGGATCCCTTATGTAAGGACTCTTATTTGGGAGTATCCCACCTACCTTCATCCCACCTTTTGAGGCCTCCGACATGAACTCAAAGCCTCGAAAAGCTAGCGCTAGGGTAGAACCCCAAGGCTTCAATTGATGGGAGTTTCCGAAAATTGGGGGGGGGGGGTACCTTTAAAGGGATCCTTTAAGGGTTCCTTAAAGGGATCTATAAGGGTTCTATATTTGAAGGGTTTAGGGTTTAGAGTTTCCGAAATTAGGGGTACCTTAGGGTTCCTTTAAAGGATTGCTATAAGGGTACTATAAGGGTTCTATAATTCGAGGGTTTAGGGTTTAGAGTTTTTGAAAATTAGGGGGTACCTTATTAGGGGGCCTTGTAATAAGGATCCTACTATTGAGGGTACTGTATTAGGGTCCCTTATTTCCGGAAACTCCCTGATAATCTTCAGATTCAATTCTCTGCCCAAATACCAAGACAAGACGAACATCCCTAAACCTTAAACCCTGAATAACAAGTACAATAAACAACATCCCGAAACCCTCAACCCCTAAATGACAAAGCAAATCACAACCAAGACGAACATCCCTAAGAGGAAAACACGGAAGCCTGCCCGAGTCGGGCTTGGCGTTGTGGTTGTGTTGAATGAATTCAGATGCTCTGCTTCTTGAATCAAATCTTTTTTCAGGACATGAGGGTATTGGGGTTTGTAGAAAGTATGGAAAGCCCCGGTCCAGTGGAACATCAGATGCGACCGACCATACTAAACCCTATAACTCCAAACCCTAAAACCTAAACCCTATAACCCTTAAACCCTATAGATCCCTTATAGGAACCCTTGAGCGAACCGATCCCTTTCTTAGTTGCTGAGCTTTTAAGCCCCCATACCTTTTAGACTTCAGTTATATAGTGGGTAGTATTCTACCCAAAAGTGTAAATTGTATCCCCTCAGCTCCTAAGCCCATAAAAGGGACCCTTAAGGATCCCTTATAGATCCCTTTAGATTAACCACCATAACCCCTTGAACCCTAAACTGTATAGGAACCCTTAAGCGAACCCTTTCCAGAGGGATCATAGGGCTGCCCTCTGTAGAGCCCCAGGGATGAAAACGGGCCTTCAGCAGGGATTGATCACAGGGCCCCGTGTGGTATTTAGGTGTAAAGACCAGATTGTCCAAGTACGCAAATATTGAGGTTTTAGGTCCCAAAACCCATACTCTGAATGGTCTTTGGCCCTTGAAACCCTACTAACCTACTATTTGGGAACTCAGACCCTTTGGGAAGGCATCAACCTCCAGCAGCGTCCATGCGTCTAAGGTCCAAAGAACCAAACATTAGGACTGTAGCCCCGATCTCTGAATTCCAAAAGACATCTTTTAGCAACGGTGTCCTTTCTGCAATCGGTCAGGAGACCTGCGCCGGTCGGGTAAGCTTCTTGGACCCAGAAGGTCCATATACACTACTATTATGGAATTAGGCCCTAAAAGACCATGCCCATCATGGTTTTGGGGACCTAATTACATAATAGTAGTGTATATGGACCCTCTGGGGGGATTTCTTTACACTGATGGTGTTGACACTCTGTGTGCGGCATATGGCTTCTGCCTCGGCGTTTTTCCTTGCTATACTTGTAATACTTGTAGCACAATACAACCAAAAACCTGGGCCAAAATCACGAAGCATCCAACTTACTTTACTCAACAGTGAAGACATTGAGCAGCCGGACTTCTCCAAAAATCTGAGACCGAGGTCGGGAATTTCATGCTTCAAGGCAACCAGATCGGCTCAGGAGGGTTTATGGGGTGGCAACAACCCAAAGGCCCCAAAGTAGTTCCTTTTGGGGGTTCGTATATAGAATCCTATAATTCAATCCCAAAAAGGAACTACTATGGGGCCTCTGGGAAGAGCCCGGTTTTATGCAGGTTTACACGCATTTCATGCGAACAATCACTTCACCCATTCATCACACCCCCCCGCCCCCCCCCCCCCACCTATTCGAAGACGGCAAACACATTCCCAAAGATACACCTGATTTCATCTCCGCCGTCTCAAACCCATTGGATTGGGGGTGAAGCGAAACTGGCTCATTAGCAATCTCCAGGCTGTCTTTGTCTATTGCGTAACTGGGAACGTGTCAGTCAGTGAGTGAATGTGGCCGTGTGTGTGTGTGCGCTGTACTGAGACCAGAAGTCTTTCTCAGGAGCTGAAAGGACGGACTGTCGATTCTTCTGCGTTCTGTCTTTCTCTCTCCCTCCCCCCCTCCCTCCCTCCCTCTGTCCCTCCTTCCCTCCCTACCCCTCTCTCTCTCTCTCTCTCGCGCTCTCTTGCTGTCTAATTAGACACTCAACATGTGAAGCCCACTTAGAGTTTTAGTGCCCCCCCAGCAGTAAAGTAGCGTTACAAATTACACAAGCAGAACTCACCTGCATTTGGTTTCCAAAAAAGGTTACTTGCTCTCGCGTAGGGGGTAGGCGACAAACCATCATTCAGACTACGATAGTACTCTGATGAAAGATTGAGCACGTCGTCTCCAGTGCTTTCCTTGCATGCGTGCGGGAGACCTCATTATAGACAGAACCAACATTCGTGACGACAACAAGAAGATAATAACATTGCCCCTGCTGGCCTTGTTGCCATGCACGCACGGGATGGAGCAGCTGCAGGGACGTCGGCGTGAGCAAAGTCGCACTTCGCTGAGCTAGCCCTTTCTCTACGCAGTGAAGGCTTCTGCAAGTTTGGGATTTCGAGCCGAGCTCTATAATTTAAAGTTAGGGAGCTTAGCGTAAGGGCGTGTTCCTTGAAGGGTGCTGCTTAAGACTTACGGCCATCTCTGTTGTCGCTTCGGATCAAACGGGATCTAAACACCGAGCTTTCATGCCCAAGTACGTCTGATACACGACCTCTTCGGATGATGCATGATGCGACCCTATAATGTCCTACAAATGAACCAGATCACATCAGCTACTGAGCAGATGCGCATGCGGTTCAGGGTTTAGGGTTGAGTGGCGAGTGAAGCTGCGTTTCATGCACCTGAGAAACTACCCATAACTACTGCTGATGGACAAAATCCTGCTTGACCCTAAGGACCCTAAACTATGGGAATTATGGCATATGCCCATATGCCTTATTATGGGTCATGCAAGATTTTGTCCATCAACAGTAGTATCCCTTGCAGTTCCTTTCCCAAACGGTCCTATGTACTGTTATAAGTTATAGGAGATACTTCTCCGCATGATTATGGTAATTCCTAATATAGACACCTACATTCTACTATAAAGGTACTTTGGACCCTTTGGGTCTTTTGGTTACCTTATAGGATCGCAGATAAAACTGGTTAAGCCAAAACAGGGAACTACCATGGAGACGGTAGGTCTTTCGGTTGTAGCGTTTAGGGCTAAGGGCGTCACGGATCAACCCTGAAACCTCGAACTTCCAGCCTTGCACAGGAAAATCTAAACCCTCCCCAATAGCCCCTCAAAGTGATCGTACACTTTGTCCCGGTATTCGGGTTTGGAAGTTGACCGCAAAGTGAAAGTCAAAAGGGCAGTACCGGGGAACTTGGCCTAGTTAAAAACCCACAGAAAACCCAGTCCTGACAATACCCGGGTATGATTGAGGGTTTAGGGCTAGGGTTGGGCACACGATGTCATTCCGAGGCGGGCCTTGGAAGGGAACATTCAGATCAAAGAAAGTACCCAAAGGCCCCAAAGTAGTTCCTTTTGGGGGCTCGTATATAGAATCCTATAATTCAATCCCCAAAAAGGAACTACTATGGGGCCTCTTGGTAAAGAGTCACTATGGATAGCGAGTTCCATCCTGAAGATCCTAAAATACTGAACTAAGGTAACTAAGGTACCCTAAGGCCCCAAAGCAGCTCCATTGGGGGGTTCGTATATAGAATCCTATAAGGTACTCCAAAAAGGAACTACTTCGGGGCCTATGGGTAAGGTATAGCTAAAAACAAGGTATTACATTTTTGCAGGTTCCATGTTTGCTTCAGTCTGGCAGATGAGAGGTAATTAGGAGCATCCAGCCCCCAAAACGGAAAAGCCAAGCCCACAAAATCCTTCACACTCCACTTGCAATCGTGAGCCCGACCCGGCTGGAAACCCTGCTGCAGCAAGCCCCAGAATGCCCTAAACCCTAACACCTGGAATGTTCGGTGTTCTTCGCTTTCGGCCGCTTGGTCTTCAGTCGCGTCATAACCTGCAGTCTGCACGCGCCTGACCGAAGAATATTGGGCTGTCAGAGTTAATAATTAGAATAGGGTTTTGGGACCCATTATACTATACTTATAGCAGGGAACCACCAAGTAGGTGCTTAGAATGAAGAGATTCTATAGGTTTCGATGCCTGTAGCCTGCTTACAGAGCATCATCGGGTTTGGAGGTGTCTTACTGCGCTCTCTGTATTAGCTAGGGCTTTGGGACTCGTTTTTTCGGAATCACAGTGTTCTAGCAGGCTTCGACAAAGCCTCATGGTTTACAGAGGCCTGCAGGCGCCAGGGTGTCGATTCAAAGCGTGTGAAGTACCAGTTAAACAGGCTTCCCTAGCTTTTTAAAGTGCAATGGGGGGTCCCTAGTTTAGAGTTTGGAGTCTCAGGGCTTCTGGATCCAAGCGATTGCTTTCTTTTCTTGGGGTGTAAGGTAGGGCTCAGGGACACATGGGTCCAGTCCAACAAACACTGACCCCTAGGCCCAGTAGTTGTTGGAGAAGAGGATGGTGCTCCATCCAGAGACCTACCGCTTGAACTTCAATGGCTTCCTTACCTCAGGGCTCAAGTTAGCTTAATAATGGGTCACTGGGTTGTATGTTATATGGTTAGTAAAATACTAATTACTTAGGTAACTGGAGCCCTTTGGGGAAGCTTGTATTCAAAACGGGAATCCCTCCTAAGCAGAACCTTTAGGGCTCAGAGTTTGGGGTTTAGAGTTTGGGGTTTGGGGGGTTTGGGGGTTTGGGGGGCATTGTAGGAATCACAATCAGGAGTCCTTCCAGGGGAGGGTTTCTGAGGGAGAAGGTAGACCAGGAAACCCAATTGGACAACTACTTACTGAGTCGGGTTTAGGGTTTAGGGGTTTAGGGGTTTAGGGTTTAGGGGTTTAGGGTTTAGGGTTTAGGGGTTTAGGGTTTAGGGTTCACTCTCCAAATCGGCCTGCAAGAATAAGAGAGGTTGTGGTGTTTTTTCAAGATACACCCTCCGACCTCTAACCCTAAAACCTATAAACCCTATAAGCCCTATCAACCCTATAAACCCTACAATCCATATAAACCCTAGACCCTGACGTCTTCTGACTTCAGAGCCTTGACCCTTGAGCTCAGAACCCTCAACTTCTACACGCCCCAAACTCTCGCCCAGGTTCTCTCGCCCACCTCAGTTGAGGTTTACAACCCTTTTCGCCCAGGGTTTAGGGTTTAGGGGTTTAGGGGTTTAGGGGTTTAGGGTTCCAATAACTCGAAATCTCGGTTCCTCAAATCCCAACTTCTAAAACCTCGAACCCAGTGAAGCCAATGAGCCTGAGCCAATCCTACCTGCAGCAGCATACTGTAGGGGTCCTTTAAAGGGGTCTATAGACCCTACCTGCCGCAGCATACTATAAGGGCCTTGATAATCAGAGCAGGGTTTGGGGGTACATTATACTAGAAATATATGAAGGAGCCCCACAAATAGTATAGGTAATTGTTAGGGCCCCTATTACACAAAAAAATCGTGGGTAATGTCCGGGGGATGGTAAGCGACACCTACAGCTGGAGCTATGGGCAAGCCCTACAAAAACCCGCGAGCCAAGCAAACCAAACTGCCAAAAACTACCGTTACCATAGCAGCCCTACACAAGCCTCAAAAGCCAAAAACGCAACTGCAGAGCCCCGTCTAAGACCATACGACATCATGAGCAAACATGTATATCGAACTCTTTCAGTCCCGCCAACCAGGCAATCCATCAACCCCGTAGTATTAGCCCGCCGCAAGATAGAAACCTACGACAAAACCACGCTAGCTAGATTTACAAGGTTTCCGGGAACCTGCAGGGGGTGTTAAACCCTCTACGCCCAAACAGACCCCCTTACAGCAGCTTATAGAACCTACACACAGCTCCATTTTTAAGACACCAAAGAAACACACACACACACACACACACACACACACACACAACACACACACACACACCTAAACTAAACCCTAAACCCTAAACCCCAAAGCCTAAAGCCTAAACCCTAAACCCTAAACAAAAACCTAAACCCTCAGGCCCTAAATGTAAACCCTGAACCCTAATCCCCAGCCCCCAAACCCTAAACCCCTGAACCCTGAACCCCTTAAGCCCCTTAAACTAGGATGCCCAGCAACCTAGGAATAAAAAGGGCTCCCTTTCTATTGGGTAACTTTAAAGTTAGAAGGAACCTAGGACTACAAACAAGGAATAAGGGTACTACTGGGGCATCCCAAAAACCCAAAATGCCCCGAAACCCTAAACCCTTAAACCCCTAAACCCTATGAAACCTTTTGAAAGGAAACCCTTGCAGATCCCTTAAAAAAGTAACCCTAAACCCCGTACCTAAACCCCCAAAAGTAGGTTAAATACTAGCCCAAAATCGCAAAAAGGCCATTATTCTACATACTTTGGGGGTCCAGGTAAACCCTAAAAACCAAAAATGCTCCGGCTTACCTGGCCCTGGACGTTCGCGCGAGAAGGAGCTCCTCTCGACGCCTTCCGCTTTAGGGTTCTCGAAGGGACCCATAAGGGGTCCTTGAAAGGGATCTATAGAATTTAGGGTTTTCGAGTTTTTTCAGGCTTTTTGGGGTTTCGGCATTTAATTCCTAGTTGTTAGGGTTCAGGGGTTGGGGTTCATGGCTTCGGGTTTGGGGGTTGGGGTTTAGGGTTTTGGGTTTAGGGGTTTCGGATCTATGGCTTTGGGTTTGGGGGTTTCGGGTTTGGGGTTGGGGGTTGAGGGTTTAAGGTTGTGGGTTTAGGGTTTGAGGTGTGGGGCTCAGGGTGTTGGGAAAAGCGTTTACGAGGCTTTGGGTTTCGGGTTCCCGATTTGATTACTGATGGTTTTTGTTTCGGGGAGGAAACGCCTAACCGATCAGGAAGCAATCGCAGTGACAAGACACAAGGCGGAAATGCCAGCATTGACGAAATCATCATGACGGTTTTATCATTATGACCTACGGCAATGATGAAGACATCATAACGGCTTTATCATACAGCCTATGGTTGATGACGTAACCGTCATGATGGCTTTATCATACAATCTACAGGGGATGATCAACAAATCATATTTTAGAGTGGCTTTAAAATAGGAACCCTAAATGACTCATTCGTCATAAAGACCTTGGGCAAACGATGAACACGTCAACTGGCAAGCAAACTATGATGAAATCAAAATCGCTTCACTCTGGGTTTCAGGTCCCTATATGGGTTCACAAGTCGAGCTTCATGAAGACGTCAATGTCCTTCAAAATCTCTGCCTTTTTCATGGTGGCGTTCTGCTCGTAGCGCTCCATCATCTTCACGAAGGTAAGACACTTGAAGCGTAATTCCTTGTGAATTCACTACACTACCCAAGTGCTGCTGCATGAAGGACTCGACTATGCCGTAATCCGTGCTCCCATCGATCGCAGTGGTAAAGTTGGCCTGAGGCTTTGACGCCTTGACAACCCCGGCAACTTTTATGAAATACTGCATGTTCTGAATCTCGGAAGTTTTGAAACCAAGGGTCCACTCCGGCGGTGCAGCCAAGTGTGTAGTCCATGTGTAAACGGGTTCACAGTTGCTACAACGCGATGGAATGCGGAAGTCAAGAGTGAAGTCCGCCCCAGCAACACGTTTAGGGGTTTAGGGTTTAGGGGTTCAGGGTTTAGGGTAAAAGTTAAAGGAGGCATGGAATGATGAAGAACGGCGTTTGTGGGCCAACGACCTGTGGTCGTAGAGTCATAACCTCAAACCCGTCCAGTAATGGAGACGACCGGTTAGGGCTTTCGGAGTCTGTTGACTGGGAATGACAAGACCCTCTTCTTCATGTCAAGACCAAAACAATGCATCGCTACATGTAGCCCATATATTTAGGACGGGCGGGAGTTGACTGCGGGTCCTCCGTCAAAACACATGTTGCCAGAGACTCCCAGACCCCTTAGGTAAGGAAAGTACGTTAAGTCATAGTAAAATTCCAATGATTATCTAAGTAGTGTGCCTTATAAGTACCTTCAAAATACCCACCCGCACAGCAAACAAAACCTGGCCCCTGAACCTTTCAACCTACAGTTGACTTGCAGAACCTCCTTCGGATACCCCGTTCTATGGTAAATGATTAGGCTGTGCTGAATGAAACAATGGCGTAACAACGACCAGAAATCAATCTCTGGGCACGCCCCATGACCTTAAACAACCTGAAGCCAAAAGCCCGCACTCACCAATGAACCTGCAATTATGCTTCAAGGCTCCCCCATGAAGCCTGTATAAAACCCATTTTACAATGTAAGAACCTACAAAGCCGCATAAAGACTCTGAATGAAAGCCTTGAAGAATCCTTTATCGACTCACTAAACCATGTCGGGATTGAGCAACAAGCCTTGCCCGGGTCGTTCCCCTTGCAGCTGCCACCTTTGCAAATAGTCATCTGCCCCAAACTGCGGATTGGGACGTACTTGGAGGGTCATGAGACTTAGCAACTGGGGTTCCTGTTAGCGTGCTATACTTATACCTTCACTTATAGCCCCACTTAAGTTGCTTATAATAATCGTACTTACTAGGTGGGGGTTCCAGCTGTCAGTGGCTCCAGTTTACCGACAACCTTTTTTTCAACCTGCCCTTGCTAGAGAACTTACTAGTAAAGATTACTTAGGCTTTTGTCGAGGGGAGCACAGCAGGATGATTATTTGGTTGGCTTTCAACTTCCTCGAAACCCTAAACTTTCCTAAACCCTACTTGGAGGATCATGGGACATATCAGTATGCACAGGGCCCCTTCTCGGCTCCGTGTTTAGGACTTACGCTACAGGGTCTCAGCATGTGCGCTCGGTAAAGTCGAGTCAGGCACAGCAAGACGTGAACTAAGGTCTACGCGCGTCGCGTCCCAAACAGACCGAGATGCCTGCAGCTACGCGCGAAAGTCTCAAAGGATTTACGGTTCCTCAGCAAGAAGCACATAGAGCAGGCGCCAACTTTGCGATCAAAGTGTGCAAGTCACATGTTGCACGCTGCAAACGACGATCATCCCTAAACCTCAAACCGTGCAGGTACTGTAGGGGCCTTAATGATTAAATAAGGTTTTGGGGTATCTTATACTATATCTGTAACAGTCTGCAACAAAGAAACCCAAAAATAGTATTAGATGTATCTATAAGCATTCCCCCCCATTGGTCCGCGCCAGAGCGAGAGCTAAGCACCGAAGCAAATTCCGAACATTGACTCTTAGTCTCATAGTACAGCGCTGGGAGGGTTGTTCCTAAGGTAACTCTACTAATTCAGCCTGAGCATTGCAAACTGACACAACATGTCGGGGCCTTGATGATTGGAATAGGGTCTTTGGGCCCGTTATACTATAACTATAACCCCCAAAATAATACAGGTAAGCCTCCATATTACGGTACCCTTATGGATTATAGATCCCTTGTAGTAACCCTTTTAGGGCCTCTTTCAAAGCAACCCTATAAACCCTATTATATAGGCCTTATACTACACCGCCCATCTGCCTGTTCCTTGGCTTCGTCGTAGCTGCGCGGCTCCTGCACAGAGGTCGCTCCACCGAACAAGGGCAGGAAGCCTCAGAATCTCCACCCCAAAACCTGATATGTGGGCCTTAATTATGAGCATATGGTCTGGGGGTATATGATGCTGTAGTTATCATAAGGAACCCCCTAAATAGTATAGGAAATTGGATATCTCAGGCCACTATATTAAACAAGAACCCCCGAACCCATCCCAAACCCTGAACTTCAAACGCGACAATCACTACAACGAGACTTAAGGTATCGTCGACGGATACAGAAGCGAGGCTGCACTACACGCGGGTGTAGCTGGGACCTCGAAGAAAAGCCCGTCAAAAGGAGGCCTGCTGAAGGATGCCTAACGACCGTACCTCAGTCAGGGGATTCGGGTTTCTTTAGAACCATTGCTCGGGTCCGGTTTGTAGACATTCGAGGAAGACGTGACAGGCACACGCAAGTCTGCTACACCAACCAAGTGTATGCGCAAGACTTAGCAAACGAGCGCACGACCAGCACAGGGTCTGCAGATTTAGACATTGTCATCGGTTCTGGAACACGGACCTTGCGAAACCCCTGATCAAGGAAGATGCCTTAAGTTATAGCAGGATCCCTAACATGATTCAGGTACATTCCTTAGTTAAGGGGTTTTGAAAGGTCTGGGAGTCGTGGGATCAGAGGCAGAATCTAGGGTCTTCGGTTTACCTTAACGCCAAATAAACTGAGTATATAGGTAGGATGCTGCAAATAATATTAAAGTATTCGGTATCTTACGAATTCAGAATACAGAACCGGCAGCAGCTAGGCTCTGAGGCGTCAAGAAGGGCATTAAAACCATCGCCCTTGTTGCTTAGACTGCGGTGTTGGGATATAATGAGCATCGTAAGATTTTTCTGGTGACTCGAATGAATACTGTCTCTGTAGTTTCGTGACCTCCATTGTATATTCCGTCGCCATCCCTCAACGCAGAGTTCAGTTGGCTCCTCCATTCCCAGGAGTGCACAAACACCGTTGAAGAGCTCCAAAAGCCTATCAGGTGCTCAATCAAGTTTTATGACTGAGAGATGCCTGAGAGATTGAATATGGGCTTTTCTCTAAATTAGGATCTTTTCGGCCCCCCAAAATATGACGGCACCCTTACAAATGGACCCGTATATAAAGGGACCTCAATTTCGAGAGCTACCAAAAGATTGCCCTAGGTAGGCTTTGGGGCTTTGATTTACTGATGGCCTACATACAGAACAATCCAACAACTGTTAAGGGCTTCTTGCAGCTTCAATCAGAAGGGTTTGTCCCGCTCTTACATGCCGTAAACCGTATCAGGGACTCTACCAAAATTTCAAGTATGTTCTGTCTAGGGATATCGGAAGATCTGGGTAAGACGTTCTGGGTGTATTCGATCTTTTCTACGCTTGTGCGTGCGCGTGTGTCTCTATGCCTTTGAGCATATGCTCCTCTTGTTTGGATGCCAGCTGGTCTTTTCATGCATGCATATCATTTGTGCTTCTAACTCACTCCAAACCATCAGCTCTCGCCGAGCCGAAATCCCGAAACCAGCTGGCTTGTGCGCACCGGAGTTGTGTTCACGAAGAGTTTAAAACCTTAAACCCTGTATGACCCCTGTCCCCCAACAGTAAACGCATACTCCCGCGGCGAAAAGTTTTGGACGATGGCATGCAGTTGAGCAAGGATCCCCCGAATCCAGGGCTAAATAATATCGCTGAGGGCCGTATAAGGATGGTATTACGATTCGATTTCATCAGGCTTCAGAATCAAAATGCCACCTACCATCGTGGAGGTCAAAAGGGGTGCACTATGCAAATATTTCAATGTGACCATCAATCTTTCCATCCAGGGGGCCCAAGTACCAACGGCTTTCGTGTGCAAAAGCAATGGGTAAGATCTGTGTTTGTCATCTGCATAACACTCGCAGCCTGGACCCTGCCACGGAGGGAGCGGCATTCAAAGTGCCACCTGCAACAATCATGGACAGGAGCTGTGCCTGTAGCTCTTGCTGTGAAAAACTTATATGTTAAGAAACGACCCGAAAACAAAGGCTTTGGGCAGTTTGAGGGTTCGCGATTACAGTCATGGGATGGGGTGTAGAGTTTGGTGCGGGCATTTACAATGCATGGTCTGCACGGTGTTAAATGTTTGGGGATCTGGGGGTCCCGGAAAGACCATGGCATCACGACTACGAACTAGTCATTGGATGCCGATGAACGAAAAAAGGCCTGTTACTGTAAGCTTAAATATACGTGGTGAATAAATCGTGTCTGTGCTATCAAAGCATGGTGCGAAAACGGGCTTGGAAGCTTTGAAGAATTACATAGATAAAACCCATTGTAGACGTACCTGGTAACTTGCACGACCAGTGCTCGCTTATGGAAGCATGCCCCATAAACGAAGCGTGTGCCCGAATCAGCCCTCATGCTAACAGCAGAAATAATATCACTGGGCAGGTTTCTGCGGGCATCCGGAATTGGGTTTTCTTCTTGTTCAATCTCTTCTGGAAGTGTCAGGCTGGGTTCAGGGTCCAAAGAAAAAGCTGCAACATTCGACCCAGTCGCCCTTCAAGAGGACGCCACACCAGCACATCACTTCTCACCACGTTGTAACGCAAAAATTTGTTGAAGTGAAACTTCGCAGACTGCTGGGTAGTTGGATGCCCTCCAAGCTCTGGTTGAAGCGGTGACCGAACGTCAAGTTCTGCAGTCCGCTGGGTAGTTGTGTGCCATACAAGCTCTGATTGAACTCTGCGCCAAACGTCAGACTCTGCAGGCTGCTAGGTAGTTGGATGCCCTCCAAGCTCTGGTTGAACTCCCAGCCAAAGGCCAGACTCTGCAGGCTGCCGGGTAGTTGGATGCCCTCCAAGCTCTGGTTGAACTCATTGCCCAACGTCAAACTCTGCAGACTGCTGGGTAGTTGGATGCCCTCCAAGCTCTGGTTGAACTCGAAGCCAAACGTCAGACTCTGCAGGCTGCTTGGTAGCTGGGTGCCCTTCAAGCTCTGGTTGAACTCATTGCCAAACGTCAAACTCTGCAGACTGCTGGGTAGTTGGATGCCCTCCAAGCTCTGGTTGAACTCGAAGCCAAACGTCAGACTCTGCAGGCTGCTTGGTAGCTGGGTGCCCTTCAAGCTCTGGTTGAACTCATTGCCAAACGTCAAACTCTGCAGACTGCTGGGTAGTTGGATGCCCTCCAAGCTCTGGTTGAACTCGAAGCCAAACGTCAGACTCTGCAGGCTGCTTGGTAGCTGGGTGCCCTTCAAGCTCTGGTTGAACTCATTGCCAAACGTCAAACTCTGCAGACTGCTGGGTAGTTGGATGCCCTCCAAGCTCTGGTTGAACTCGAAGCCAAACGTCAGACTCTGCAGGCTGCTTGGTAGCTGGGTGCCCTTCAAGCTCTGGTTGAACCTGGCGCCAAACGTCAATGTCTGCAGACTGCTGGGTAGTTGGATGCCCTTCAAGCTCTGGTTGAACTCGATTCCAAACGTCAAACTCTGCAGACTGCTGAGTAGTTGGATGCCCTCCAAGCTGTGGTTGAAGCGCTCACCGAACGTCAAGTTCTGCAGTCCGCTGGGTAGTTGGATGCCATACAAGCTCTGGTTCAACTCTCCGCCAAACGTCAGACTCTGCAGGCTGCTTGGTAGCTGCGTGCCCTTCAAGCTCTGGTTGAACTCCAAGCCAAACGTCAAACTCTGCAAACTGCTGGGTAGTTGGATGCCCTCCATGCTCTGGTTGAACTTCCAGCCAAACCTCAGACTCTGCAGGCTGCTGGGTAGTTGGATGCCCTCCAAGCTCTGGTTGAAGCGCTCACCGAACGTCAAGTTCTGCAGTCCGCTGGGTAGTTGGATGCCATACAAGCTCTGGTTGAACTCGATTCCAAACATCAGACTCTGCAGGCTGCTGGGTAGTTGGATGCCCTCCAAGCTCTGGTTGAACTTGGTGCGAAACGTCAAACTCTGCAGACTGCTGGGAAGTTGGATGCCCTTCAAGCTCTGGTTGAAGCGGTGACCGAACGTCAAGTTCTGCAGTCCGCTGGGTAGTTGTGTGCCATACAAGCTCTGATTGAACTCTGCGCCAAACGTCAGACTCTGCAGGCTGCTAGGTAGTTGGATGCCCTCCAAGCTCTGGTTGAACTCCCAGCCAAAGGCCAGACTCTGCAGGCTGCCGGGTAGTTGGATGCCCTCCAAGCTCTGGTTGAACTTGGTGCCAAACGTCAAACTCTGCAGACTGCTGGGTAGTTGGATGCCCTCCAAGCTCTGGTTGAACTCTCCGCCAAACGTCAGACTCTGCAGGCTGCTGGGTAGTTGGATGCCCTCCATGCTCTGGTTGAAGTCATCGCCAAACGTCAAACTCTGCAGGCTGCTGGGTAGTTGGATACCCTGGTTGAGCTCTTGGCTGGAATCCCATGTGAGTGACATTGTTTCGTTCAGGGCAACTACATCAGACAGAGTCTTTTCCTCGAGTAGGCGTTCCCAAAGCATCCCGACACGACCTGCGCCAAGCTTCCGCACCACGTACCAGATCTCGTCGTGATGGACTTGACCCAGCAGCAGCTGGCACTGATCCATAACACAACCACCGGATGTCAGCACAAGTAAACCTGCAGGGTGGCCAACTCTGGTGGCGATGCGCTCTGCTACTTCCCACACCAGCTCTGCAGAGCTGACGTCCAACTCAAAGCTGCAACCTGCCAGGCAATGAATGCTCACGGTCCGCTTAGCCCTGTCCGGACCGTCCGTTTCAGGCGAGTCGTTCCAGGTCTGCTTCATGGTACGTCCGGATGCATGGCGTTGGCGGCGCTCGCAGCCGCGCAGTTTAAGGACCAGTTCCTTTGGTTGCTACGCGAATGAGGTCGGGCAGATGTCGGTAAAATGTGTATCAATTATGGACTCCAGGGCGAAGGGGTTCTAAGTTTCGTTGAGATTTAGAAGGTCCTTCATCATTTGATGTGCTTCCGATATTCACAGGGTGATGTTCGGATGCCCCCTACCCACTCAACCCATCTCAGTAAGAACCAAGCTCTTGCGGTGTGACCGCAGAAGGTGGGTTAGATTGTTCTTTACAGTTTGAGAGGCCTAAGGACATTGCACAAAACCGGACAAGCGCCAATTGGTCAAGGCCAGATTAAGCCCCGCTTTAACCCTGAGGCTAAGGTTTGAGCCCAAAAGCCTTAAAACATGAGGGCCTTAGAGCCTGCAAGCGTAATAAGCCCCGATAAGCCGAACTTGAGCCCCTGCGAGCCTCCATCAGCCTGACTAAGGCTCAACAGGCCTGAAGAATTTTTTTCCAAAAGGGTCCAAAGTACCTTTAAAGTAGAATGTAGGGTTTCTATACTTGGAAGTTCTATTATGATTTCGGGAAGTATCCCCCCATAACAGCACCTGGGACCCTTTGGGTTTGTCGCTCTGGAAATCCTACATTTGTCGATTCAACCCGTTCCTGCAGCTTCGGTGGAAGAGATGCACCTGCAAATGGGTGGTTGTCAAAAATATGGTCCCTTTTTGGGTCCCTATTATAATACGGCACCTAATATTTAGGGTGCCCAAAAAAGGACCCTAATTTTGACAACCACCCAAATGTTAGTCCTGATGTCCAGATATTACTCAACTCGAAAGGAGCATAAGCCCCAGTTATCCTTCTTAAAGCCGCCTGATCCCAATAGCTTTTAGCCTCTTGTCTCCAGCTGTGATGCCGGAATCCTGAACCGCAAACCCAATGATATTTTGATGGACAGGTCTTAGATTGAAAAGAGGGCGCAGGGTCTGATTGAGAAACAGAGGTTTCGGGTTTGCATGAGGGTTGGGGGTTGGGAAACAGGCTGAGGGTCCTTTGTCCATGCGCGGAAGGATTCGAAGCAGGAACTGTACATTTATGGCATGCAGGATTGAGGATTTGGGTTCCGGGCCTGGACATCAAAGTTTATGTGCCCAGGGAATGGTATCGGCGAACGGAAGAATGTGGGTCTTGTGCTTTCGGTTTCCCAGACGGTCCATATACATTACCATTATGGAATTAGGTCCCCAAAACCATAATAGGGATGGTCTTTTGGGACCTAATTCCATAATGGTAGTGTATATGGACCCTCTGGGTTTTAAGGCTTGAGGACTTCACGCTCTTGCGATGTGGAAGGCACAGCACAGAAATGCGTCTGGAATCTCTTGGGACACGACGACTCTTGACCAACCTGTGTAGACTAGCTGCCTTAATTGCGTTTCGCTCACTGGATATGCTTTCTCCAAAGGCTAGGAAGCTAGCGGAGATGCAAGGATAACGTGAAGGCAGCGTCAACAAGTTAACGGTACAAGCACACATTCAAACGCATAACAACCTGCTGCTTTTAACTGTGATTTGGCGCCAAGCAAGCGGTTGCTTTCGGACTCCTTAATTAACGCTGCAACCGGTAGTGTAGATGGTGGTTTGCACCGGGCAACCTTTGGTTGTTCTCGGACTGTCTCTACTGTGAACGGCACGTAACTATCGTCCGGTTTTATGCTCCGCTCCAAACGCTCTTCAAACATTCCTACCTAAAGCCATGCATTGCAATGCATCGTGTATTATTTCCTGCCGGTGCCCAGTCGCGGATTTTGGGGACAACATGTTCGATAGGAGGCTGCGCTTCAACACATCATGTCACTAACTATCTGCTTTGAACTATTGGATCGAATCATCCACTGTTCTGGATTCGCCGGTCTTGTAGGGCTCAGCTTGGAAATACTTTCGGTTTGCCCAGGCTTGCACCGCTCTTCATAATTTTTCATGGATTGAACGGCCTACAACAACTCGCAGAATCGCCGCTGTGCGCGTGAACAGGACCAGCACGACTAGAGGACTCGAGGACCGCAGGGTCATAGACGGCGGGAATGGAGGACCAGGGGACCGCTGTCTAGGGTTATGTAGGGTTTCGGGGTTTTAAGGACAAACATGTCCGAAAGAACAAAAAGCTCATTTGTTGCTCAGCAGCGAGAAACGAACATATATAATGTATATATATGTATATATATATATATATATATACACACATACATATGGTTTTCTGGCTGCGTAGGCCACACTGCATAGACTGCATTAAGTTACACAGAACTCCCAAACCTGCAAAATAGAAAGGTCCCTTGACAAGGATGTAACAACTTGTCAGATCCCGGAGCTTCGTGGATCGTGGGACAGCAAAACTGGCAATCATGCAGCACAGCAGAAGGCAACCTCTGCAGTTTGGTGTAGGTCCAGCGTCGTTCTTTAGCGCAAACAGCGTCGTTCTTTAGCGCAGACTATGTCGTAATCGAAATCTATTGATTCCATGTCGAACTGTAGACGCGGAGAATGCAAGTCAGGCCTTCCCTGGATTTGAAGCAGCAGCGTCCCATCATCATTAATTGGAGGGTCATGGGACTTAGTAAGTATGGTTAAAAGTACCTTCATTGGGGTTATAAAAACTTATAAGCCTAGCTACCTTGATAATAAACCAAGTTACTAAGTCCCATGATCCTCCAAGTAGGTGGCAAATAGACACTGCCTGACAGGCTGGTTGTTGTGTACGCGGCGGGCTCGGGTTTGGATGGCTCCATGCAGCGAGCCCTGTTGAAAAACAAGAAAGGGGATGCAAAACCCCCGAATGCCTCAAGTCGACACCCTTTACAGTAGAAGCCAGAAAGTTGGAACATGGATTTAGGAGGATTAGTGCTAGGATCCCTTATACTTTACTTTAAGGGCATGAGGATAATGATGTTCCAACTTTCTGGCTTCTACTGTAGAAGGTCTTCTGGAGCACAAGATAGGCTCAGGTAGCTTGCACAGCGGCCACAGAGGAGTTACAACGGTGAAGCAGCTACAAGGCCGCATGTACAGTAGATTACATTACCTTTGGTTAGTAGGGAATGGAGGAATGGGGTATAAATATACCTACTACTACTACTACTACTACTACTACTACTACTACTACTACTACTACTACTACTACAGAGTACTACTACTACTACTACTACTACTACTACTACTACTACTACTACTACTACTACAGAGTACTACTACTACTACTACTACTACTACTACTACAGACTACTACTACTACTACTACTACTACTACTACTACTACTACTACTACTATTACTACTACTACTACTACTACTACTACTACTACTACAGACTACTACTACTTCTTCTACTACTACTACTACTGAGTACTACTACTACTACTACTACTACTACTACCACTACTACTACTATTATACTACTACTACTACTACTACTACCACAGAGTACTACCACAGAGTACTACCACAGAGTACTACTACGACTACTACTACTACTACTACTACTACCACAGAATACTACCACAGAGTACTACTACGACTACTACGACTACTACTACTACTACTACTACTACCACTACCAGTCTTCCATTCCCTACTAACCAAGGGTAGATTACACCAGCCTACCACTTCAGTTTAGACCCAGAGCCTCAGAGCCCCCCATCCTAGAACCAAAGAGGCTCCTCATATACTACCATTATGGAATTAGGTCCCAAAAATACCCGAGTAAGTCTGGTCTTTTGGGACTTATTTCCAAAATGATAGTATATGAGGAGCGAAACCTTGAGCCCTGAACTGTGCGTCTAAAGCAATGTGCAACTCAAGTCCCGGGTGGTCTACAGGCCTTCGTCAGTTTGGTTCTTAACCCAGTCAGCCTCAACAAGTCAAGTTTGTAGCTTGCTTGTGTGGCTTGAGTCGGCTTTGCCCATGTGATGGAATGTCGTGCGTCACACGAATTGGAGGCGTCAAAGGATGAAGCTAGGTAGGATTCGGGATCCCCGAGAAATTTACAAGGACTACCAATACGATTTAGAGGATTACCCCACCTGCCTTCATTCTGCCCTGGGAGCCCTGTGAACGAATGTCGATGGTATTCTGGCGGATTCGGGCTTGCCTAAGGCTTGGTTGAAGTCTTCAGCTGTGCGCTCTCGTAGATCTGGGCTTTAGGGATATGTTTTTACCCCGAAGAGACCTGGGCAAGGACATGCGGGCTACTGAGGTATGCCAGAGCATTCCGCGCCTGAGGATGCCATGGCAGCACCGGTCCTGCAATTTTCACGGGGGCCCACTATGGGTTTCGAGGGGGTTGAGAAGAGCTCGATAACAACATTTAATTAGTCCGTAATGAGAGCTCGTGAGTGTGTGGGTGTTCGGGTTCATGCTTTTGGGTCTGGGGTGTGCCCCTCAGTCCAACTACGCACTGCTTCGGGTTGATTCCGGGGTGGTTGCCAGAAATTCTGTAAATTGAATACTTTTGGAGGTACAGCCTTAAGGTCCTGAACTTTGAACCTCTACCCCAAGGCTCCTAAGAGGGTCATGGGACGTCTGGGGGAGGGTCTGGGCTTGGGGGGCTCAGGTTTGGGATCTCATTAACGAAGGTCCAGGAGCATTATAGGGTAGACCCTAATCCGCAAACCCAATGCCTGGAGGGGCAGGGACTTAGTAAGTATGGTTAGAAGTAGGGTTATAATTCGGATAACTCCATTTAGGGTACTTATAAGTCTACATATAACCTACTTACTAAGTCCCCTGCCCCGCCAAGTAGACCCTAAACCCTAAACCCTATAGATCCCTTTAAGGAACCCTATAGATCCCTTTCCGGAGCCCTTTAAGAGCCCTTACTAAGTCCCCTGCCCCTCCAAGTAGAGTCTGTAGTCACAGTTGCTCGAGGGGGACTCCAGGTTTAGATTGTGGAAAAACTCCGCGTGCTTCCTTAGCATGGCTTCCCTGAGAGCCCAATACCCCTTAATTAAGGAATATGGCTTAAATCATAATAGGAAGCCCTATATAGTTTAAGCCATATTCCTTAATTAAGGGGTATTGGGCTCTCCGGGTTCGCAAAAGGTACCTACTTCGGTGAGGTAAAGCGGCTTGTTGGGCTGCGGGTAGTTTCGAGATCCGGAACTCAGCACGAAAGACCCGATGATCTAGATCCTAAGAATCCGTACATCCTGCCATCCGACTATTAGCATGGGTAGTTATACGTAGGGTTATAAGTACCTAGTTGGGCTTAGAAGTAAGTATAAATACACAGTAAACTCCATAAAGATTGAAACCGGATTAAGGCCAAATCGTGCTGGCATTCCCTACACATTACTCTTAATGATTGAGGCTATGGGGTTTCCAACTTTTTGGCTTCCACTGTAAATTTAATTGGCCCCAACAATAACCCCAGATACTCAGTTCCATGATCCTTTAAGTAGCCCCTGAAATCCTCCTTATAGAACCCCTATAGATCCCTTCAAAGGATCCCTTTAAAGGAACCGTAGTTACTAAGTCCCATGATCCTTTAAGTGGCGTTCTAGGAGTCATAGAGTCGATCTAACCGCCAAATCCCGAATTCGTCCTAACTTGGGGTGTAGGATTCCTCTAAAGGGATCTATAAGTAGGGATCGTTAAGGGCTCCTTTAAGGGATCTATAGGTAAGGGATTTAGGGTCTTACTTGGAGGGGCTTTTGGGACTTAGTAAGGGCTCTTAAAGGGCTCCGGAAAGGGATCTATAGGGTTCCTGAAAGGGATCTATGGGGTTTAGGGTTTAGGGTCTACTTGGAGGGGCAGGGGACTTAGTAAGTAGGGTTATAAGTAGGGATATAATTGGGGTAACTCCATTTAGGGTACCTTTAACTCTACGTATAACCATACTTACTAAATCCCCCGCCCCTCCAAGTATCGAACACCGATCTCAAGCTCCGAAAACTCCGGCCCTGCGCTCCTAAACCTCGAGCCGAAACACTCAAGCCTACACCAAACCTCTAAATCCTAAACGATGAACCATATTAGGGTGGTTGTCAATACTAGGGTCCCTTTTTGGGTCCCTACTATAATACAGCACCTAATATTTAGGGTGCCCAAAAAGGGACCATAGTCTTGACAACCACCCATATAACCCCAACTCCGGAACCCGAATCCGGACCCCGAAATCATGCACACCCCAGCCTGAACCAGAAACGGTGACGTGCCAATCGCAGAGTGTTTGAACCGAATGTGGAAGACCCCTACCCCCTGCCTTCCATCATGCCGCTCTACCTTGGATATACCGGATACTTTGAGGATTATGGGGCTCAGTAACTAGGGTGATTAGTACAAGTAGGGTAGCGATACTTGTAATTTAAAACCCCCTTCAAGGTACGCATAACTGTACCTACTACGTCCCATGATCCTCCAAGCACTCTGAGAGCTATACGGCAGTTTGGTTAGCGAAGAAAGACAAGACAACTAGAACTCCTTACCCTGCTGAATCAAGGGATACATAACAACAACAACAACAACAACAACAACAACAACAACAACAACAACAACAACAACAACAACAACAACAACAACAACAACAACAACAACAACAACAACAACAACAACAACAACAACAACAACAACAACAACAACAACACAACAACAACACAACAACAACAACAACAACAACAACAACAACAACAACAACAACAACAACAACAACAACAACAACAACAACAACAACAACAACAACAACAACAACAACAACAACAAAAACAACAACAACAACAACAACAACAACAACAACAAACAACAACAAACAACAACAAACAACAACAATCAACAACAACCAACAACAACCAACAACAACCAACAACAACCAACAACAACAACAACAACAACAACAACAACAACAACAACAACAACAACAACAACAACAACAACAACAACAACAACAACAACAACAACAACAATATTAATCAAAATAAAAATAATACTAATATTACTAGTAGCAATACGAAAATAGTAGAATATTAGAATATAATATAATGCAATATGATTTGATATAACATAATATGATATCATATAACATGATATAGTGTGTATATAATTATGTATGCATACACGCTTAAAAATCAGGCGGAACCCGTAATCGAGCTTCATATTGGCAGTCAGCTCCTTGAATTAAGTTCTATGGGGCTGTGTGGAGATTGCTTTTACTCTACGTAGTTGCCAAAATTATGGTCCCCTTTTGGGTCCCTATTATAATACGGCACCTAGTATTTAGGGTACCCAAATAGGGGCCCTAATTTTGACAACCACCCATATGCGGCTTCGGCTTCAGTCTAGGGCTTTGGTTCCAGGCTTCCTGGAGGGTTGCAGGGATGAAGGGTTTGGGTTTGAAGCGTTTACCCCAAGGGTCCAAAGGACCGAATAATGAGCAGGTACTCGGTTTTAGGATAGTAGTTATGTAGGTAAGGATTTCGGACGGAGAGTATATGATTATTACGTACTTGGACCCTTGGGGTTAGGGTTGTTTCCAATCCAACTGGACAACAAGCCCGAGTGAGTTCGAGTTCCGGCTTCCGGGGAAGTGTGGTGTGGGGGGGGGGTTGGGGGGTTCAGGGGCTCTTCAGGGAAGTTACAGGAGAACAACGAACAACCACGAGTCCCCCTCCCCCTCCCCCACGACTTTGCAGGTTCTGCACTTTAGGGCGCCGAGGGGTTAGGGTTCATAGGGTTTAGGGCTTAGAATTCGAAACCCGATGTTGAACTTCTGGGACGCTGCAGGTCAAGGTAGGCTGAATCAGCCCATAAGAGGGGTACGGGAGCACTGCGAGCCTTAATCAGGGACTTACACCAAGGAGCCATGCCGTCTGCCGCGTTCCAAACAAGGCTCTCATCCTCGTCACATCAGACAACACGCTTGAGTTTACTCTGGGCAGATAAGCAGATAGATGGATTAACTTTGGTGCTTCTGTGGTTGTGCCGCACATTACAATGCTTGTGAAAGTTGAGCGATCGAACGATAGCTAGCTCGCTGGCGAACTTGCTTGCCAGCTAGCCAGCCAGCTAGTTAGCTAGATTTGTAGCTACATAGCTAGATTGATACATCGATCGGTGGGTGTGTTTAAGTTTATCAGGTCTTGAGCTGTCTGCAGGCTGCTTGGGTGTGGGATTTGGCGGCTCTAGCATTACCTTCGCACACGAAAACAGGTTGCGCTAAAGATTTAAGGTAGGCATCGCTAGAGGTACTGATACTGTAGGATTAGAGATTGACATGCTGCTGTGCTTGCTGACTTCTTTGGTTCGTGCAATGGGGAACCGGAGGTTTAGATATTACCCAAGATTTCAGGAACACCCTAAAACCCAAAACCCTAGAACCCTGAAGACCTCATAAACTCTCAACCCAAAACCCCAAACGCAAAAGCCCTGAAGCTCTAAACCCCGGACTCTCTTGAAATCAAAGATCAAAGCCCGCTTCTGAGTCTCCGGGCACCATCGCCCTGCCCGTGAAGGAGACTTGGGGGATCTTTTCAATGGCTTCATTAAGTTACGCTGCGCTCATAAGGAAACCATATTATTTGCGATAGACCCCTATTATGGTATATAACTTGAATTAAGCCCCTTGTGGTTTTAAGGTTTTATAGGTCAGGATTTTTGGGCTTTGGGGTTTAGAGCTTTAGGGTTTAGGGTTTTTAGGGCTCCAAGGTTTTGAGGTTCTAGGGTTTAGGGTATAGAGCTTAGGCCTTCAGGGCTTTAGGGTTGTAGGGATTTAGGGCTTCGGGTCGTTTCAATGAACCAGCGAGGGTACTAGAGAGTCGATAAGGGTACCGTATGGGCGTATGGGTTGAGGGTGCAAGGGTGCATGTAGCCACAATTGCAACCATAAGGTAGGGGGGCCTTCATCAATTGAATAGCGTTTCGGAGTATACTAGGGAAGGAGTATATAAGCTAGAGATTAGAATCGAATAGCCGGAAAAGTAAGTTCCATGTTTGGCCGACCTAGGGTCTTGAGGTATATTATGCTATACTTATAATCAGGAACCCCCAAAAGCCCTTGTCTAATTATTAAGGCCTCCATATATTACTATCCCAAAGCCAAGTACATCACTATTGGGTCCTTTGGACCCTGAGGGTTGGCATCGGAGCCTCGGCTTTCACACTTGGAACAAATTGAGATTACATGGCCCCAAAAGTAAGTATGTAGAATAATGGCCTTCTATAAGTTTTGGGCCACTATTTTACCTACTTTGGGGTGTTTAGGTTCATAGGCACCTACAACTCTAAACTCTACTTGGACGGGCAGGGGACTTAGTAAGGGTTCTTAAAGGGCTCCTTCTAGGGATCTCTACTGTTCCTTAAAGGGATCTATGGGGTTTAGGGTTCAGGGTCTACTTGGAGGGGCAGGGGACTTAGTAAGTAGGGTCATAAGTAGGGTTGTATTTGGGGTACGTCCATTGAGTGTACTTATA
The DNA here is from genome assembly GCA_905221615.1 of Symbiodinium sp. CCMP2592. Taxonomy (NCBI): domain Eukaryota; class Dinophyceae; order Suessiales; family Symbiodiniaceae; genus Symbiodinium; species Symbiodinium sp. CCMP2592. The sequence continues at coordinate 511,861 of CAJNDT010005668.1, forward strand.
ACTCTACTTATAACCTACTTACTAAGTACCCTGCCCCTCCAAGTATAACCCTAAACCCCTAGACCCCTAAAGCCCGATTAACCCTAACCCCTATTTTCTAAAACTACAAACCTCTACGTGGAGGGTCGGGGGACTCAGTAAGTAGGTTATAAGTATGGAGTTATAAGTGCCCTAAAAGGACTTACCCCAAATAGAACCCCACTTATACCCCTACTTACTAAATCCCTGCCCCTGCAAGTGTACTCTCTAACCCTAAACCCCTAGACCCCTAAAGCCCGAGTAATCCCTACACCCTATTTTAATTTTCTACAACTACAAACCTCTAAACTCTAATCCCTGGGCATGTAGATCAAACAAGGCAAAACCCTGGGGCTCCAAGTATATAAATAGTACCTACTTTGGGGTCTTAAGTCTACAAATACCACCTACTTTGGGCTTTTTGGAGACCCAGGGAAAGGCCGAGACCTTCTCGAACTCCAGGGCGCCAAAGCGCAAGCTCGCCAGAGCGGCCTGGTGATGAGGATCTTTGGAGTTTAACCCTAATAGGGCCCAAGAAAAGCACATAAGCACAAATTAGGATAGGGATATCCCATATAAATCCCCTTATAATGAAGCCCAATAAGGTGGGGATATCCCTATAAAATGCTTATGCTTATGTGCTTTTTGGGTCCCGAACCCTAAGGGTCCATGTGCTAATAGGGGCTCCTTTAAGGGGTTCCTTGAAGCGCTCTTAGGGGTTCCTATAAGGGTACCCTGAAGGTGTAGGATTTAGGGTTGAAGGGTCCATGTACCCAAATAGTATATATACTTTAGGGCCCAATGCACCTACCTAGGGAGTACTGTAAGGTTACAGTTTATATACTATCGGGGTACAAGGACCCTTAGGAAGTTTAAGTTAGGATTTTTTATCGCCTAGCGTAGCTCGCTCATGACAAGGCGGCTCAGGTATAATGACTCGCGGGACGCAGCCACAAGACTTTGTGAACACAGTCACACGAGCTCGCAGACACAGATGCAAACCCAAGATGCCTTGAATACAAACGCTCTGTCCGGTAGGCAAGGTATGGGGCACCAAGAGCGACATGCGTGCCCACTCGTCACGCGCCGAATCCAACCGCGTGGCTCCCACAGATGCAGCAGGGATTCATGAACAACCATTCCACCGTGTGCAGCGGATGGCATCCCAACCAGGGGATGTGTAATATAGGGGCCTTAATAATTAGAATAGGGTTTTGGGGCCCATTATACTATAATTATAATAAGGAAACCCCAAAACAGTATAGGTAATTATTAAGGCCCCTATAGTACCAGTGTACCTGTGCTTCCGGCCTTAAATCAGCATTGTCTCGCGTCGGCAGGGGACCAGAAGGAGCACTGCACTGCTGCACCAGAAGGCGACCGATAAACAAATGGGAGTTTCCCAAAATAGGGGTACCTTATTTTGGGGTCTCTGTAATAGGGATCCCACTATTTAGGGTCCTATATTTGGGTCCCCTATTTTCGGAAACTCCCAAATTAAATGACGGATTAAGAAGTCCATCCCGCCGTCTACGTCCATTGCTCCGGGGTGGAACCATCGCCTCCGCATCAAAACGCTCGTCGGCTCGTGCAGCTCCATCGGGCCAGCTCCATCCTCGCAGCGAGGCTCCTGCCCCCTCAGTGGTCGCAGTCCTCTGCCGGCCATCCGCCTACACAAAACTTCGCAGACATAGGCGTGCAATAGGCTCTAGACCCCCCCAAGTGCCCTCTAAAGGGCTCTGATATTTCCCATTAAGAGGTAACTCGGGGCTACAATAAGGGGTAGTTGGGGGGTCTAGTGGGGCTTGGGCTTGGTCTTTAGGGTTCACTATGTGGGACCCTTTGGATTGGTGGGTAGGCTTTCCTCTTTTTGATGAGCAACCACACTGCTGCAAGCAAACCTGAAACCAACAAACACAATGGCGTAATTACCTTCAACCGTTTTCGACCAGGCCCTAAACATCCCGAGCCCTCGGCCCTGTTCTAAAATCCCCAAGCCCTAAACCCCCTAAGCACCAAATCCCTAACACAATCAACATTTGACCCTAAAGCGCTAAATCCTAAACCCTAAAATACCCAAGCCCTAAACCCTGTAACCCCACAGCCCTAAACCCTAAAACCCCGAAGCCCTAAAGCCTTAAAGACCCCAAGCTTATGAGAGCCTACTTGGAGGGGCAGGGGACTTAGTAAATAGGTTATAAGAAGGGTTATAATTGGGGTAAGCCCATTTAGGGTACTTAAAGCTCTACTTATAACCTACTTACTAAGTTCCCTGCTCCTCCAAGTAGGTGAACCTCTAAGCCTTTCGATTCGTGGCCTCGAAGCTGAAAGCGGAGCGCAGGATGACGGCGGGCTCCGGCACCCAGCCTCTGGGCAAGGTTTCGGGTTTTGAACTTTGGAATCTACAGGGGTTAGGATTTAGGATTTTCAGTTTGGGATTTGAGGTATATTGAGTTTGAGATTCGCAGTTCTTAAAACTCAAGCTTCTTTTTTTGTCTGCCAGCATCTGATATCCTCTAAGGCCTTTAGACCAGGAGACTGGGGCACCTACAGGGTTTAGCATTTAGTGTTTTGAGTTTTGAGTTTGGGGTATAAGGTTTAGGACTTGGGGTTTAGGGGTTGGAATTTGGGGTTTAGGGTTTTGGAGTTTAGAGTTAGGGCTGTGAGTTTAATGGGTTTCTTCTGAGGGTTTGCTCTCAGGGTTCCTGCAATCTTAAGGGCTTTGGAGGGCTGTATTAGGGCGTTGTGGTTGTGTTGCAGATAGACATGAGGGATATGTACCCATGCCGTAGACGAACACAACGGAAACACTTCAAGGACGAAGTATGTACCATGTGGCTACATGTAAACCTAGGTCTTTTCTGTTCAACTGAATGTGCGGTTGCAAGATACTGAGCAGACTATCGGCGTTGCTACTACCCACAAGGGCTTCCGGGTTCTATGCGGGCTCGGGTGCTTAACTGTTTAGGTTTGGGGTCTTTGGTATTTCAGAGTTCTACCTAGACCCTAACCTACAATAACTTGTCTGGTTTACCTCAGTTGCTTATTATTATGGTCCAACAATAAAGGAGACGATCACCCAAGAAACACTGTTCTAGGGTCTGGGTCGTCTTGTAGAGTCATGAGGCATCACCAACTCTAAATCAATCCTTAACCATAACCCCGACACCCAAAATCCTGACCCTAAACAAGACTTTGGAGTTTTAAGCCCAAACAAAACCTATAATTAGTCTAAACCCCAAGCCACGACAAACCCTAAACTCTAAAACCCTAGGCCCCCCCCAAAACCCTAAACTCAAAAGCCTGAAGGCTAGGGTTTTTCGAGCTTTAATACCCTAAGGGTCCATGTCCCTAGTATATACTTTGACCTTAAAGCAGTCCCCTTTTTGGTACTATAAGGTCAAAGTATCTACTAATTAGGCACATGGACCCGTAGGGATAAGCCACCAGAAATCAGAAGCCCCGGGCCGAAAGCTCTCCGGCAACTCGAGGCGTCAAACTTTCGGCCTATGGTGATGGTACCTGGCGGCGAACAGAAGAAGGTTCCTTTAAGGGTTACGTTTCAGGGTTTAGGGTACCTGGCGGCTCTTAGAATAGGGTCCCTACCCGAAGCTCTAAGAAGGGATCTATAAAGCCCTTTAAAGGGGTCTATAGGTACCTGGCGGCTGGCAAAATTAGGGCTGGGCTCCTTTAAGGGTTGGATTCAGGGTTTAGGGAATATATTACGGCATGATATCGTAAAGAAAGTATAGTGATAAGGAGCCCTTAGGCATAATGGTACCTGTCGTCTACTAGAATAGGGCTCCTTTCAGGGTTGCTTTAAATTGCTTTCAAAGGGGGCCCCATAAGGCTATTGTAAGGGCTTTAAGGGTTGCTTAAAGTTGCTTTCACAAGGGGGTCTATATGGGCTACTCTAAGGACTTAGTATAGGGCCCATCATAGCTGAGTAAGGCTTGGGGGTATATTATGTTCTACTGTCGTACAACTATTTTACTAATAAGGCGCTTTATAGGAATTGTATCGGGTGTGCCTGGCGACTCTGGATCTCGGGCGTAGGGCCCACCTGGACCATAAGTGGCGATGTATACAGCAAGCCTGAAACCCTAAACCCTAAACATTGTAATATAGGGGCCTTCATCATGACCCTACACAATTTTGCGGGGTTCCTTATTTTTTCAAGTATACCATAATGAGCCCCAAAACCCTGCTCTAATTATTAAGGCCCCTTTAGTAGGGCAGCTGGGGGCTCTGGGTCAAGGGATTAGGTGCCGGAGTTACTGTAGACTTTGGGGCTCAGGGTTAAGGGGCAGGGTCTGGCATTAACTGTGCCCGCACGGGACTAGGGGCACAGGGGCTTAAAGTTTAGGTGTCGGGGGAGCACAAGGCCGAATCCAATCAAGCAGGCACCGTTTAACAAAAAGCAAGCCCCCAACCCTAAACCCTAAACCCCAAACCCTAAATCCAAAACCCTAAACCCCAAACCCTAAACCCCTAGACCCTAAACCCTAAACCCTAAGCCCTAAACCCGAAACCCCATAAACCCAAAGCCCTCAACCCCAAACTTAAGCCCTCCTAAACCCCCAAACCCCTCCAGCTCTGAACTTAAACCCTAAAGCCGGAAATCATAAAACCCTACACCCCGAAAGCTCTAGACTCAAACCCTAAAGCCCCCAAATCCTAAAACCCTAAACCCCCATAACTCAAAACACACACCCACTAAAGCCCTTAAGCCTTAAAACCCTAAAGCCCAAAACCCATGGAACCCCGGAGCCCCCTGAACTTACAGGTGCCAAAGCCCTCGGCGCACGCAGCCGGAGAGGTGCGGGGACCTCGAACTACTTGGAGGATCATGTGTCAGTTTTTTTGTGGTTATAAGTCCCTTTAGTGGGGTTGTTTGTAACTATAAGTATAGTTACACCAATAATAACCCTGGTTACTAATTCCCATGACCCTTTAATTACAGTTGATGATATACATCCTGCATTACCTTAACCCTATATCTAAGGACTCATATATCAAGGCTGTTGGGCCCAAAGACGATACTGCAGAAGGCTTCTGGGCTATTTTGATCCCCAGGGTAAGGACCCTAAACCAAGGGAATTATGGTAGATGTTCTTTATCATGGGTAATGCAGGGTTCATATCATCAACAAAAGGGGATTGTTCAGCCCAAAATCCTAAACCGTCCTAAACTGTAAACTCTAGGTCAAGGTTTAGGGTTTATCTTCAAGGCTGAGGGCGTAGGAGGGGTTAAGAATTTAGGATGGTTTAAGGTGTAGTTGGAATCATGAGACTTCAATATAACAGTTGAAAAGCACCCTAACTGGGGTCACCTTACTTGAACATCTTACAACGTGGAACCTACTACGTGCCAAGATCCTTCCGAAAGCCTTCAGCATTAGTACTCGCAGGCTTCAGAACTTAGGCCCTTGCATAGTTTGAAATTTCGGAAACTGGGACATCTGCGTGCCAGGGGTTTGACTTTAGGCATTCACGGCCCCCATCCTGGAGGCTGCGGCAAGGAGACTCAAAGTAGGCCTCCAGGCATGCAGAACAATGCATGGGCCAAGACTTCGGTGACTTGGGTTTAAGTTTGAGTTTAAGTATGAGAAATTCAATTGAAAGCTTGATTTCCCCAAGCTCGGACAAAGGTCGGAGCGCACCCTCATGTCTGCAACGGCACGCCGGCCCTCCATGGACCTTGTTTCCAGCGATCTCCTCCTGTCTTGGCCATGTAGCCAAGCCGCTGTGGGAGAAAGGCCAAACGATGGAATCGCCAACTGATTGCGGCATGATGCATAGACGGAACCCTGAGGGACCATGTAATTACCCAATAGTCTATACTTTAGTCCGAAAGTATCGATGTAAACGGACTACTTTGAAGTCCAAGATATATACTAGGTAGGTACATGGACCCTAAAGAAACCCCTTAAAGGAACCCTTAGGGGAAGGCACAGAGGTCGATGTAAAGTTGTGCAGTTTGGTAAGCAAAAGCTTCCGAAACGCTTGTGATGCGTCGCAAGGAGCCGGGTAGCCCTCTACCCCAAGGGTTTAGGGTTTAAAGGGTTTAAGGTTCTAGGGTTTAAGGGTTCAGGGTTTTAGGGTTTAGGGTGGGGGCTGTAAGGGATCTAAATCAGGGGCTATACAGTAAGGGTCACTATAAGGAGGGCAGCTCGTGGGAGGGGTTAAGTAAGGGTTACAAAGGTACTTCGCATAAATTGGATCCAAGCCAGAGCCAGACCGTTGAATTCCAAGACTTAATAACCCCAAACCCCATAATTAACACTCTACAAGCCTCAACACCCAAAAACGCAAAATTTAGAACGAACTCTGGGATGCCCGACAGGATTCATTAAACAGTTCACAGGCAAGCCTCAAAGCCCTAAGCCCTAAAGCCTAACCCTGAAAACCGACAATCCCAAAACCACGCTAGAAACCCTAAACCACCCTAAAAACCCTTAAACCACCCTAAAACCGGTCAGGGTGTTTTTTTTTGTTGTGGCCCCTTTTTGCTCGGGCCCCGTGTCAATGGTTTCTAGAATTCCTTTTGCTGCGGTCCCAGGGCGTGCAAGGTGTTTTTGTTTTTGCTCCGGCCCCGCCGAAAGGCGGGGGAAAGAGCGGGGCCAGAGCAAAAAAAAAAAACACCACCCAGACCCTGCCCCGGAAGGGTCGCCCCGGCCCACAGTGAGTGAGTCAGCTTCCGGGCGGGGCCGCAGCAAAAAAAAAAACACCCCGACGGCGAGCGGGGCCGCAGCAAAAAAAACAAAAACACCACTCCGGCGGAGAAGAAAGCATCGCTGCCCAGGCCCGCGCCCCGAAAGGTCGCCCCGGGCCACAGTGAGTGAGTGAGCGTCCGGGCGGGGCCGCAGCAAAAAAAAAACACCACCCAGACCCTGCCCCGGAAGGGTCGCCCCGGCCCACAGTGAGTGAAGCTTCCGGGCGGGGCCGCAGCAAAAAAAAAAACACCACCCAGACCCTGCCCCGGAAGGGTCGCCCCGGCCCACAGTGAGTGAGTGAGCTTCCGAGCGGGGCCGCAGCAAAAAAAAAAAACACCCCCCTGGATGGTGTTTTTTTTTGCTGCGGCCCCGCCCGGAAGCTCACTCACTCACTGTGGGGCGGGGCGACCCTTCCGGGGCAGGGTCTGGGTGGTGTTTTTTTTTTTGCTGCGGCCCCGCCCGGAAGCTCACTCACTCACTGTGGGCCGGGGCGACCCTTCCGGGGCAGGGTCTGGGTGGTGTTTTTTTTTTTGCTGCGGCCCCGCCCGGACGCTCACTCACTCACTGTGGGCCGGGGCGACCTTTTCGGGGCGCGGGCCTGGGCAGCGATGCTTTCTCCTCCGCCGGAGTGGTGTTTTTTTTTTTTGCTGCGGCCCCGCTCGCCGTCGGGGTGTTTTTTTTTTTGCTGCGGCCCCGCCCGGAAGCTCACTCACTCACTGTGGGCCGGGGCGACCCTTCCGGGGCAGGGTCTGGGTGGTGTTTTTTTTTTTGCTGCGGCCCCACCCAGACGCTCACTCACTCACTGTGGCCCGGGGCGACCTTTTCGGGGCGCGGGCCTAGGCAGCGATGCTTTCTCCTCCGCCGGAGTGGTGTTTCTTTTTTTGCTGCGGCCCCCGCCGAACTCGGCGAGCCAATAACAAAAAATGTCTGGTGTACTACATCGGGTCTAAAAAGACCCGGCGGGGCCAAAGCAAACAAAAAAACACCACTTCCCCCTAAAACCCTAAAAACCCTAAAACCCTAAAAAACCCTAAAACCCTTACAACGCCTAAAGCCTAAGAACTGGGATGCCGGCCAGCGCGCTTAGAAGGAGGCCCTGCAGTCCCTGGAGCTGCCAGCGCGCCACCTTTTCTCAGGGCTGTTACTCAAATTCTGAGGTTTAGGGTTTAGGGTTTATAGGGTTTAGGTATAGGGTTTAAGGGTTTAGGGTTTTAGGGTTTAGGGCATAGGGTTTTAGGGTCTAGAGTTTTTAGGGGTTTAGGGTTTAGGGTTTAAAGTTTATAGGGTTTAGAGTATAGGGTTTTACGGTTTAGGGTTTTACGGGTTTAGGGTTTAGGGCTTATAGGGTTTATAGGGTTTAGGTATAGGGTTTTAGGGTTTAGGGCTTTAGGGGTTTAAGGTTTAGGGTGGGGGTCCTTATAATCAGGATCCTACTATGTAGGGTACTAGATTAGGGTCCCCTATTTTCAGAAACTCCCATATCACGAATGCTGCAAGACCCTTGCCAAAAAACGAAGGGGCAGTAGCGCCTTGTCACTGCAGCTGAGGCAGCACCCGTCATTGCCAAGCACGCCTGCTGCCTCTCGCAGCTCAAGGCTTCGTTTCAAAATTGGGGGAGTCCATGTACTCATATAACTCTAGGGTTTGGGGGCCCAGGAAGGGAAGCCACCGCATCCCGTACGGAAGGGCTCCCTGCTGAGGCGCTGCAACGAGATAGGGGAATTTTGATTGTTCAGAAGTTTTGGCATATCTAGGAGTGTAGGAGTTTACATTTAAAGTGCACAGAGACAAGTTCGGAAGGTTAGGGGTAGATTGTGATCAGATTGACAGTGACCTTGCTGATATGATATTACTGACTACGATGGGGAGGAAAACCATCATCGTAGTGATGACGGCGATGCTAATGCTGGTGATGGTCACTGCTGGTGACAGGAACCCTAAACCTTAAACCCCTCAATAATTTGTTTTGGCTTTGGATGCTTAGCTCCAAACCTCCTGAAGACAGGGACCGCAACTAGTGACGCCCTGGCAAGCAGAGCCAAAATGAAAAAGACATCTTCAACAATCGCTTGGGGTTGATCTGGCAAAAAAACTCTTAACCCAAAGGGTCCAAGTACTCCCTATCATAGAACTTTAGGGCCTTATGAGGTACCCAAAACCATAAGTAGGGACTACTTGGACCCTTAGGACTGATGGACTATGGGCTCGGAGCCCCAACTCCCAGCACCTTCAACCCCAGAGCCCGAACCCTGACCCCCGAAACCCCAAAACCTAAAACCTATAATGTAGGAGCCTGATCAAGAAGTCCGGGGTCTATAAACCCCAAAATAGTCGGATTCATATAAAGAACCCTTCTTGAAGCCCAAGGTTTCTTAATTCAATCAGGTGCCTACATTAATCAGGTTCCTACATCACCCTAAACCCGAACCATGTCCCACAAGGGCTTCGGGCTGAGGGTTTCGGGTTTTCGGCTTATGGGTTTAAGGTTTAGGGGTTTAGGGTTTATAGAGGTTTAGGGTTTGTAGGGTTTAATGTTTAGGGGTTTAGGGGCTTAGGGTTTAGGTTTAGGGTTTAGGGTTTTTTAGGGTTTAGGGTATAGGGGTTTAGAGTTTCGGGTTTGCGGCTTATCGGCTTTGCAGGCTCCCTTCCTGTCTCAATCACACCGAGCTTCCTGGAAGGCTTCAGGCTAACGGAGGGTCGGAAGACTTAGCACTATAGGGGCTTTTATAATTCCATCCTACACCCTATTCTAGTTATAGTTAGAATAGGGTTTAGGATGGGTTCAGGGGTATATTATAATAGATTATACTAAGGAACCGCCAAAATAGTATAGGCAAATCAGTAAGGCCCCTATATTAGCTACACTTCGGGGTTCGTGATTCTGATGCCTTTTCTTATGAGGGAAGTCAGCGGCCAGGGGCACAGAAAGAGCGCGCTGTCAAGGTCGTCTCGTGTATTGTACATCCTTCTGTGAAACGACGCAGGTAGCTTGTGCATGAGGGAGAATTCGAAGTAAACCATATTGAAGCTTGTCACCACGGAGTGTTGAAAGGGCTTAGAACTGGCATACAAGCTCTTTGGTAGAGGGGGGGCGGGTTGAATCATTGGGTTGTATAGGGCTTTAGGGGCTCGGAGGTCCACCTACATCTCAAATTTCCTCTTAGTTGCTGAGTTCATAAGCGCCAAAAGGTGTGCACTTTTAGGCCTGTAGGCAATATTATCCCAAAAAGTGTAAAGTGTATCCACTCAGCTACTAAGTCCTGCTGTGTTGGAGGGTGAACGCCTTCAGACCGAAAGGTCTCTCAGGGTTTGGAGCTCAGACTATGCCCCGAAAACTTTTATAGCACTGAGACCAGTCTGCACAAGGGATTGCTCGAGCAACATACTGATTTGTTGAACAAGGCTGATTTTAGGAAATGCGCCGCATGATTGTTGAGCATCACATACTCCGTTGTAAGGTCTCGCATGCGGTCTGGGTAGCCTGGTGCCTCTGATTCGGGAAAGATCTTCCACATGCATTCCCCGCTCACTGCTGCGTTTCCTCTGGGTACTGCTCCTCTTCCCAGCCTTCGCAGGTGGGTGTCTTTTCGGAAGAGGGAAAGGGTTTGGGCTTGAGCTTTGAGTTCAACGAAGCATGACGACTAAAAGATCTCTGACATACGTCCCCAGAGGCTCCTCACATACTACCATGATGGACATATAAGTCCCAAAAGCACATCCTTAATGTGGTTTTAGGGCCCCAATTCCAGAACGGTAGTAGCATAGGAGGAGCCTCTAGGGCCTCCCAAAAAAGCTTAAATGCTCGGCTGCTCAGCTTGCTGAGTATCACGGCTGTAAACTGGACGGGTTTGGCCAAGACCCTCGAACCACTCTGCGCAGGTCTTAGGATCTTGGGTTTGGGGTTGAAGAAAACTCATACATACACAGGACAAAGAAAAAGAAACCAGATGCGCAGCGGCGGTGGAGGTAGCAGGGTGGAACCGTTGATGATAAGAATCCTGCATTACCTTCAGGACCCTAAACTATGGTAATTATGGTATATTCCGTATTATGGGCAATGTAGGATCTGTATCATCAACCGAAGAAGTCCTTTCATTGACTTAGTTAGCTTGCTTTGTTCTGGCATAACCTTCGGGAACTCAAACCTGTATCCCCAAACCCTGCAAAATAGTAGCTAACCCCTAAAACGGTAGCTTTTTGGATCCCCCCAAAACCCCTTAAGTCCTGACCCCTGAAACCTAAAACCTCAAACGGGACACCAAAGCAACAACAAATCCTGAACCCCCCACTTAATGGATCATGGGACTTAGTAACTAGGGTAACTAGGGTTATTACTATACGTAACTATACTTATAGTTGCTCAAAACCCCAACTAAGGTACTTATAAGCGTAGTTACTAAGCCCTATGATCCTCCATTATAGAACCCTGATAGATCCCGTCAAGGAGCCCTTTCAGGCTCCCTTTAAGGAACCCGTTAAAGGAACCCTAGTTACTAAGTCCCGTGATCCTCCAAGCAACCCAGAACCCCAAAACTACTATACAACTGAATATTATACTATGTTGTACCATACGATTTTATACTATACTATTATAAACCTGGATCCTCCAAGCACTCCTCCAAATCCCAAGTCTATACTGAACTTAGAACCCTAGCAAAAATTACAACTTTAGCTGTTTCTTAGGGAGTATGATAAACAAAAATTAGCAAATATTTCTAAGTCCCATGATCCTGTAAGTAGACCCTAAAACCACCCTTATGGAAACCCTATAGATTCCTTTAAAGGAGCCCTTTAAGGAACCCTAAAGTTACTATGTCCCATGATCCTCCACATCCCAAGCCCTAAACCCTAAACCCCTAAAGCCCTAAACCCTAAAACCCTAAAGCCCTAAACCCTAAAACCCTATACCTTTAACCCGATAAACCTTAAACCCCAAAAGGTAAATCCTCCAAATCCCAAGTCGTGTTAGCGCCTTCGCCCTCGTAGCCCTCCTCTTCGGGCGCCTGCTCGGTGCCTCCGCCTGGAAGTGAAGAGAAAAAGTCTAGATTTTTTGTTTTAAGATTTTGGTTTTTTTTAAGATTTAGGATTCAGGGTTCAGGGTTTAGGGCTTAAGGTTTATAGGGTTTAGGTGTAGGGTTTTAGGGTTTAGGGTTTTAGGGGTTTAGGGTTTATTGTTTGGGGTTCAGGGTGTAGGGATCTATAAGGGTTCCTGTAAAGGGTTTTGCGATAGGGTTCAGGGTTTAGGGTTTAGGATTCAGGGTTTAGGATTTAGGGTTTAGGGTGTCTTTAAAAGGGTCTATCAGGGTTCCTTAAAGGGATCTATAAGGGTTTTAGGATTTAGGAAGTGGAGAGAGAAAAGATTCAGGGTGTAGGGTTCAGGGTGTAGGGTTTCTTTAATTTAAGAGGGTCTATAGGGGTTCCTTAAAAGGGATCTTTGAGGGTTCTACAAAGGGATCCAGGGTTCAGGGTGTAGGGTTTAGGGTTTAGGGTTCAGAGTTTAGGGTTTAGGGTTCAGGGTCTAAGGTTCCGGGTGTAGGGTTTAGGGTTCAGGGTGCAGGGTTCAGGGTTTAGGGTTCAGGGTATAGGGTTTAGGGCTTAAGATACGGCTTAGGCCGTAAGACGACCCTGGTGTTCTTCCGGCTCCCTGGTCTACCGGACTTAGTTCTGGTGGGTTAAGGAGTATCACCTAGACTTTCCAAGATCCCTTTGTCAAGGAACTCAAACTCAAATCATAAGAGGCATCCTACTATAATTCAGGTCTATTCCTTCATTCAGGGGCTTTGGAAGGTCTGCCTGTGTCCCCAAACCCTACAAAATAGTAGGTTCTGACCCTTACTTATAGGGTTCGAACCTTAAAGAAGTATATAGGTTTTTGGATCCCAGGGTTTTCCACAATTACCCTACGGCTCCATGTACACATATGGTATACACCTTGACCCTAAAGTACCTAGACAGGGGCCCTTTTAAGTTCTGACAGTCTGAGTATAGACTATATGGGTACACGGAGTGTTAGGGTTAAGGGGCTCGGGAGGTCTTCCTCAAACAAGAGGTTGGGAGTCTTCGCAGTATAGTAGAAACACAAAAGGTGGAAACCCAGTAGCCTCAACCCTTAAGAGTAAGGTAAGAGGAATCCCAGCACTATCTGTCGTATCCGGCTTCCAACTTTTTGGGGTTTCCTATGTAGGTTAGGCCTTTGGAAGGTATATTATTATAAGTACTTCGACCTAAACCCCTAAACTCTGAACTCCTAAACCCTGAACCCCTAAACCCTGGGGGTATATATGTATGTGTGTGTATATTCATATATATATATATATATATATTTATTTATAACTATGTAACTATATATCTGTATACCTATATATCTATATATCTATATGTCTTTATATAGATCTATATATGTGTGTATATATATTATATATATGTATAGATATAGATATAGATATGACCAAACATCCCTGAAAGGTGGGTTACTGGGCGTTCAAGCAAGGTTAGGGATTAGGATTTTCCCTTTAGTGGTTTCGGAAGTCTGCCTGCTTCCTTCTTTGGCGCCACCTTGTTCAACAAGATGACGAGAATTGCCTCGGATGTGTCACGGATCGCCTGGATTTTGGGGGTTTCCGAAAACTAGGGGTACCTTCAAAGGGATCCTTTAAGGGTTCCTTAAAGGGATCTATAAGGGTTCTATAATTAAAGGGTTTAGGGTTTAGAGTTTCCGAAAACTAGGGGTGCCTGTTTTGGGGTCCTTAGAATAAGGATCCCATACTATTTAGGGTACTATTTTAGGGTTACCGATTTTCGGAAACTCCCATTTGTGAGCGGCTCCAAGTTCCCAGTTTGTTTCGGGGGTCGCAAGCCCCTAAGGGTCCAAAAGACCCAACAACTAGGTACTCATATACTACCACTATGGAAGTAGGTCCCAAAAGACCATCCTTAATAAGGTTTTGGGGCCCTAGTTCCATAACCCTAAGGGTCCCAAGGACCCAAGAATTAGGTACCCGGGTTGGTTCCTTTAAAGGAGGTTTAGGGGTCCTTTAAAGGATTTGGGGGGGTTCCTTTAAAGGGGGTTTAGGTTTCCCCATAAAGGTCGAAAGGACCCAACAACTAGGTACTCGGTTTTAGGATAGTAGTTACGTAGGTTAGGGTTTTGGAGAGTATATAACTAATTAGGTACTTGGAGTCTTGGGGAACACCACATCTTAATCAGGTAGCCTGCCGCCTGGCAAGCAAATTCCAAACAAAGTAGCTATACACGGATGCGTGTGAACACCAGGTACAATCTTGCGGGTTGAGGCAGTAAGCCTGGGCGTTTGGCGTGGGTTGATCTTCTAACCCTGAGGGACATGCAAGTGCCGTCAAGTCGTCCTGATAATCTTCTTCCCGTGGGGTTGCTTCCCAGGCTGCAGCCCTAATGGACTCTGGGGTTTTAGGACTTCGGGTTAGGGTTGAGTGGTTGGGGTTTACGCTGGAATCTCCGGAATCTGCAGCCAAAGGACGATGGTGATCACAAGACAGAGGCCACCAGCTATTCCAAGCATACCTTGGCAGTGGATGATGCGGTGTAGAGTGACAGATCAGGGGTGAGACCCGGAAAACTTGGAAAATAAACCCACCCACAGCCCTGAACCCAAACACTGATATACTAAATCCTCGCAAAAAGATGCTCCGTGCCACAATGCATCGAAACTCTTAACTAAATGGTACCGCAGGCCATGGATCCTGAAGCAACATCCCTGAAACTTGACTTAACTATGACCTGTACATCTGAGCATTATTGTTGATACGGAGCTCGTTACCACCATTACTGTTGATCTTCGTTGCTGTCGTTGTACTCCACACGACATTCTTCAAGCCCTGATAGTATCCCTTACAGCTCCCTTCAAGGAACCCTAACAGTTCCAAAAGCCCTGCTACAGTGTATGCGGCAAATGCGTGCGTACAGGGACTTGAGGCTGAGGGCGGCATGACAGTTAATCCTTAAACCCTAAACCTTAAACCCCTAAACCCCAAACCTTAAACCCCAAAACCTCAACCCCAAATCCTAAACCCTAGGCCTTAAGGACAACAACAACAGCTCCCCTGCAGCCGGTGCGGCCCATTGTCGCGAAGCCGGCCACATCTGCATCCTGCTAGGCGCAGCTTTTGCGGAGACTTGGGCTTCGGGATTAGGAGTTCAGGGTTTTAGGGTAGAGTGTCTTACGGGTTGCCGGTTCAGGATTTAGGGGTTTAGGGGGGGCTTTGGGTTGAATTAGGAGGCTCATATCTCCTATAGCCCGAGGCCCTAAAACCTGGAAGGAACGCCCTGACCCTGGAGCGCAGAACCGACCAAAGTTGCATGGTAAGCCGCTAACCTAGACCCAAGAGTATCCCAGGAATAAAAAGGGTGCCCTTTTTGGTTTAAAGGGGCTTATAAGGGAACCTGAACCCTAAAAAAGGGAATAAGGACCTACTCTAGGTCCTAGTTAACTGAATCCTCGTACCAGCTCCCTCTTGCTGGGCAGCCAGCAACTTTTCACTGGCCTCCTTCGCTGTCCGCTGGGCAATGAGATGGGCAAAGTGGGCGCTGTTCGTGACTCGGATCTCATCAAAGCACCCCATCCAGCATCGCCAAAGTTCGGCTCTTTCGTTTGAAACCACCCACACCCTGGTGGTCCAGTTACCTAATAATGGGTTAATTACTGGGCTACATATCGAATGGTACTAACTAGCAGCCTATAATGTAGCTAACCGGATGCCTGGGGACAAACAGCTCTACTTGGAGGGGCAGGGGACTTAGTAAGTAGGGTTAAAAGTAGGGTTATAATTGGGGTAACTCCACTTAAGGTACTTTTAACTCTACTTCTAACCATACTTACTAGGTCCCCAAGTACGGTTTAGGGTTTAGGGCGCGGACCGGGGTTACGGGATCAGGGTTTGATTTAGGGCTTCAGGACTAGGGTTCGTGGTCCAAAACTCGCAAAACTTAAAGCTTCATATGGAATCACCAAGATTGCAAGCCTCAGAAGGTGGGATGAAGGTAGGTAGGGCAACTGAGGGGCTGAGTACCCTAGCCGAAAAATGTTAAGCTTTTCGATTATGCTAGGATGATAGAGGCCCCTACTCTGCTACTAAGTTTGGGATCCCTTATATCAGGACAGCCCCACCTACCTTCATCCCAGTGAAAGCCTCCTAAGGCCCTCCCACATTTTAGAGCGTCTTGGGGATGCTGCTACGAAATATCTGGACCTCTGTAACTATATAGTCAACCCTAAGCCACGAAGGTCTATTTAAGCCTAGAAACCTGACGTCCCACCACACCTTTCACAGCCCTTGGTTCCAGACCCCAGCCCTGAAAGGAACCCTTTAAAAAGAAAGCTTAAACCCTTCTCTAACCCTACCCCGGCCCTGACAGGAACCCTTTGAAAAGAAAGCCTAAAACCTTGTCTAACCCTACCCTGCAGAAACGTACAACAGCAGCCCTTTACGCACAATGCAAAAATTCCCTTCTTCAATAATCGAGCCAGGAAAGTTCCAACTTTCCGAGATTGACCAAATATCAAATGCCAACAAATTGAAACTTCTCCCATTGACTATCCAAGAACCCTAGGCCCCAAACCACTAAACCCCAAACCCCTAAACCCTTAAGTTACCCTAAAACCTTAAACTATCTTAAATGTTAAACCTGAAAAGTTTGAAGTTAAAAACCCTAAGCCCTAAACGCGAAAACCCTAAGCCCTCGAACCCCAAACCCTAAAACCTTACAACCCCTATAATTTACCCTAAACCCCAAAACCCTAAACCCCTATATTACTCTAAACCCTAAAACCCGAAGCCAAAAGGCAACACCCTGGGCATCAACATCGCCCCAGAACCCCTATAGTATGGTCTTTGGGCCCAAAAGCCTTTATAATTGAGTCCTTAGATCCCTAAACCCTAGTATAGATCCCTTTAAAGGACCCCTTATAGACAGCCTTGTATAGTATGGTCTTTGGGCCCAAAAGCCTTAAAACATGAGCCCTTGGAGCCCTAAGCCAAAACCCCAAGGGTCCAAAGGACCCAAGAATTAGGTACTCGGGCTTAGGATGATAGTAGTTATAGCTGAGGGTTTTGGAGAGTATAGGATTATCAGGTACTTCGGTTCATGATATAAATCTTGCATTACCCTAATGAAAATATACCATAATGCCCATGGGTCCTTAACACAATGCAGGATTTGTATCATCAACAGTTGGACCCTTGGGGAAAGGCAAAAGGCGCCGCCCCCCTCAGAGCCCTAGACCCTATAGATTCCTTTAAAGGACCCCCTTTATAGATCCCTTTAAAGGACCCCCTTTATAGATCCCTTTAAAGGACCCCCTTTATAGATCCCTTTAAAGGACCCCTTTACAGATCCCTTTAAAGGAACCCAGAAGCACTCCTTAGAGCCCTAAGCCAAAAGGCGCCTGCCCCTCGGGACCGGTCTCGCCGACCTCGCCAGGTTCACCCACAGCGCCGGCATCGCCTGGAGCAGCTCGGGTTGTAGGGTTCAGGGCTTAGGGTTTAAGGTTTGGGGTTTAGGGGTTTAGGGCTTAGGGCTCCACGGTTTAGGGTTTAGTTTTTTTTTTTGTATGGGCTCTTTTCCGCCTGCAGGTACAGTTAGAACTCCTATACTAGGAGAGCCTGTGGTTGGGACCTTTGCAAACGAGTCAGCTTCATTTAGACCAGTAAGCTAAGGCAGGGTTCAGGGTTTAGGGTTTAAGGTTTGGGGTTTAGGGTTAAATGGTTCAAGGTTTAGAGTTCAGGGTTTAGGCTTTAAGGTTTGGGGTTTAGGGGTTTAGTGTTAAAGGTTCAAGCTCTAGGGTTCAGGGTTTAGGGTTCTAGGTTTATAGGGCTTATAGGGTTTAGGGTTGGGGGCTGGGGTTTAGGGCTTACAGCGCTTAGGGCTTAGGTTTTAGTGGTTTAGGGCTTATGGCTTGGGTTTTGGGTTTATAGGGTTTACCTGGACCCTATAAAACCTAAACTTTTCGGGCGCCTCATCATGATTTCTCTAAAAAAAATGCAGCACAAGGTAGGTTCTTTGGGGGCAAGGTAGGGCTTAGACGGCTTAGGATATAGTGTGTTAGCATTCAGATGCGTTTCAGGTCTTTTGGATTCAATCATTTGTTCTTTCACGGCTGTCGGGCTACCCGGGTTCCTCAACCCTTAATAACCTACCTTTTCTGAAGGCTTTGTATAAGGAAATCAATTTTTTGGAACCCTTATACGGAAGGTTTTATAGGGTTCACGTGTGTGTGTGTGTGTGTGTGTGACGATTAAAGGCGTTCAGTTCGTGCTATATATTTGCTTCCGCCACCAAAACCCTACCTTTTAATTAAGGGCTTACCTGAACAAAGCACAATAATAAGGGAGGGGTTCAGGTCTTCTGGGCTCATTCTTTTCGGTTCTGAAGGGTGTATTATGATGTAAGGGATGGACCTTCAGGGACAGCTTTCGTATCCGATTCCCCAGACCCAGACTAGTACTCTGATGCCGTCTTCTGTATTGGGGCATGAGCCGCAAACCCCGCAACCACTAAGCCGCCGAAACATCCCAAGCCCCGAAATCCCTAAACTTGACTCCGCAACCCCGGAAGCCCTAAACCCAAAACCCCTTAATGCTAAACTCTAAACCCTTAAACCCACACCCCAAACCTTAAACCTTCAGGACCGCTGAATGCTGGCCATCCCCACGAAGAGCCACAGCCAACCGAAGGTTGTTCAGGGACATCTGCAGTCTTGTTGCCATTCCCTTCTTGCGCCCGGAATAACCCTAAACCCTACCTGTATGCCCAAACCCTACAAAATAGTAGTATTATGACCCCTTAATTACAGGGTAGAACCCTTAAAACGGTAGGTATTCGGATCCAAAGGTAAACCCTAAAAGGCCCTAAAACTCCCAAACCAGGAGCCTCTGTCGTTGCCAACGGTCTCGGGCATATCATCGCAGAACTATCGGGGGACTCTCTTAGTGCGACTACTCTTTAGATGCAAGAACCTTCCTATGCTGAACTTAGAACCCTGGCAAAAATTATAATTTTACCTGCTTCTTAGGGATTACAATAACCAAAAATTAAAACAAAATTTCTAAGTACCCCTAAGCTTCGGGAAACCTGAAGCCCTAAGCCCCAAGCAGGGACCCGAAACCCAACACCATAAATCCTTTCGGGGTTTAGGGTCTAGGGTTTAGGGTTTAGGGTCTAGGGTTTTAGGGTTTTAGGGTTTAGCGTTTTAGGGTTTAAGGTTTAGGGTGAAAGCCTCGTCAAGGCCAAGGCCAGCCTCAATGTGAATTAAGTCGTGCGATGCGACACAACAGCTTGAAAACAAAAGCCTACCTAGGGTTTAGGGAACCTAAACCTCCGAAAGTAAGGAAATCTATGATGTCCCTTTAGAACCCTGAAAAGGTAGGCTCCCTAGACCCTCCATCTACCCTCGATTAGACCCTAAATGCCCTTTGTTTGGGACCAAAAACCCCTATTTGACGGCACAAGGAGGGTCCTGGTAAGGCGAGGAATCTTATATCCCTACAGACTCGGCCTGAGAAATTCAAGTTTTAGATGCTACAAGCTAAACTGTCAAACCCAGTGAAATCCTAAACATTATTAAACCAAAATCCTAAACTCTACAACACCTAAACCCTAGGGATCTAAGGACTCGTATATTAAGGCTTTGGGGTCCAAAGACCATACTATATAAGGCTTTTGTGCTGTTTTGATCCCTAGGGAAAGTTAACACGTAAATGGGAGTTAGGATTAGGGGGAGCCTTGGGGATATGGACCCTCTAAATAAGGCCCCTTTTAAGAGAGCCAAAAGTAGGGTCCAGGAGGGGTACCCTTTAAGGGGTCTCCCTAAGTATACTACCTACTACAGTAGAAGCCAGAAAGTTGGAACATGGCTTTAGGAGGATTCGTGCTAGGATCCCTTATACTTTACCTTAAGGGCATGAGGAGTCTGATGTTCCAACATTCTGGCTTCTACTATAAAGTTCTCCCCGGCCTTTTTCACCTTTGGCGCCAGCTTTGCCTGGAGCTCCCGCGTTGCCAGCCGGGCCTCTGTCTCCTTCGGGACTTCTCCCTAAGGGTCAAAAGGACCCAATAATTAGGTACTCGGTTTTAGGATAGTAGTTACGTAGGTTAGGGTTTTGGAGAGTATATGATTATTGGGTACTTGGACCCTTGGGGTCTCGAGCTCAAGTACCCAAACCTTCCCACCCCTTTAATTGAGAAGTACACCCTAAACCATAGGAAGGATTCTTGGGCACTAATTATGGCTGCTACTTGAAGGTTATGAGGCATAATAAGGCCTTCATAAGACTATAAAGCAGCTTCCATAGTGGAAATCCCTCAAGCACTACACCCAAAACGCAAAACCTAAGCACCAAAATCTAAACCCTTTGCAGTCGTATCTGAACCTCGAAGCTCAACATAGCCCAGTCAAGAAAAAGTGTCTGGCAAGGGCTATAGGGTTTGGGGTTTAGGGTTCAGGGGTCTAGGGTTTAGCGTGTTAAGGTTTAAGGTTTATAGGGGTTAGGATTTAGCCCAAAAGCCTTCATGTGCCCTGGGCCCTACAAATTGAACCCAGAACCGCATCATAGGTGTCCTACCCAGAAGCTCCATGTACCCACACAGTAGAAACTGAGGCAGCAAATTACCTATTTAGGAACCTGTTGAAAGCCTATGTGTATATACTATATGGGTACAAGGATCCCTTGGGTCATTTATGACAGTTTCCTTAACCCCAAATAAAAGAAACCAAAATAGGGAACCCGAAAATAATAGGTTCCTTGGGGTCTAGGTCCTACTGACCCGGCCTTTCGCGCCCTTGACTCCCGCAGGGCCCACTTTCCCGGCAGTGTGGCAGATGGCCGACGTGTACTTCGTACCTCGTGGGTTTAAGCTCTTTTAGGGTCTTACCCTAGGCTTCCAGGGACCTGATTATTGGGTCCTTAAGGGGTCTAGGGCCCTAACTTTAAGGTCCTTGGCAGCATTGGGTTAGGGTTTGAGAGTGCAGGGGTTTAGGGTCTTCGGCAGTTTAGTTTAGGGCCCTTTTGGGGGGGGGGGGGGGGGTAGGGGGGGTTAGGGGGGTTTAGGGTATATCAGAGTATATACATATATATATATATATATATATATATACATATAAATATACTACAATAGAGGGGGTTTAGGGCCTTGGGGCCCTTTTGGGGGGGGCCTTGGGCGTTGATAGGTTATAGGGTAAGGTGTATTCGCCTCCTGAGTCCATGCACCCATCTAGTATGTACCTTGCCTCTGAAGCTGGGATATAGATTATAGATTTCTATAAAGTACCGTTTATGAAGGATAGATTTGATATAAAGCTACCGTTAAATATAACATTATTAAGTCCAGATGATATGATATAGGAGCTGCTGCAAAGCCTAAATACCCTAAGTCTCCCATGTACGTGGGATCCCAGAGGGTCGGGGTGGATCACCTGCTCCAAAAGCCCCAAAGTCCCACACCGCAGGGTTGCCTTAAACTGCCAAACCCTACCTTTTGGTAGGTTCTTATTATAAACCCTAATATTGAACTTATAGGGACCCGACAAAACGTAGGTTTTGGTAGGTTAAGGTAGGTTTTATCCACTCCCCTCAACAAACAGGGAGGAGAAACGCAGTCCGAGGCTGGCCATGAATTGCTGCAGATGACGCAAGTGGCGGAGAACATCAGAAGCCGGTCTGCCCCCAGCATTGAGGTGGCCAGGATGCCGTCTCCGGGCCAGAGAGTGCAAGCCAATTGGTGGGCGCTTGCTCTTACAAGACCAGGATCGGTGCCCAAGCAATGTTGGCTTCCGATGTGTCGAACGAGCTTGTTAAACTCGCTTTATTCAAACCGCACTTGAGCGGTAGACTGCCCAAAGAGCCAGTCAAACAAAGTCCTTCCGTCTCCGCAAAGGAGCACGAGAACGCAGTCTCTTCGCCCGCCGGTCGATCACTTCGGGCTCCGTCTAGGTTCCCTGTTTAATGGTTCAGGGTTTAGGGTTTAGGGCTCCTTTCAAGGATCTATGGGGTTCTAGAAAAATCTACGAAGAGCCCCGCCTTCGAGAAAGGGGCCGGACTTTGCCGGCGCCCATATTAGACCTAGAAAGTCGTAGTTACAAGAACCTGAATAGGGGATATAAGTAGCTATAATAAGTGCAGTTGCCCTAATGGTAACCCTAGTTGCTGAGTCCCTTGACCCTTATAGTAGTAAATGCCTGATAGCTGCATTCCACACTCCACATAACGTAGGGACATTGGGTTTAAGGCTTAGGAGGTTCTCGGCGTTGATAGGTACCCAAAGCCCATCTACGGTGAAGGGTTTGTGGGACTGTGCAGGGGCTGATTTCGCTTGGGTGTAGGGTTCAGGGGATGGGTCCGAAACTGAAGCATCAGATCCCTTTTAGAACCCTAAAGACCCTAAGGCTCCATGTACCCATATGGTATACACATTGACACTAGAGTACCTACATAGGGACCCCTTTCAGGTCTGAGCATAGACTATATGGGTACATGGCAATTTGTAAACATGGGTTTAATTAATTGGGGTCCATAGGTCTTACAAAAGCCAACAACCCTTGGCTACCTGCGTAGTTGGGCGGCGGTAGGCTGCGGTTTGCTAGCTTCAGACAACCCAGGAACACCCTAAACCCTGAACTCTCAAAGAAACATGGCAATAACTGTCGTGATACTGCTGATGGACAAAATCCTGCATGACCCTCAGGACTCTAAACTATGGGAGCTATGGTATATTCCTTATAATGGGTAATGCAGGATTTTGTCCATCAGCAGTACTTCTGCTACTTGGCTCCCTGTGGGTCCCTACAAGGCTTCGGGGTTCAGCGTCTCGGCCAAAGTTGTTATGGCCTTGGAGGTGCTACGGTTGATGATATAAATCCTGCATTACCCATTATAAGGAATATACCATAACTCCCATAGCTTAGGGTCCTTGAGGGTCATGCAGGATTTACATCATCAACCGTATTTTGGGAGCCGCAACTTTCGGAAATAGGGGCCCTGCCATGGCTCGGGGCTTCCGATTTGGATACCTGTCAAACCCTGACCCCTAAACCCCTAAACACTGAACCCCCAGACCCTATCAGCAGCACCCCCCCCCCCCCCCAATTATACCATAAATATGCACTAGAAAGGCCATAGGGGCTCCATTACAAGGTACTTGGGGGGTGCTGGTAAACAGTTTAAGGTTCAGAATGAACTGTTTCGGGACTTCAATGTCTAAGACTCAGCTAGCAGGTTGCCGAAATCCCAAACAAACATGGAAGACCTGAAGCGCTAAAACCTACACCCTAAAACACGTCTGAAAAGCCGAAACCCTGCACGCCTTAAAGCTCGAAAAGCCTAAACACCCCAAAATATGAACCTGTAACAGTTGAATTCATCGGCAAACTTGCAACGTCGAGCCTTGGACCTTCTTGGTGTCCTCGACGCCGGAATACTCGTCCTTGGCCACCAGTTTGGTGTGCTCAAATACTTGGAGGTTCATGGGTAGTTATAAGTAGGGTTATAAGTAGGGTAACTATAACTTATAACCCATATTAGGGGACTTATAAGCCCATGTATATCCACCCATGAACGGACCTCCAAGAAAGGTCCATTGATCAGAGACGGTCCAGCCAAAGAGTTTCTTATCCCCTCTGCGTTGTGGTTTTGGGGCCTTAAACGTATTTTGGGAGTTTCCGAAAATTGGGGGTACCTTATTTTCGGGACCAATTATAAGGATCCTACTATTTAGGGTACTATATTAGGGCCCCCTATTTTCCGAAACTCCCATTTGTGAATAGGTACCTCTATAGGAACCATAAGGGCGACCTGCAGAGCTTCCCAAAGTGCCACCTACTTGGAGGGGCAGGGGACTTAGTAAGTATAGTTATAAGTAGAGTTAAAAATACCATAAAATGGAGTTATGCCAATTACAACCCTAAAACCCTAAACCCTAAACCCCTAAACCCTAAACCCCTAAACCCTCCTACTTATAACCTACTTACTAAGTCCCCTGCCCCTCCAACTAAGCAGCCCTTGAGGATTCGGGGTAAGTAGATGTGCATCTCAGATCACAGGACGGTTTAAGGCTTAGAGGCTTTAGGGGGTCTAGGGGGTTTAGGGTTTATAGGATTTAGGGGGTTTAGGGTTTAGGGGGTTTAGGGGGTTTAGGGGGTTTAGGGGGTTTAGGAGTTTAGGGCTTTGGGTTTAAGATATTTGTTGCAGTCATATGCATGGCGATTCATGGTGACCCAGCATTACCCTGACACGGGTGGTGCATCGTGATGATCTTGCGCAATGCCTTGCAGCTCTGCCGAGATGAAATTCCTGTTTTGCACAGAATGCACATGGCCCAAGCACAAGGGGCTAGTGGAAGATCCCTTTGGGAGTCTTCAAAGACAAGCAAGTTTCTGACCCCACTTCGGTCAAATGAATTACTTCTCGCGGACATTTGCAACGCTTGCCTTGCCTAGGGCTCCGGTTACCTAAATAGTAGGTTGCTAAGCATAAATGATGTAACTCAAGACTGACCCCAAACCCTAAACCGAAGCCTTAAACCCCAAATCCTAAACGGAAGCACGAAACCGAAACCTAAACAACTACACCGACACCCCAAACCCTAGACCCCAAACCCTAAACACTGAACCCTAAACCCCAAACCCTAAACCCTAAACCCCAAACCGACATGCCAAACAACCCTAGGCCCACTACGCCATCGCTTCACTGGATCTCTATCTAGGCCTTGCCAGCTTCGAGATCCACCGAGGCACCTAGGTCATGCTTGACATCGAGTTCAGGGGTTTAGTGTTTCTGGATGTAGGGTTTAAGGGTTTAGGGTTCAGGGTTTAGGGGTTTAGGGGCTTAAGGTTTTAGGGTTTAGGAGTTCAGGGTTTCGTATCAAAATTGTCACGGTGAGTCCTTCTTGGTCTTGGGGTTGGGGTTAGGGCTTAGGGTTGAACGTTTCTTTTTCGAGTTTAGGGTTTTAGGTACCCATAAAAGTAAAAGTTACCCAACTATGACAGAGGTGCAAGCCTGAGCCTCAGCGTCCCACTCGGCAGTCTCGGAAATTTTCCCAGCTCCCGCAAACTCGCCGAGATAGCCACGAGCGAAATCCGTGGTAGCACGTCGGGTATTCCAAAGGAAGTAAATCTTAGTTGCTGAATTCATAAGCCACAAAACGCGTCAACTTTTAGTTCTTTTAAGGGTTTATGTAGGGATTATCATTATCCCAAAACGTGTAAAGTGTACTCACTCAGCTACCAAGAAACGTGCCGTTCTCCTAATTTGCGGGTGTCGAGCTCAACGATCTTCTCTCTCAACGCGGACTTCTTCACGTCATCTGGGTCGTACTCTGGCTCGGCCCGGATCGTAATCGCAAAGCCCGGAGCTGCAGGCACAGTGCAGCTCTGACCAGAAGTGATGGCAAAGCCCAGCTGCTTCAAGCCGCTTGTGGGTGGCTTGGGCTGCAGGAACAGCGTCTCTGCACCACGGAGGCTGAAGTTGCAGAAATGAAACACAATGCGTGACCCGATGGTTGTCTTGCCTTTGGAAGGATGGCCTACATCATGGACCAGATGGCAAAGTGGCCGCTTTCTTTTCCGAGCATCTACCATGCGGGTCACAATGAGCAGTACGAGGATGTAGAGGGGGAACAAAATCATCAAGGGACAGAACTTGTTCATCAAAGCCTTCTCCTCAGGACCAAAGCGGTAGGGGCCCTATACCCTTATGCTATGAGTCCCTATATGGTATTGTGTACATGAACCTTAGGCCTTAAAAGCTGCAAGGGTTCATTTCGTCTTCAAGGCTCCTCTTCACTCCAACTTTGACGATCATGCGCGCTGTAGAAGTAAATATTGCCTCCATTGGCTTTTGCCAGCGTGTCGGGGCCGAGAGTGATGGAAGCCTTCGTTCTCCAGTGTCACCATAAGAAAGGTTTAGGTGTTTTTTTTAGGGTTTAGGGTTTAGGGTTTAGGGGTTGGTGTTTGGGGTTAACAAGGATGCCCTTTATCCCGGTATTCAGTTCGTAATTTGAAGTAGGGCAAAAGCGTACTACTGAGGAACCTAGACGCTTTAGACTCCGGGAATTCCTCGGATTCAGACTCCACCTCAACCGATGAGCCCTCCGGCAGTCGGAGCACACCGCAGCAACGGCTGTCCAGCTGAAAGTGCGCCAGGCGATCGTCCGGCAGCTTGACCTTCACCTTCAATCCGAACTTCAGGTTCTTTGCCGGAACATTGTGCAGACAGATGCTCAATCCCTTGTGCACACCATCCTCAACTTCTTGAACATCCGCCAAGTCGGCACTTGCATCGAACTTCTGGGGCTCATTCACCAATGCTCCGGCATCAGCCCACAAGTGCTCCTCAATCTGCGAAATGTACACATGCCTCCCGGCGTGCTGAGC
The DNA here is from genome assembly GCA_905221615.1 of Symbiodinium sp. CCMP2592. NCBI lineage: Eukaryota > Dinophyceae > Suessiales > Symbiodiniaceae > Symbiodinium > Symbiodinium sp. CCMP2592. Next base: position 537,994 of record CAJNDT010005668.1, read on the forward strand.
AGTGGAGAGTTGCTTGTTCTCCGAACAATCCTCGGGGACTATGATTGCATGGCCTCTGTTGTGATATTTCCGATAACTGCTCTCGATGTGAAGTTGCGCTCGCTCCACCGGCAGGAGCGCGATGCAGTGGTATGGCTCCAGCTTCGTCAGGTTATTTTCCTGGGTTCTTGCTCAAGGCTTTAATTTCAGACTAGATCCCTATTACGGCACATTCCTTAACCCCTAAACCCTTATGGAATCCTGAATGTAACCCTAAATTATGGCCACTGAAACTAGAGTCCATAACAAGAGGCCAGTTTAGGACCTAAGCCTAAACTATCAAAGCGACCCTTAATTAATCCGAAACCAAAAGTGGAAAAGAGTACTTCTCAGGAGCCCAGTTTCGGATTTGACCTCTCCGTCTCGTGTGTGCCAAACCTTGAGAACACCTTGCTCCCAATCTGCGTCTGGGCCACAGAAGTGGTACCTGTACCCCCCTTTAGGGTTTGGGGTTCCGTGTTTAGGGCTAGGGTTTAGGGTCTTGGGTTACGGCTAAAGGTTTAGGGTTAAGGGTTTAGGGTTGGGTTTTATTATATGTGAACAGCAGCAAAAAGAGTTCCCAAGGAGACTCTTGGTACACACAGGCTGTGGGCTGCACAGGCGCATGTGGAGGCCTCAAGGTGGCAGCAAATGCCGCAGAGCTGCCCAACTTGTAACTGTGAAAAAGGAGCATGGAACCTTTGACCACCGAGAGATCTTTCGCTGAGAATACTCGATGAAAGCTGACATGCTCGGACATTTCGCAACTCAGCTGAAGAGACGAGCCCTCTGGGAGGAATAACTTCGCATGGTGCCGGCTCTGCAACGTGTAGTCCACAAACCTAGAGAGATGAATGACTCTGACGGTCAGCTTGCGTTCATTCTCGTCAGCCTTGAGGATATTGTGCAGCATGATGTGAAACCTCTCATCTTTCTCTGCAATTGTATCAGCAGGATCACTGAGACCTACTGGAGGGGGATCCGTTTCCCCCAGCATCAGGTCCTTGACAAAACGGCTCAAGTTTGCCCTCGTCCGAAAATCAGTGCCTTTCGGAAGGGCTTCCATGAAGGCTTCCGGTGACAGCTCCTGTACATCTTTCTGTAGCTGGGGAATCCCGCCTCCTTCAACTGCGTAGCCCATCTCAGCCAAGAGGCCCATCACTGCTTTCTTCTCTTCAGGGGTCCCATCGAACCTCTCCATGATATTCACAGAACGTGGGACTAGTGACTAGTGGTGCTGAAATCAAACATGGCTTGAACCAAAAGCCACACCAACATCCGAAAATTCTTGAAGCTTGTCATAGTCATACCCACATTGCTGCTAGGCGATATCCACTGCGGCAACACAACCTGTCCTTCTGCACTAACTCCCCCCCGCAATGCGGATTCACATGGGTGGTTGTCAAAATCATGGTCCCTTTTTGGGTCCCTATTATAGTACAGCACCTAATATTTAGGGCACCCTAAACCCTAAACCCTAAACCACCCTAATTTTCACAACCACCCCACATGCTCGAAGAGTTTGGCCCAGCAAACTGGCAGCCGGGTGTGAGGGCAGGAGAGGACGCAGTCGCCGCAAGCACCTGCACTTGCCTAAACTGGGTGCTCTGGGTGCTTGTGAACGGTTCTTCCGTAAGTTGTCATAATGAGGTAACCATATTATTCACTCCAGATCCCGATTATGTAACTTCAATTCTTACACTCCTTAACAAGAACCCTAAACCGTTTACCCTAAACCCTATTGGAACCCCAAGAGTTATGGAGTTATGGTAATTTAAACTCATAAACCCTAAACCCAGTAAACCCTAAATCCCACTTGCCTAAACCCTGAACCCTTAAACCCCAAACCCCAAACCCTACACCTGCCTAAATGCCAAATCCTAAATCCCTGAACCCTAAACCCCAACGCCTTCGAAGGAAACCTTAAGGATCCCTTATAGACCCCTTTAAAGGAGCCGCGAACCCTGAACTTGCCTAATCCCTAAATCCCTAAACCCCTAAACCCTAAACCTTAAACCCTACACCCTAAACCCCTAAACGCTAAACCCTACATCCCAATTCCCAGGAGCGAAGTGGTAGCACTTCACCGCGCCCTTGGCCGGTCTTTCGAAAACGACCTCGCGTTGCCCCTTTAAAGGGATCTATAAAGGGGGTCCTTTAAAGGGATCTATAAAGGAGGTCCTTTAACGGGATCTACAAGGGTTCCTTTAAAGGGATCTATAAACGGGCTCCTCTAAAGGGGGTCCTTCAAAGGGATCTATGAAAGGGGTTCCTCTAAAGGGATTTTTCAAGGTTCCTTTAAAGGGATCCAAAAAAGGGGTCCTCTAAGGGATCTATAAAGGGGGTCCTTTAAAGGGATCTATGAAAGGGGTTCCTCTGAAGGGATCTACAGGGTTTAGGGCTCTGAGGACTCACACAATGAGGCTCTTGGGCCCCAGCACAAAACTATATGGCAGCTTCCGAAGTTAGGAGTACCTTATTCTGGGGTCCTGTTTATACTGATCCTACTATTTAGGGTACTATATTCGGGTCCTCTATTTTCGGAAACTCCCATATAAGGCTTTTGGGCTGTTTTTGAGCCTTGGGGTTTATTCAAGGGCTCCTTGAAACTGCTTGTGGGGGCCGTAATGATAAGAGTAAGGTTCCCGTGAAACATTTCAAGGGGGACATTAGAAGGGGTTAAGGGTTGTGTAATAAGGGTTTGTAAACGGGCTCTTTAGGGAAACTCTCTACATCATTGCTCGGAAACCAAGTATGAATGGAGGTAGACCGTTATAAAGTTTAAACCCCAAGCCGTGCGATACAGAGTTCGTAAGCAGAGGCCTTGATGAACGGAAACGAGTTTCCTTCTAAGGATGCTTTGGACTTGGGGACGGCGTAGAGTAGAAGGTGTGGGACTTGCGCACTCCCAAGAAGATCCACATGCTCTATTGTCTAGTGGTCTATAATGGCATAGCGGCATGGGGGCATTCATGACTAGAATTAAGTCCTGAGGTGCGCACTACAACGTACAATAACTATAGATGCGGACTACTACCAGAAGATGCTAACGTTTTTCTCTATTGCGAGCCCTACATGGGTTCTGTAATCATTCCGATGCGGGCTAACAAAGCAAGACCGGAACAATCAACTCCGCGGCCCCAAGCAATATAGGGGACTTGACAGCTTGGGGTATACATCTGCTATACATATATATATATATATAGATTTTAAATTACGTATATGATATTTGGTTCTGTCCTTCGCAAGGAAACCACAGTCTTTAAGGAATAGTAGTGGTAATTATTCAGGCTTCTATATTCGTTTCCCTTTCCTCAGCACTTGTAATGTAAGACTGGAGCCGAAACTGACCATCGATTTGTGGCAATTGTGGCAATCCACTTGGGGGGGTGTAGCACGTCGATCCTCAGGTGAAGCTGAGCCTTTAGCAAAACATCCTCTCACGATCGAGAAGCTACCCATAGGCTCCGTAGTAGTTCCTTTTACCTCACAGGATTCTATCTACGAACCCCTCACAAGGAAGTACTATGGAGACTTAGGGTATGCACAACCCTAAACCCCTAAACCCTAAAGATCCCTTTAGAGGAACCCTGAAAGATCCCTTCTACATGACTTATGGTATCTTGGTCCAGCTTGAAGACTTGAACTTTAGAGTCTCCGAAGCTTCCAAAACAAAAACCCTAAGCCCTGAAATCCCAAACCATAAACCCCAGGTCTAGGGGCTTAGGGTTTAGGGGGTAGGGGTTTAGGGTTTAGGGGTTTAGGGTTTAGGGGTTTAGGGGTTTAGGGGTTTAGGGGTTTAGGATTTAGGGGGTTAGGGTTTAGGGGTTTAGGGTTTGGGGGTTTAGGGTTTGGGGGTTTAGGTCCAAGTACCTAATAATCATATACTCCCAAAAATCCTGACCTACAAAACTACAGTCCCAAAACCGAGTGCCTCATTATTGGGTCCTTTGAACCCTTGCTCAAACAGCCCGTCCGCGTGCCTGCTCACAAAGGGCAGCCTCGGCAAAGGACAGGGACCCAGACCCCCGCGGAGGATCCAAAATGTGAATCCCTTGATTGATGGGGGTTCCTTTACAGTACCCTTAGTAGTATAGGGCCCCAAATTAGGGGATCTACTTTCTAGATCCTCCCGGGGTCGGGGGAGACGGGAGAGGTTTCGATGTCTTCTTCAAAGCTGAGCCCGAGGGGTTTCATTAGGGTCTTGGAATTTAAGTTTTCAGGTTCGGGGATTTTGGGGGATCAGTGTCTGAGGTTTATAAGGGTCCAAGTACTGAATGATCAGATATTCTCCCAAATACTAGCCCACATAGCTACTATCCTGAAGCCGAGTACCAACTTTTTAAGTCTCGCGGACACTTAGTTTCAATTTCCAAATATGCTTCAAGCCCTACTTGCTAAGATGCTCCTGCTCCCTCAAGTCAGGATAACTGAGCATGAGAAGGACGGTCATACTATGCATTTTCATGCTGGGACCACCCCTAATATCGTACGCAAACTACTGCACGTAGCAACAATGTATCAACAACATACTACGATACAAAAGGACCAAACAGATGTACTCTAAACCATTTCATCGGGGCTTGAATGGATTCAGGATGATTCAGGCTTAGCACAGATAGGCCTCGCATTCTTACTGCGAGACTCGGTTTGCGGGATCAACGCTTACTTGAAGGCCTATGGGACTCACTAAGTACGGTTATGAGATGTCACGACTGAAGCTATATTCTCTGTGTACACATAGCCTCGACTATAACCTATTTTCCGAATCCCTTGAGCCAGTAGGAAACGTTAAGTGGGACTCGGAGGGATGTGGCTAGAATCAAGTTTCGCGAGTCGGGCGGAGCGCTCGTGCTTGGGGTGCAGGGTTCAGGGTCTGGGAGTAGAGGCTGGGTGTCTCCGTGAGTCCAGGCAGGTCCCTCAAGCTACACATAGTTTGGCGATTCATCTAGTTGGCAGTTAGTAGGAGCCCGAAAACGAGTTCATACATAGTCTTGTTTTAAGGGGATATGGAATCTCCAGCCCGGTCCATGTACTCGTACAGTATATGCTTTGGAGTGGTCCTTACATATCAGTATCTTAAGAAGGCCACAGCAGGCATATACAAAATTACCTAGAGGCTCCTCATATATACTACCATTATGGAATTAGGGCCCTAAAACCATGTTAAGGATGGTCGTTTGGGACCTATTTCCATATTGGTAGTATGTGTCGAGCCTCTGGGTTATGTACAGTAGAAGCCAGAACGTTGGAACATCATTATCCTCATGCCCTTAAGGTAAAGTAGAGGAAATCCTTGCACTAATCATCCTAAATCAATGTTCCAACTTTCTGGGGTTCACCATATGGTTACCTGGACCTTTCTGGGAGCTCCTGCTCCGGAGCCTTAACGCTAAACCTTAACTAGGATACCCAGTAACCTAAGAATAAAAAGGCCTCTCTTTTTGGTATTGGGTAACTTTATAAGGAACCCAGGACTACAAAAAGGGAATAAGGGTACTACTGGGCATCCTAGTTAAGCCCTGTAACCCCTAGACCCCCAAACCCCTAAATCCGTAAACCCCGACACCCTAAACCCCTAAACCGCAAACTCCTAAATCCTGAACCCTAACCTCTAAAGCCTAAACCCGAATCCCTGAAACCCTAAACCCCTAAAAACCTGAAACTCTGAAACCCTTAAACCCCCAACACCGGCCTGTTCGACCTCGACGGTGGCGATATTGATGGCTCGACTTTTCCCTCGCGAATCGCAGGGTGGGGGCTTCAGACTGACTTGGGATAGGGGTTAGCGTCTAGGGTTTATGCCTAAGGTTTAGGGATCAGGGTTTATGGCTAGGGTTGAGGGATTTTCGACAAAGGCTTAGAGTTTAGGGTTTATGGTTTATGGCTTAAGGCTTAGAGTTTCACCTCAAACTCAAAACCCTTAGCTCCTTGCTTCCCTGAGCCCTATTTAAAAAATATCAAACGCTAAACCCTAAACCCTAAATCCCAAACCCCTAACGCCTTGCTTGCGCCCGGCGTGTACGCCAAATACTCTGAAACCCAAACATCTGCCTCAAGCAATTACTCCAGGTAGCCTGGAACCATGACTTTAGCTTAGCTTTCAGGTTTAGGGTTTAGGTTGTTGGTATAAGTCCCTGTAACAGATCCCTAAACCTAAGAGTAGCCTAGGAAGAAAAAGGGTGCCCTTTTTGGTTTATAGGGGGTTATAAGGGAACCTGAACCCATAGAAAGGGAATAACGGCCTACTCTGGGTCCTAGATCCCTAAACCCTAAACCCTAAACCCTAAAAACTAAACCCTAAACCCTAAACCCTAAAAACTAAACCCTAAACCCTAAACCCTAAACCCCTGTAAAGGATCACCGAAGCACTAAGAGCCGAGGGAGCCTGGCAGCTCAATCCAGGCAAACTTGCCACCCTTCCCACCGCAGTCCACGATGTAGGAGCCCGCCTGAAAAGGGGCGGGGGCTTTAGGGTTTATAGGGTTTATAGGGTTTAGGGGTTTGGGGTTTGGGGTTTAGGGGTTTAGGGGTTTAGGGGTTTGGGGTTTAGGGTTTAGGGGTTTAGGGGTTTAGGGGTTTAGGGGTTTAGGGTTTAGGGTTTAGGGGTTAGGGTTTAGCCCGCCTCAAAGGGGTCTGATGAATCTAATCAGGCTTTAGGGTTATAGACAAATCAGGTAAGGGGGTCTGATAATCCTAATGTTTAGGCGTTTATGGCTTCGGGGCTTTAAGGTTTACCTGGACCCTAAGGAACCTACATTATTAGGGTTCCCAATTTTGGTTTCTTTATGTGAGTCCTTGAAAAGGTAGGTTATTTGCGGGGCAAGGTTTAGGTTACGGGGTGTGATTAGTAACTAGGGATGTCGGAGCCGGCCTCAACTGGCCAGGGTGTAATGTTCAGAGGTTCTTGCTAACTAGGGATATAAAAAGAAGGTAACTAGATGACGTAAGTATAACCCCTGTTAAGGCACATATACCATGAACGTGCAAGTACGGGCCTTAACGAATAGAAGAGGGTTCTTTTAAACGGACCACTTGAAATCTAAAGGGGAACGATAGGGGTCATTAAACATATGCCTTTACATGGACCTTGAGAACCCTACATGTTGAAAGCTTCCCTATTCTGATTGTCCAACATTTTCGTTTGTGGGGTTATGGTGGGGGTTCCGGTTCAGGGCCTCGGGAGTTTAAGTTTGGGCTATAATGTTTTTGGGTTTAGTGCTCATAGGGATTAAGGGTTGGAGTTTACCCTAAGGGTCTAAAGGACCCGATGATTAGGTCCTCAGGTTTCGGATAGTAGTTATGTAGGTTACCGTTTGGGAGAATATATGATTATCAGGTACTCAGACCCTTACGGTTATGGTCTAATTAAGTCTCTTAGTCTTGCTTGAGGGATCAGGGTTTAGGTTTAGGGCTGTCCAAGTCAGGATGTGAGCAGAGTATCCCCATCTCGGGAACCTATGCTTTGGGGTTGCTAGTGCCCTCAAGCTGATAAGGCTTTGCATATGTACCGAATAAATTAAATCTCCAGGGATTTTTGATCAGGTTCCTATTCCTGTGGTGGCCCTAAATCCTAAACTAAACCCCATGTATCAGACTTCCGGTTTGATTCCTTACTTGGACCCTAACAAACCTGCGCCACTTTAAGGGTTCCCTATTCTGATTTCATGGTATGGAAGTTTCCGAAAATAGAGGACGACCAATCTAGCACCCTAAACATTAGGATCCTTATTATAAGGACCCCGGTAAAAGGTACACCCAATTATCGGAAACTCCTAGATAGGTCCTTACAAAGGTAGGGTATTTGGTGTTACGGTAGTGCCTAGACTAAGATTTTAAGGTTCGAGGCCTTCGTTTGTTTGGGTAAGCCTCAAAATTAGGGTTTAGGGGTTTAGGGTTTAGGGTTTAGGGGTTTCGAGGTGGTTTAGGGTTTAGGGGATTAAGGATTAGGGGTTTAGGGTTTAGGGGTTTAGGGTTTAGGGACCAAGCTTAGGGGTTTAGGGTTTAGGGGTTTAGTGTTTAGGGGCTTCGAGGTTTAGGGTTTAGGGGTTTAAGGTTTAGGGTTTAGGGACCAAGTTTAGGGGTTTAGGGTTTAGGGGTTTAGGGTTTACCTTAACCCGGAATGACCTACTTTTTAAGGACTTGTATTGTATATGGAAATCATAATAAGGCGCTCTAAAAAATGTAGGTTCTCTAGGGTTAAGGTAGGGTTTAAGGAGTAGCCGGTACTCCAGAAAGCGTCGCAGCTGGTGGAGGCAAATACAGGACGCAGTTGGGGCGTACTGCACCCCAAAAAAACCGCAAAGACCGCGAAACCCAAAACTGTGAGTCACAGCCCGCGACCTCCAACCCCAAACCGACCCCAAACCCCAACAACCAATTCAGCGTTCTACAGGCTTTAGAGCTCGAACCATATCCTAATTCCCAACTCACGAAACCAAAATATAGGGGCCAGAACAGCTGGAAGAAGGAAGCGGTTTCTACGATATTGCACTGATATATGAGGACTACAGTAGAGAATGAGAATTGCTGCTACTTCCTCGGCAAGCCCTATAAGCCCAGAGCCAACCCTAGCATTGGTATCACAAGTCACGCAAGCCTTAAACCCCCAACCCTACACCCCTAAACCCCAAATAACCTACCTTTATAAGGACCCTGTAAGGAAATCTTGATAAGGAATCCTAAAAAGGTAGGTTCGTTAGTGTCCGGGTAGACCCCAAACTGCTGTGAACCCAAACCGGGGTTTCGAGCTCCGCGGCCTCTTTGGTTTCTGTGAGGGTGCCGCAAAGAACGCTCTTCTCCGATGAGCTGCAGCCTGACAAGAACAGGATCTAGAGGCTGCTTTAGATTATGCTTCCTAAGGTTCCCTCAACCCTCAACCCTAAACCCTGAGGCCCTGAGTTTCTGTTTTCCGGTGTTTCTCAATGGTTTTAGTAAGGCTGTTGGGTTGACATTTCAAGTTCTCGAACTTAGGATGGTAGTAACCCTACGGGTCCATCTGCCCTGCACACACGGCATATATCTAGGTCTTGACATTGGTTAGGAATCTCGTTTATTTCCTAAAGCTTGCAAAGTCAGGTACATGGACACTTGGGACATTGAATCTTTGCCATCTCCGCCCTACCGGACGTGCAGCTCCTAGGTACTGATCTCAAACAGTCCACCAAGAATCATGTATGGTTACGGTTCTAGAATTAACAGAACGGGGCACTAAAACAAAAATGATCGCAAATCGGTACCTACCATAAACCCTAAACACTAACCCTAACCAGTACTGCTTCCCAGAGAACCGAAGCCAGGTCCTTTAAGCCCAAAGTTCCTGAAAGCCGCTTCTTTGGGGGTCCCTTAAAGACCCAATAATTCGGTACTCGGATTTAGGGTTCGATAGCCCACACTGCCACACAGTCTGTAATACTACCATTATGGTCTTAGGTGCCAAACGACCATCCTTGTCTTGGTTTTGTCCAAGTAAGGGACCTAGAAGGGGCCTGTCGGGGATTTAGAGGGTTAGGAGGGTCAAAAGGACCCAGCACTTGGTGCTGGATATGAACATCAGATACTAGTTTCCCTGGTGCTTGCAAAATCAAGACGCCTCATCCCACGCTTGAAATAGGGTGGTCGCTCTGATTTTGTCGGGCTTAGAGGTCAAGGTTTCGCTATGACAGTGCCTATGACCCCTCTCATAACAGTTGTTTACCTTGTTTGCCTGCTAGGTTCCACGAGCCTTCATGTATAGTTGCATTGTAGGGTCACTGTTTTTGTCTGCACGCAGCTGGACCTTAGTGGCTCTAGCGACTAATTCAATGGGATGCTGGGCCTCACCTGACGCATTAGATTCTCGTTATATATAAATAGTCATGTGTAGATTACATACATTTATATGTGCATATATATATATATATATGCATATATATGTGGTTATACACAGGCTTATGTTAGCATGTGAATGTGTTTGTATATATATATATATATACACATATGTTTACATGTGCATGTATGTACGTATGTACGTATGTATGCAGACATGCACACATACATGCATGGATCGATGTATGCATGTATGTATGTACTCATGTATGTATGTATGTATGCATGTATGTATGTATGTATGTCGTATGTATGTATGTATGTATGTATGTATGTATGGTTGTATGTATGTATGTATGTATGTATGTATGTATGTATGTATGTGTGTATGTGTGCGTATGCATGTATAAATGTACACACACATATATATATATATATATATATATATACAGATAGAAAGATCGATAGAGATGTAGATATAGATATAGATATATACATATGCACTGATGCACATCCTTTTCTGTAGACCCTGAATGCAAAAGCCCCTTCCCCCCAACAATGACAACACCCAGTGTCCTGAACCGCCAGAAACCCAACACATTAAGCCTTAGTTACGTTTCACAAACCCTGCACCATGCCGTCACATCACAGCTTCCGGTCGCCTTTCTCCCCATTGCTGCAGGTCTTGTCGCTGACACCGACCTCCGACATGCGGGCCATTCCCGGCTTCATCTACTCGCTAAGCTTAAACTTCATTCCATGACAATAGCACACGCGCCTTAACATTCAGAAGAAGGTTTTGAGGCGATCATTGTACATTCATACTACGCCTGAGGAATGATCTTGGCAAGTATCAATGCTTGCTGCATCTATATTACCAGCAGGCTCCAAACACTGTCATTCGGGAGATTATGCCCCCAATGGCTCCTATCATCATTTGAAGGATATTAAGGCCCAGTTATATAAACTCTTTGAAAACCAGCAAAAACCCTGAAGAACCCTAAACCCAAAGGCCCTTAAAGGAACCCTTAACTAAAAAGGTGCTTGCGGAAATCTCCATGCTTTGCCACCCCTGCCTTGACGGGTGCTGCGGCCGTCGGGGCGAAGGCACTCCTAGCGCCTTGCGAGGGACCGGCTCAGAGGAGAGGGGCTCCCATCCAGGGCCTCCAAAACCCCTCAATTAAGGAAGATGCCATAATTTCAGGTATAGTCCTCAATTCAGGGTTTTTGGCGGCTCTGGGTATAGGATCCAAGGTTAAGGGTCTTGGATTCTGAATGTCGGACTCACGGTTTAAGCATTAGGTATAGGGTTTGATTCATAGGGTGTGGGATTAGGATTCAGGATTCAGCGTTTACGACCAGGATTCCAAAATAATTCGGCACACCTGTCGGTACAATACTCGTCTGACGGATCTAGAACGATGCTGTCTGTAAGGCCTAACCTCCAAAAGACCTACACTCCAGTCCCTAAACCCTCTTCGCCGATATGGGAGTTTCCAAAAATAGGGGACCCAAATATAGTACCCAAAATAATAAGTTCCTTATTACAAGGACCCCTAAATAAGGTACATCCAATTTTCGGAAACTCCCATATGCAGCACGTCTGGTGCACAAGTAGTGGGGCTCCCAGTCGACCCTGGCATTCAATCAGTTTCTTGTTCTAGGGTTTGGGTTTACCTTAAGGGTCCAAAGGACCCAATAATTAGGTACTCGGTTTTCTGGTAGTCTTTATGTAGGTTTTCTGGTAGTCTTTATGTAGGTTTTCTGGTAGTCTTTATGTAGGTTTTCTGGTAGTCTTTATGTAGGTTTTCTGGTAGTCTTTATGTAGGTTAGGATTTTGGAGAGTATATGATTATTCGGTACTTGGACCCTTGGGGTTAGGGCAGCCCCACGAGTCACGCCCAAGAGGCCCGTAAACAAGAAACAACATCTCAAGCGCGAGTCGGAGGTTCATGGCTAGTTATAAATGGAGTTATAAGTCCCCTAATATGGGTTCTAAATGTAGTTACCCTACTTATAACCCTACTTATCAATACCTATGAACCTCCAAGTAAAGCCTGACTTTGAAACCTGGTTCATCTCCAACAACACTGCAGTTACAAAAAACCCTCACTCCTAAACCCTAAACCCTACTTGGAGGGGCAGGGGACTTAGTAAGCAGGTTATAGGTAGGGTTATAATTGGGGTAGCTCCATTTAGGGTACTTATAACTCGACTAATGACCTGCTTACTAAGTCCCATGCCCTTCCAAGTAAACCCTAAACCACAACATAGCTCTTACCAAAAACCCTCACTCCTAAATCCTCCTCCTGAGCTCCTTCCCCAACTAAGGCTTGCCGTCTGATGTAGGAACTGATTAAGAAAAGGGCTCCCTATTATGAATCCTACTAGCTTGGGGTTATAGGCCCAGGGTTTCTTAATCAGGTTCCTACATTGTCCGAAACTTCTGAGTAATACAGAGGCGTGGGAACTGTGGGTCGATTCCTGAAAACTATCCCAGGATCCCCAATATGATTAAAGGGGTATTCCTCAAACTCTCCTTATGGTGAAGGAATATACCTTAAACTCTAGTAGGATAGGATCCCTACTATGATTTAAGGTATCTTCCTTAGTTGGATTTTGGAGGGTTCGAGTTGCTTTGCTGTACGGGGGACGACAACGGCTTGTATCACAAAACTATTCCGACCCCGATACTACAGGAAGAAGCCGTGGTTTCTCAAACTGTTAGGCTTCTTTGTGGCTCGATCCTGTTACCCGAAGACTGTCCGGTGCCTTCTGGGGAAGCGCTTGGGCTTTGAGGGCCAGGGTTTCCGGATCCCATGATAGGATAGGGCCCGGGTTGAGGTATAGCTGGATACATACTTGATCCAGTGTCGCTTTCGCGTCTTTGGGCCAATTCCGTCAGAAGCCACGACCTGGATCTTGAACTGCAGGTGGTTCCTTCTTGTAGTCATAGTATTATATACCCTAAGACCCCATTCAAACTGTTAAAGACCCTGTGCTAGCATTCACAACACCTGGAATGCTACAAGTTCGGGATCATCGTCTTAAAACTGTCCAGGCGGCATAGCTTACGTCTGACAAGTTTAGTCTGGTGCTTAGGGCTTAGGGGCTTAGGATTCTGGGTTTAGGGTTCGTACATTTTAGGTTAGGCGTCTGGGTTTATGGATTTAACTTCTAGGTGCAATGTTTAATCATCACACCTACAGCAGCTTGGCCAGCCGCCTGCATTCGGCGTGATCGTGACCTTGCCCACGTTGCCCTCCTTCGGTGGCTGCTCGTGGAAGAGTAAGTGATGTCTACAATCTCCCGGCATTTTCCCAAGTCATGATACAAGTTCCTCAATATCACTGCAATAGGCTTCCTGCACAGGGCTCTTCAAAAGGCTTTTTGAAATTAAAAGGCCCACAGTGATGTGTGGGGTCTTGCGCTTCAGAGGCCTTAATTATAACTACCACAGGACTTGAATAGGGCCTTTGGGGCCATGATCGTGTAATTGATGCCGGGATTATACAGGAATACCCAGACCACTACGGTTGGTGATATAAACACTGCATTACCCAAATTAAGGAATGGATCATAACAGTTAAGAAATGCCGGGAATAGAAGTTACTATCGGACACTCTCTTACTACATGTCCCCTAAACCCTACACCCTAAACCGTACACCCGGGGCAACAAGCCATGTCTCCCTCATCCCTACCTGCGCCTCCCTAGTTGCCGAAGTACCAGAACAAGAGCGAAGATGTTCACGTTGAGACGACCCATGCGTATCCCCTATGGGTATTTAGGGTTGCAGCATCAAACCTCCGAGTTCGAGAAATCTGCGGATCTTAACATACCGAAACCTCGAGCTGTACTTCGGGACCTATAGGGTGGGAACCGGCGGGGGGCCATGAGAGACACCGGCCCTTGCAAAGGGTTTGGTAAGCACCAAAAAGCAGAAACATACAAGCCTAAGCCTCAAATCCTAAAGCCCTACACCCAAACCCCTGAAAACAACAGACACCCTCCCACTCCGAAACCCAGGATCCACTGCTGAGGTAGAACTCTCAGCCCCTTCATGCAAGCTGATATGGCATATCATGACTGACCAAAGGTCTTGAACAAAGGAAATGCACTGGGGAGTTTAGGATCATTTCCGTCTTAACAAAGCGCACTGAACACGCTGGGCACCAGCTTCGCCATAACCCTCATGTTAACCATAAGAACTTGTAGCAACAGTAACTTCTATAGTAACTGGAAAGCCAAGTTTCGTCCACGAGCTCTATCTGTAGCCACGGGTTGGTGCCTGCCTCCAAGTTCAAGGTTTTGGGCGCTCTGGTTTCCCTACGGGTCCAAATGCCCAACAAACATGTACCTGGATTTCGGATTGCAGCCACTGCAAGTTTGTGCTAGCGGCAGTGCAAAACTTGGACACTCAGGCTGACGGTAACGAGGAATTAGCGGCATGGGCAATCTGGCTCTAAGGGCGTGAGAGTATACCGGTAGCGCCAAACGAAGCGGAATAGTAGTTTATGACCCCTTAGGTACAGAGGGCTTACCCGCATGCCGGTATTCCTGTAGTCCGAATAACTTCTTGGCACAGAAACCCTAAGGATCAATTGCTATACCCCCTTAGAACCATGATACAACTATTATGTGCAACATTCTCTTAGGTTTTGCATGAACAACAATTAAAAGCATAACTCCTAAGGGGAACTATAGCAATTAAAGTAAAGGCCAGGAAGTTGGAATATGATTATATCCTAAACCCTTTACAGGGTATCCTACCATGAAACCATATTCCAACTTTTTGGCTTCTACTGTAATTCCAAAGGGGACTATAGCAATTAGGTCTTCTGGGTCACCGGACTCGCTTCTGGGATGGGGGCCTTCTCGTTTAGGTGGGCTTAGGTTAGGCGGAGGGTGTAAGGGCTCACAGCCAATGCCTGTAGATCCATCCTTGTGTCCCAAGTGCGCATTAGTGGTAGTGGTAGTGGTAGTAGTAGTAGTAGTAGAAGTAGTAGTAGTAGTAGTAGTAGCAGTAGTGGTGGTACTTTAGCCGGCTCTCCAAAGCATAAGCCTTAACAATCAGAGCCCTCCCAGTTTCTCCCGAATAGGAACCCAGTGCAAAATACATCGCTAAGCTAGAGAACATCCTGGCAGAGTCCAAGAGCCCCGGCCCAAAACTCCAGTTGCAAAGTGCGTTTTAGAATCAATTTTAGGCTAAGAAGCCCGGCGCCCTCAAAACCCAGACCCTTCCCACAGGGCTCCGGCTACCGAAATAATAATACTAGTTACTAACCATGTAGAACAATGTGAAATCCAAGAAACTGCAATTTACATAATTGAAGCCATCCCCGAACTCAAAGTCGACTACCGAAGCTGTGGAAGGGGTGCCTGCGAAATTGTTGCCGTGTTGTCCCTGTCCAGCAAGTGGCTGAGGCTTCAGGCTTCAGTAAAGGGAACTCCAGAAAGTTGGAATATGGATTAATGGTAGGATCCCCTATACTTTACCTTAAAGGGGTTACGATAGGATAATGATATTCCAACTTTCTGGCTTCTACTGTATGCTGTTGCTTCCGACGACGATGATGATGACACTGCAACCGTCGATAAGATGAATCCTCATTGGGTCCTATGGCAACCTTAACCCCGAAGAACCCACAAAAAAAGGACTAATATACAGAAATCATCATAAGGAGTCCTAAAAAGGTAGGTTATTCAGGGTTAAGGAACTGCCCCACAGTCAGCCTTATATGCCCCTCAAGCTCCATCTGATACCTGCGAGTCCGTCGCCAGGTGCTAATATGCTATATCCCAACATAGGCACGCTTTGTATTATGTAGTATCGTCAGTACCGTAGTCCCGAGGATCCGTTGGGCTCTTGAAGGGGCCCGAAACCCTAAACCACCCCGTCTACTTCTTGTATGTACGGCTGTACCTAAACAATGCAACTTGCCAACGAACACCAATGAACCCTAAGCTCTGAGCCTGAAACCACAAACCCTACATTGGGATCCCAAAACATCCACATTTCTTTTGGGGGGGAGTATACCTAGAATAAAGGGGTCATTGCCTGCTATTTTTGGTAGGGTTTGAGGATACAGGTAGGCACCTGAAGTACTTGAAGGATCATGGGCCTTAGTAACTAGGGTTATTGTTGGGGTAACTATACTTATAACTACTTACCCCAACTAAGGCGTACTTATAAGCATACTTACTAAGTCCCATGATCCTCCAAGTATCCGGAAGCCTTGAACCCTAAGACACTCCGACAAGGAGATCTCGGACCCTCATCTGCAAGACCTTGAGACTGCTAGAAACCTTATGTCCCAAAGCACCAACACCGAATTGGTGGTTTCCGAAAATAGGGGACCCTAATCTAGTACCCTAAATAGTAGAGCCCCATAATAAGGTATCCATAGGAAACTCCCAATTAAAGAACAAGACCCCAACACAACCACTTGCCCAAACCTTCGAACAGCTTTGTCTGCAGTCGTCATCGCAGGTTTGACTGTCGGCTACCTTGTGGTATGCCTTTTGGCTCGAACCCAATGAACCCAAACATCCTCCTTAGTTAAACCCTAAGCCCCAAAACCCTAAACCCCCTAAACGCTATAAACCCTTAACCCCTTAACCCCTAAACCCTAAACCCCATAAACCCCTAAACCCCGCAACCCTAAATCGACCCTGAATAACCCACCTTTTTAAGGACTTAACTTATATAAGGAAATCGTGATAAGGAACCCTAAACAGGTAGGTTATTCAGGGTTAAGGTAAGCCCCTGAAGCCGTGCTGTGCTGCGTTCTGAGGTTGCCACGCATCGTCCAAAACACGGTCTGGTCCATTGCTCTCCCCCTGAACAGGACATTACTTAAAGGATCATGGGACTTAGTACTTAGTAACTAGGGTAATTATTTGGTAACTATACTTACAATTCTTACAATTACTTATAACCCCAATTAAGGTACTCCTAACCATGCTTGCTAAGTCCCCTGAACAGGACATTATCGGGCCTTAATAATGCCTTAAGCCGGAATAAGCTCCCTTTTTAAGGACCTATATAAGGAAATTACAACAAGGAACCCTAAGAAGGTAGGTTATTCCGGCTTAAGGTGGGGTTTAGGCTTTGACTTAAGTCATTTAGGGTTTTGGATAGTTTAGGGCTTCAGGGTTCAGGGGTCTTGATAATTAGAACAATTGAAGTGCTCCTTATTCAAAGGGATCTATAGGTGATCTAGGGGCCTTAACAAGTAGAATAGGGCTTTGGGGGTGTATTTTACCCAACAATAGTACTGGTCATGATTCAGGCCCCAATATTAAAATCACTCTGCAAGGCAAGGCCAGTAACCAAAACAGTAAACAGCTTCATGGACTATAGGTTCGTCACAGTAGAAGCGAAACTGTGGGGCTCAAGCCATAGGGCTCTGGAGCATTACCTCGCCAATTAGGGTCAGTCTTCTGGTGGTATGAGTTAAGAGCTGACAAACAAGTTCGGGTGAAGGATGATCACAGTAGTACTATCTAGCCAGTGGTTTTGGGGTTCCCTGGGCTCCGTAGCTCCTTATTCAATAGGGATTATCATCATCCCTGGCTCCTTAGCTCCGCCAATATCAAAGGTTACTTATTGGTTTGTTGAAAGGATTATCCATAAGCTGCAAGCATTCGGAAGGCTGTATTCGGGCATTCCCAAGTCATGTTACACCAAGGGTGTTCGTCCCTGATTGAGATGCTTTCACGGGATTAGTAATAGGGCTCCGGCAAGAGATTTCAAGCTATCCGGCATCGGTGGCCATGCAAGGATCGAAGGATGCGTTTTTGCTGATTGTGAGTCCTAGGCTCCTCTTAGAATCTAGGGGTAAAAGGGGGGACCCTTAATCAGGACCCCTAGGTATATACCCTTAATATAGCTATTACATGCCCATAATGTAGCCCATTATAAGGTAGGGGTCCCCATTAAAGGTCCCTCCTTTTCCCCTTGATAGAAGTGTCTGCCTAGCCAGCTACGATCCTCGTTTTGGTTTTGGCCACGTGAGCCCTTATTCGTTCGGAAAGCTGCGGGCTTTGAAACCCCAAGAGCCCCGAAACAGAGACGAGGCCCTAAACCAAAAGCCCTAAACTAAACTCTTAAGCCCTGAACCCCGAACCGTTGAACTCTAAACCGTTGTACACCTAAACCCAACACCAACAAAGCTAAACCCCTGTAGTCACCACGTAGTCCCTAAGTTCTTGGGCCCTCCAGGCCTTATGAAAGTCACTGGCAAGTGCCTTGCCATGCCCCACAGGGGGTTTAGGGTTTAGGGTTACGGTTTAGGGTTTAGGGTTTAGGGTTTCAGTCAACACAAACGAGGCCTGAACCCTATGCAGACCTGAGCCCGTCAGGTCGTATTAGAGTCACTGGCAAGTGCCTGCCCAGCCACAGATACAGTAGAAGCCAGAAAGTTGGAATATCATTATCGTAATAGGGGATCCTACCATTAATCCATATTCCAACTTTCTGGAGTTACCTTTATACTAAAACAACTCTAAACTCCAAACCGTTTGAGGTCAGAGGCGGGTGCCTTCTTGGCCACGGACATAAACCCGAAACCCCAGACGTAAACCCGAAACCCTAGACCCTAAATCCCAATTGGACACCAAACCATACACCCCGAACCCTAAACCCTGCAAACCCTCAACCCCGTGCCTTCTTGGCCACAGACATCGTAGCCACAGCGGCCGTCCGAGACAGCACGGCATCCTGGTTTCCAAGCGGCCCCAGACGCTTGAAATGAAGGGTCTAGGGCTTGGGGTATGTACGGTTTAGGGTTTAGGTATAGGGGTTCAGGGTTTAGGGTCTAGGGTTTGGGGGTCGAGGGTTTAGGTGTTTTCGAGGGTTAGTTTTGTAAGGCTGTAAGGTTTCACGGGGGTGCTATAGTTAGTTGTAGAATACCTGAAATTATGGAAGGATTCCTTCTGCGAGTCGAGGAATTTCTGTCTGAGTCATGTGCTGAACCTCTTTGTGCATGGCTCCGCATGATGGTTTCCTTGTGAAAGTCTGCAAGGGGATCAGGTTCCAGGTATCCACCGGAATCTCTTGACTCTGATTTCAGGACGAAAGTTCTTCCGAATAGACTGACCAGTATCTACCTAAACCATAAACCTAGGTGGATCCTGGATGTTTAACTGCTCTGAGGGTTTCAAGTCGCACGGTTGCTTGGACTGTGGTTCGGGCTTAGGTGTGGGTCTTAGGCTTCTCTTTGGGGTTTAAGGTTGAGGGTTTAGGGGTGTGGGGTTTAGTGAGGGATTAGGGTTTCGGGGTCTTAGATTTTAGGCTCTAGCGGGCCGTAGGGTGTAGGGTTGAGGGTCGAGGGAACTATCTCACTTCTTAGCATCCGCAAAGCAATCTTGCTCCTCCCACACTTCCACCTCGCCCACGGTGAGTGTTTGAAGAGCACCTGCACGGACTTCGTGGAGGATCATGGGACTTAGTAACTGGGGTTATAAATAAGATAACTAATATTGACTTATAAGCCCAATTCGGGTACTTATAACCATACTTACTAAGTCCCATGATCCTCCAAGTTGGCTTAAAAATGCCATCAACACTGTATGAACCCGAAACAATGAAGCCTAAGCTCGAACCCCCCTACACCCTCTGCAAACCAAAGCCTGAACCCTGAACTCCAAACACTTTGCCCGAACCTCAAACCCCAACAACCCCAAACCCTAACCCTAAGGGTCCAAAGGACCCAATAATTAGGTACTTGGACCCTTAGGGTAAGCTCAACACCTAAGTCCCGAACCCGAAATCCGGCTGATGGATCAACAACTTGGTTGCGTATATAGTTCAGAAACCCAGCGAAGGTAGCCTTTCAGTTCTATAAGGGATTACATTTTCATTATGCTCAGGCCCAGAAGTGCAAAGTGTGCTCACTCAGCTATACTGAACTTAGAACCCTAGCAAAAATCAGAATTTTAGCTGCTTCTTAGGGATTATAATAACCAAATTTTTTTTAAAAAAAATCTAAGTACCCCTAAGGAATCCAGCCCAGAGGTCAGAAACCCTCAGCCTCCATCCTGCAACCCTGACCTCCTTCCCTAAAACCTTTACCCGAAGGCTGTTTAGGGTTTAGGGTTTAGGGTTTAGGGGTTAGGGGTTAGGGTTTAGGGTTTAGGGTTTAGGGTGTGGCAGGCGAAGTCGCGCGCTCGGGTGTGAAGCACCCCGGGCCGCGCGCTCGCGTTGCTTGTAAACCCACCCCGGCCACCCAAACTATACTCTATTAGGGTTTAGGGTTTCTACCCCCCAACCCCCCTATCAAGGGGGGCTTTTATATTTTTGCACCCATGAACGTTCCAGTTGTTTAAGTTGTGGCCTAGGCAACGGCTGGGAGTAGCCTCGGCCCTTTTCGGGCCTTCGGCATGGCAGGGCCGGCTCGGCCCTTCAAGCTTATCGTTTGACAGCTTTGGAAAATCTAGATTGTAGAGCAGGCTGTCTTTTTCCGAAAAGGACAAGCGCGACTAAATATTGAAAACCCGAAGCTTAAGAGTAGCCACAAGAAAAGAAAGGAGGGGACCTCGAGATTCGCAACCGGCCTTGTCTAAAACCACATTTTATGGTCAGAATTTGTCACTTGAAACTCACCAGCAAAAATCCAAATTTCCGGAGGCAAGAATCTGCCCGGCCTTCTGTTGTGTGAGGAGTCCGGCATGTCCGGAGGGTCAGGGGTGTCCGGGGGTGTCTCCCGGTGTCTCGGGGGGGGTCCCGCCCTCAAACCCTAAATCCTAAATCCTAAAATCCTAAATCCTAGACCCTAGATCCTAAATCCTAAATCCTAGATCCTAAACCCTAAATCCTAAATCCTAAACCCTAAATCTTAAATCCTAAATCCTAAATCCTAAACCCCAAACAGTGAATCCAAAATCCCAAACCCCAAATCCTAAATCCTAAATCCAAAACCCTGAATCCCAAATCCTAAATCCGAAACCCGAAATCCTAAATCCTAAATCCTAGACCCTAAATCCTAAATCCTAAATCCTAAACCCTAAATCTTAAATCCTAAATCCTAAACCCTAAATCCTAAATCCTAAAACCTAAATCCTGAACCCTACAACCTAAATCCTAAATCCTAAATCCTAGACTAAATATTGAAATCCGGAAGCTTAAGAGCAGCTACAAGAAAGAAAGGAGGGGACCTCGAGATTCGCAACCGGCCTTGTCTAAAAGGCACATTTTATGAACAGAATTTGTCACTTGAAAATCACCAGCAAAAATCCAAATTTCCGGAGGCTAAATCCTAAATCCTAAATCCTAAACCCTAAATCCTAAATCCTAAATCCTGAATCCTAAACCCTAAATCCTAAATCCTAAATCTTGAATCCTGAATCCTAAACCCTAAAACCTAAATCCTGAACCCTAAATCTTGAATCCTAAATCCTAAATCCTAAATCCTAAACCCTAAATCTTCAATCCCAAATCCTAAATCCTAAATCCTAAACCCTAAATCCTAAATCCTAAATCCTAAATCCTAAATATTGAAATCCGGAAGCTTAAGAGCAGCCACACGAAAAGAAAGGAGGGGACCTCGAGATTCGCATCCGGCCTTGTCTAAAAAGCACATTTTATAAACAGAATTTGTCACTTGAAAATCACCAGCAAAAATCCAAATTTCCGGAAGCTAAATCCTAAATCCTAAACCCTAAATCCTAAATCTTAAACCGTAAATCCTAAATCCTAAATCCTAGACCCTAAATCCTAAATCCTAAACCTTAAATCCTAAATCCTAAATCCTAAAGCTTAAATCCTAAATCCTAAATCTTAAATCCTAAATCCTAAACCCTAAATCCTAAATCCTAACCCAAAAAAGGGGGACCAGAGCAAATGGCCCACGGTTTGGGGTTATTATATAGCTACGCTAGAGGTGGTCCCGATACGGCGGTCCCTCATTTCGAAGACTTCCCGTTGGGGTTTGCCATGGGCTTTACACCGTTGACCTGTGCAGGTCAGACCGGGGAGGCTTTACCCTCCCCTCTCCGCGTCCCGCTCTTTTCGTAGGGGCGCTCGGGCTGTTAGGCCCTCGGCCAGAGCGCTCGGGGCCTGTCGTTCGACGGTTTTGGCCCCTCGTTTATTTTAGGGGTTAGGGTTTAGGGTTTAGGGTTTAGGGTTTAGGGGTTAGGGTTTAGGGTTTAGGGTTTAGGGTTTAGGGTTTAGGGTTTAGGGGTTAGGGTTTAGGGTTTAGGGGTTAGGGTTTAGGGGTTAGGAAACACAATTTTGGCCTAAGCACCATACTATATGAGCCGTTTGGGGTGTTTTGAGCCTTCGGGCTTATCTTACTTTCGGAGTTACCAGGCGTCTAACAGGATTTGTGGGATTTGGGGCCCAGAAAACAGAGACACTACGTTCCTTTGCCCGCTGTACGAATCTGTAGGGCCAGGGCGTGCTAATGTTCCGGCTTTCTCGTTTCTACTGCAGGTGACAGCCCCGAGATTAAGCGAAAGGATACGAACACAAGGAGCCTACCTTGTCCTTCCAAAGAAGAACCGGAAGGTTTGATAAGGTAGGTTCAGGAAGCACCTTACGGATAGGAGTTGGGGGTTAAGGGTGTCCTGAGGCCTACACTTCTGAATCAATCCGAAGCCCCTGTCAAACAAAAAAACATAGGACAGATATATCATATGCCTCAAGGCCTAAGCCTAAGCCACAAACCCGACATTCTGAATGCAGTGAGCCCCCCTATGTTTAAGCAATGCAAGACTAGTTCTCATGACAAAATCCCGAAACACCTGCGCTTCATCCAGCTTGAGCACTTCAACTGCTTCTCTTTGAGGAATATTAGTTACCAGAAAAGGGGGTGCATGGCAAACCATCTGCTTTCCTTTCTACTAGATCCCGCGCCATCCAAACCCTAAGGAAAGCGTCCTAGCGGAAAAGGTTGTATTCTTTACTACAATACTTAAAGGATCATGGGACTTAGTAACTAGGGTTAGGATTAGGGTAACCATACTTATAAGTACTTATAACCCCAATTAAGGTACTTATAACCTTAATTACTAAGTCCAATGGTCCTCCAAGTACTAAACAATGAACAACCACAGACATGGTATTATCTAGGATACCCAGTAACCTAAGAATAAAAAGGCCTCTCTTTTTGGTATTGGGTAACTTTATAAGGAACCTAGGACTACAAAAAGGGAATAAGGGTACTACTGGGCATCCTAGCATCTGGCGGGCCTGTCTTCTTGATGACAAGGTATCGGCCAGATTGCCCCTTGCAAGAGACGAACTTGCCCGAACCAGAGATGGTGCCACCTTAGGCAGCGGGATGTTTCGAAAACCAAAGGTTGATGTGATTTTACAAGGCTTCGCTTGATTCTCACAGGGATTTAAGGGATTGAAAAGCATCATTATCCGTAGTAAGGAATGCGTATTGATTCAGTAACCTAGGGTAGTTCACTGTCGCAATGCAAGTGCATCCTTAAGCGCCCCAAAGCCCATAATGCTAAGAATACTATTAATGATCTCTTGCCGTTTTTCAATCTAAACATACAGTTCCTAAATACACCAGAGCATAATACGAAGCGTCAGCCGGACGGGCTTGCACAGGGTCTTTCGTGGTGCTTGGATTGTGCAATTCCTGGTCTGATAATTACATTGTAGGTGTTTAGCCGGGCTTTGTGGGGTGAGCATTAAGGGGTTTCACGTGCAGTGGTGTATACAGGTTGTTCTTTGGCAAGATGCATTGCACGTGGTTGCTGCGCGCATAGACTACTGACTACCATATTGTAGAGGTGCTATCAGCAACACGAATACGCTTCCTTGCAGTCAGGCTCAGTCAGGCATTCACACAGAGCTTATAGGAATCACCATTCCAACAAAAATCCGTGAGCACGAGCTCTGCAACCTAAGAAGTTCCGATTCAGCTGCATCCGACACCCTCAACCTTAAACGTAACTCTCCACCCAGCGTAAAGCCCAAACTCAAAATACACCGTCGAAGCTCCCTAAGGGTCCATGTACCAAATAGCATATACTTTTGGCCTCAAAAGTATTCCCCATATCGGTACATCGGGCCCAGAGTATATACTGTTTGGGTACATGGACGCTTCGGGGCTGGCCCTCTACCCTGCAATTGCTTTGGGAGCGGTGGGCCGCAGGATGCTACGCTTCGGGAATTGTGTAATTATTCAAGCCCCTACCCTGGGGCTCCAAGTATACAAATAGTACCTACTTTGGGGTCTTAAGTCTACAAATACTACCTACTTTGGGCTTTTTGGAGCCCCAGGGCTATAGTACTGCTGCACAGAATCGAAACTCTGGGTTTTGCGGCTTGAGGCTTTCAGGATGGGGGTGTACCTTCAGGCCTGGGCTAACCAAAATCATCATAGATGAGAGACGTAATCAAGTAGTTGCCCCCCCAAGCCTCAGAACAAAGGCCAAACCATAAGCCGTAAGATTCCCTTAAGAGCCTTCGGGCCTTAGGCCTTAGGGCTGTCCTGTATCCCCCAACCCTACCCCAGAAATTATCGGTTATAACCCTCCCCCCCCCAAAAAAAAATAGGTTTCGGGATCCCCAGGATTGCGGTCTCAAAGTGTATGAGGCTTCTGGGTGTTTGAGGGCTTTCGAAGCTGAGGCCCTGGCAAGTGTGCTTGAAGTCGCAAGCCCCTAGCTTCTTCGGACCTGTCGGTTTAGGGTTTCAGGTTTTAAGGTGTCGGCCCGGTGTAGGCTTTAGGGTCTATCGGTCAATTATTATTACTATTAAGCCCTACACCCTAAACCTAATGACCTAATGTCATACAGTTTAAGGCCTTGGGTAAGAACATTTCTGAAGGTGTCTGGCTGCAGAACAGACCAAGGCTCCAAGCAGCCGCACTCTTCCCATCATGTACCCGTAAACAATCCCTGAAAGAAACCTTTACACATTATGTAAACATTTAAATACAATATAGGCCTCAATTACAACACTACATAAGTACTTGAGGGCCAAAGTATAGACTATACGAGGACATGGCCCTAGGTCCTGGACAAAACCCCCACATCTGCATGTCCTCCAAGCTTCAGTGCCGACACACCTGCCTCCTCCATGAACTATGCCCTTGGGTCCATAGGAAACACCTGCAAAAAAACTGGTTATCGTAGTTTTAAGTAAACCTTCAACCCTTATATCGCCTTCAGGTGAGGCCCCGAAGGTGTAGCACAGGCTTCGCAAGAAATGGGAAAATGTTCGCGGCTATGTTCAGTTTACATCCATAATTGCAAATAAATGAATATTTGTTAATTGCGATTAAATGAATATTTGTTGTAATTCCGACCCCCTATATTTTTACCCGGAGACATGACACCAACAAAACCAACATCTCACTAGCCCCAAAACCGAGATATCTTGGGCTTGAATGACCAGAACATGGGGTTCCTACTCCTGGCAGGTGCTCCTTCACGTGATATGCTGCTTCGTACATACACGGAAAACACAAACTAGCTCACGACCCCTTCAATAAAGAATCCCTACGGCCCTACGGGTCCATGTGCCCAAATAGTAAAAACTTCGGCCTTAAAGTAGTCCTCATAGAGGTACTTTGGGCCAAAGTATATACTATTTGGGCACATGGACCCTTACCCCAAGGGTCCAAGTACCTAATAATCATATACTCAACTACTAATTATCCTAAAACCGAGTACCTAATAATTGGGTCCTTTGGACCCTTAGGGTTAGGGATTAGGAGCCATGGAAGAATTAATCGATTTGCCGAACTCTGCGCTGCCAAGGGGCTGAGGGCGCGGATGTTGTTGGAGTCGGACAGCTCCTAGTCAACAGGGTCTACCCATAGGCCCCAAAGTAGTTCCTTTTTGGGATTACCTATTAGGATTCTAAGTACGAACCCCAAAAAAGAACTACTTTAGGGCCTTAGGGTACCCCAATAGTCAAGCTTCGACAGAACTCGGCTGGGAGTTGAGGGCTTCATATTCTATAGGTGTAGTTCCTCATGAATTACAAGAACTGGGTTCAATCAATAGGCTTCTAGAATCCCGGTAGCATCTGCATCGTATCACTGCAGATAGGGCATTGGGGTACCAATGTATTTTTAGGGGCTGCAAGGATTACAAAAAAGTAAGCATTGCCACTTTTACTTGGACCGTTGCCTCCAATGTCCAAGGCCTAAACCCTAAGGGTCGGAGCACCTAGTAATCATATACCCCAGAGGGTCCACATATACTACCACTATGGAATTAAGTCCCAAAAGACCATCCCTCTTATGGTTTTGAGGGCCTAGTTCCATGATGGTCGTATGGGAACCTGTGGGTAAAGTCGTACAGGGTAACCTACTACAAACTACGATCCGGTACCTAAGCACCTAATTACTGGGTCCTTTGGACCCTTAGGGTTTAGTGGGCTTTGGAGTACCATACTTTGAGACTTTTGGGGCTTAGGGCAATAGTTGTTGGGGGATCTGTTGCTTAAAGGGAACCCATTAGGAAGTTCTAGGCACAAGAACCCAACTCCTCTCCACATCCTCTTCGGGGGCCCTTAGGGAAAGACACGAAACCCCAAGCTAAACGAACCTAAAACCTCGAACCGAAGCCCTTGTAGCCCTGGTCGGCTGGAGTCATGAACAATAAATCCTGAAAGCCCAAATCGCTAAACCGCAGAACGAACCCTTAAAGCAGCCGTAGCCGTCGTCTGTCGGACGACGAGCCGCTCTCTGTGGGGGAGAACAGGTGCCAGCAGAAGCTGGACTGCCCAAAAACAAGAATCATCACGTCTTCGAAGGGATTTAGGGTTTGGGGCTTAGGAGGGGCGCATACGGGCTCTCTAGGGTGGGGAAAGGATTGAAGCAACAGGTTGTTTATATCATGTTTTATTTGGCTTTACGAGGTCTCCTCCAGTAATGCTGCATCGATATCCTCGCCGTCAGCTGGCTCATCCTGAACCGGAGGAAGTAGCAAAAGGAACTTGTGCGGACCGAGTGTCGGGTTTAGTAACACCCTGGTACACATGATGGGCCCCTACGGGTACCGTTCAAACACCACCCATGCTAGCAGGTCTTGTATTGAAGGCTCAGAGAGTTTAGGGGCTTGGACTGAGGGTCAGGCTGTACGGCTCTGCCATGACTTGAGTACGGCTCTGCCAGGGCTTGAGCGACGGAGCCAAACAAGCCCCACCTTCAATTGAACTGCCCGAAGGAATCAAGGTGACAAAACTCCCAACAAATCGATCCGCAAAATGCCGAAGAGGACCCGGGTAGGTGTCCGGTGTAACCCCATACTTTCCGAAGCAACCTGGTCAGACTGAAGCTCCAAGGCCCCCCAAACCCTCAAAGCCCTGTAACCCCTATCACTAATTAAAACTCACCACAGCCTAAAGCCCCTGAAAAGCCCGAGACCCCGGACCGCGGCACGGCTACGTCAGTTCCGGCCAAGTTTCCGCCCAGAGCTGTGTCTCCGAAATCTCAGTGCGGGCTCGGTTTTTGGGTGGGTCTGAAGCCCGAAAATTAGACCATGAGACTTTTGAAGAGCTTATGCAGACCATCGTGGCGGTGTACTAAGATCATTTTCGAGTTTCTGGAAATCAATCCAGAGGATCAGTCTTGGCCATTGCTGCTCGCTACTGTGGGAGCAAGTGCGTTCAGGTACCAAGACCCACCTTAAGACCAAACTACATTCGTCTTTATTGTTTTTTTTTGAGGGGGGAGGGGGGAGGTCCTGATTATAAGTTCCTTATATAGATCGTTGTTCCAAGTAAAGAATTTTGAGACCCAGGACTGCTGCTTGGGTTCGACAGTTGTTTCGGGCGTTCACAACTTCGTGGTCTAATGAAATTGTAGGGCCCCGTTATGCTTGGATAGGGTTATTTACTCAGGGTTTAGGGTTTCAGGGTTTAGGGATCAAAGGCATAATGAAGCCAGCAATCCCCAGCCCACTGCCATGCAGCACAAACTCAAACCTGAAACCCGAAACTTTCGACCCTCAGCCCTAAACCTCAGGCTTTTCTGCGCGCCGCCATAAAGGAGATCTGCCACCGCCAGGTTTCAGGGCTTAGGGGTTTGTGCGTGCTCTTGCTGCGAGATGCGCGAAACCCTAAACCCAAGGCTCAGGACACCAATTCTCCACTGAGGCGCAGTGTTGCTGCTGCTGCCGGCTTCGTCCTTGATTAAAGGCTGAGGGTTTTAGGGTTTTAAAGTTAGTGTTTAGGGCTCAGTTTTGAGGTTTTGATTGTTTAGGGTTAACTGTTTTGCGGCTTAAGGCTGAGGGTTTCAGGGTTGAGGGTTTTGTCGGCTAAAATTTAATTGAAGGCTTTCCCTAGAAATCCAGGTGCCTATGCACGAGGTTTTCTGGGCCATACACTGCCTAACGCCCTGTCTGCGGCCGAGCACTGTAGGGTGACTACAAGGGCTGCTTTGAGGCTTATGAGTTTCTGTGAGACTTACTGTGGAGGTTACTATAAAGGGTTGCAGAACGGTTTATTGACTGTAAAGGACTACTTGGTTGCCTAGTTCGTGTGTCCCTTCTTGAGGTTGAATTTCTCGGCTTGGTGAAAAGTTCGGTCATTTTTGTTTCGGTATGTGGGCTTGGGGTTCATGGCTAAGCCATCGCGAGGAGGTTACGGTGTTGAGCCGCGCTCTTTCCTACTTGGATCAGGAATAAAGCCCAAAGGGTCCAAAGTCCAAAGTACCTTCATAGCGTAATGTAGGGTTTCTATATTAGAAAATACTATCATGATTTGGGGAAGTATCCCCCACAACAGAACCTAGGACCCTTTGGCAAGGTACTTAGCAAGTAGGGATGTGCTTTTTATGTAGACTCTCTCTCTATTTTCCTCTACCCTGTAATGTCGAACTTTACTCTAACAAGGAAAAAAATGAATGAACATTGTGCAGGGTTGCAGGGAAATAGGCACCAAACCCCTAAGCTCCCAAACTCCAAAACACCAAGGGTCCAAAGGACCCAATAATTAGGTCCTTAGGTTTCGGATAGTAGCTATGTGTGTGACCATTTGGGAGAGTATATGGAGTATTAAGTACCCGGACCCTTAGGGAAACACTAAAACAAAAAAACGAAACCCTAAAACCTAATCCTGAGCCCTGAACTAACAGACTGGCCCGATGTTAAAGGATGTACAAGGCCCCCCGACCCTCCAAGTATCGTATCCAGACCAGAGTTCAGAAGTTGCAACTTTGAGGATCAATGTGAGGAGGGTGAGCGGTCGAAAGCTCAGGGGTTCAGGTCAGGTTCCCGATCAGAAATAAGAGGTTAACAACTTTCCGATTACTACTAAACTACAAGGTTGAGTATTGACTCCACACTCTAGGCCCGCGAAATTACATGCCCAGCTCAGAAGCGACTTTCTGGAGGGGGCCAGGGTCACGCTTCCCACATAATACACCGAAGTCGGGATCCTACTCGCTGGGGTCCATAATGGCTGAAGCTGCCGCATCTGAACCACTCTCTACAATGCCAGGGCGCATTGCCGCTGTCCTGCCCGCTGTTGCTATTGTCCTCATCTGTGCAGCTTTGTCTGGAAAGGTAAACTCAACAGAGGCTGCAAAACTCCTTGCTTAAGGAATATACTAAATCACATCCAGGTTCATTGTACTTTAAGGCCTATTGCTTCATTCAAGTTTCGGAGTCTTGAGGTTGACCCTACACCGGAGACTCTCACTCTAAACCCTACTTGCGGATCCAAAAACCTACTGCTTTAGGGGTTAGACCCGATAAAAAAAGGCTCAGGACCAACTATTTTGAAGGGTTTGGGGATACAGGTAGATATTCGACCCATAACCTGCGGGCCCGAGTCACACCCACCCGCTGACCGCTGACGCATACACGAACACAGGTGTGCAGATTGTATACCTATCTGTGTATCGACCTATCTGCCTTCCTATGTCTATGTATCTATCTGTCTACTGATGTGCATGAATCTAAATACCGACCTATCCATCTATCTAAATGAATACCTATCTGTCTACGCTGTGCATGGATTCAAGCAGCTTCCCTAGTTAGTGTGATTTCTTCAATGCTACTACTGCATGTACAAAGCATAAACCTGCTTCACATCCATGCATGGCCTTGCAGCTGCACAGGTCGCCACAGAAATTCCTGAAATCCCCCGAAGAGTCCAAGAAACCAGACTGGTAATGAGTTACTTGGCATGTGGAAAAGTACTTTGTAGGTAAGTCTTCCGGAGTGGGCGACAATTACGTACTTCGGCTATAGGGTTAATTGTGTCTTCAGGACTACTTGGAGGGGCAGGGGACTTAGTGAGTAGGTTATAAGTACGGTTGTAATTGCTGTAAGCCCACTTAGGGTACTTATATCTCTAGGGCTCCCGCTTACGATAAGTGAAACGAACCATGCAGTAGTACAAATCGATGGCTAGTTTAGGGTTTTGTCCTCAGAAGCTTCTGTTGTCGAGGTTGTGGAAGTCGACGCCGTTGTTGTCGTAGTAGTCGCCTCGCAGGCTGCACCAAATGAATACCCTGAGGGTCCATGTGCCTGTTTAGTATACATGTTGGCCTTAAAGCAATCCCTGTATTAGGTAGTTTAGCGCCAAAATATATGCTACAGGGTTATGAAATTAGGGGGTCCTTTTCATAAGGGCGGGGCCTCCTTGTGGGTTCCAAGGGATTTTGGGGAACGTAGGCGCCCGACTCTCTGGCCTTCATGTTAGGATCCTTATTTTATCCCTAACCCTAAACCTTAAAACCTATTAAACCTTACCAAGTCCCACGAAACTGGCACGACTTCCTGCTAAATCCTAAACCACACATCCAAATTCAAGCTAGGCCCTGAACAGTGTGTGGGCGCTTCCGTGCGGCTGCAGCTGAGACACGACTTCTTGGATGCATCTACAGTAGGGCCCTTGGGTAGAGTGTATAATACTATAAACAGAAAAAACCCTTAGGGATACTATCTGTTGTATTCAGATCCTTAATAAGATTTCGTAGCTTTGCCAATAAGGGTGGCAGAGCTGTTCGCTCTTATTTAAGAATGGCAAGGGGGGGCGGCAAAAAACTAATCAGACACTCTTATTCACTGTAGCTCACCTCTGGCGAGGTGTTGGGGTCTGTGACTGTGGGGTTCAAGGGTAAAACCCGTGCTACACCCAAGGCAGGTTAGGGGGACTTTATGCAAAAGTAAAACCCCAAATCCTAAACCCTACCCGGCTTCAGGTTTACACACCGGCGAATTCAGATTGCGATGCTCGGTTCACAAATGTCCTCAAGTCGACAGGCGAAAACATGAACCGCCAAAGCCTTGCCGGTTTCGGGTGTAACATCAGGCCTCAAGAAAAGACCATACAGAAGCCTTCCTAATATACATACCTCTGAGATCTTCTCAAACGGCCAGGGTCAGGCCTCAACACAAGCTGCATCGCGCAAGCCAACAGAAACCCCGGCCATCGTGACACTGGAGGACAGGTAAACCTCAGCGCTGCTTGGGGATCGCTTGGGAAAGGACCCCCCGCCGGAGTGGATGTAGACAGCGAACCCACGACAGTTCGTATATTGTTCTACTACCACAAAGCCACCAAGCCCTGATTTAAACATCAAGGGTGCATCCAAAGGTCTACATGATGCAACATAGGAAGTTCGCAGCAAGTCAGGGCACTAAAAACATGCCAGCACAAGGATCCTTGACCCTAAGGGTCGATGTACCCATAAGGGTTTCTTTACCGGCTACTTTGAGGGTTTCTTTACGGGTACCACACAAGTTTAGACTTTAGGGCTTAAGGGTCCACATTCCATGTCATATGTATTTTGGCCTCAGGGCCAAAGTAAAGAATATGTACAGTACGGGTACATGGACCCTCAAACCTTAAACCCTGAACCCTTGTATTGTTGATGGTACCGTTAAAGGAACTCATTACAGGAATCCTGATGGGCATATGGACCCATAGGGTCACATCCAAAAAAGTGTACTGACTGCAGTGTCGCGAAGTCCCTTACGATTCAGGGTAGAGGGACATGTCATGCAGTTTTGGGGATTCATGACCCGACGAAATGTCTTCTGAAACGTGATCCAATAAATTCACTTCTAACCTTTCGCATTGCAAGGGGTCTCCACCCGAACACGTCATCCAAATCAAGTCAGTTGAAGAACAGTAAAAAAGAACCCAGAAAGTTGGAACATTATCCTCATGCCCTTGAGGTAAAGCTTAGGGAATCCCAGCACTAATCGTCCTTAAACCATGTTCCAACTTTCTGGGGTTCACTGTAACCCTGGGCCCAGAACGAAGCGAGGTGAAAGATGAAGATCTAGTGACGGAATGCGGATTTGGCTGCACGAGATGCGAAATCAACTGGAACCAGGCGCTGAGCACCAAGTTTTAGAGTTTAGAGAACTGCTTTTGCACATGGTATGGTCAGATTTCGCGTGATTTCGTGAGTGTTGGGCACGTCTACACGAAAATGGGGCCGCCGAAAAATTCAACAATGCCTTCGCAACGATGCAAGTTCCCTACAACCAACATCTTTAAGACCTCTGTTTGGTGAGGATTGTCGGACCCGTGCATCATCGCAGATGCACCCGCCACTGTGTGTGTCATGAACCATTTGCAACCCCAAGGGGTCGAACGCTGCTTTCCCGGCATGTTTGTTCCCATAGGCCCCAAAGTAGTTCCTTTTTGGGATTACCTTAATAGGGTTCTAAGTATGAACCCCAAAAAAGAACTACTTTAGGGCCTTAGTGTAGGATATTACTGTAACCGTACACAAACTTTTGTCAACGAAAAGAAGGAGCTACAATCGAAACTAGAGGTGGTTCCGAAGTATAAGCTGGAACCCTATCCCTAAGGGTCCAAGTACTCCCCATTTTAGGACTTTGGCGTCATTTTGGGTAAGTTACCAAAAACCATAAATGAGGACTGCTTGGACCCTTAGGGTACGGGTGCAACTGCGCACCGAGGCCTTTCTTCGTCTTCGGCCGCATCATGAACATTCATCGGGGGTAAGGGGGGTACGTTACAGGTATTTGAATATGTTCTGTTGGTGTAAGAATGTAGGGAAAGCTGTGGGGATACGTTTACCCACTGTTACAGACAACCATGTGGTGTTTCTTGAGCTGAGAATACATAGCAAACCACCATGCCAGGGCTGATTATTACTAGTATCCCCATACAGTAGAAGCCAGAAAGTTGGAATATCATTATCAGTATCGTAACCCCTTTAAGGTAAACTATAGGGGATCCTACCATTCTTCCATATTCCAACTTTCTGGAGTTCCCTTTAAGGCAGCGACATATGCGCATCCACCACTGATACGAAACCCGGCGACTCATGCCCGGGCCCCAAAGCCAGCAGTTTGAGCTTAAATGCCGCAATGTCTGTAAGGGGGCTCAGAACACTACTGGCCCAACAATGCAGGGTCATTTCATTATAGGAACGTTCATGAATTTTCGAACTTAGGGTCCATCTTCGGGTACCTGATCTTCGGATACCTCGCTGCTTTTAGGGTTTATTGGTTTACGGGTCTAGGACTTTTTGTTATACTTGAGGGTTTAGGGGTTTTGGAGGTCTCGGGTATAAGGGGTTTGGGATAAGGGATGTAGGGTTTAGGGTCCAGGGTTAGGGGATTTGGGTTTGAGGTTAAGGGGTTGGGGTTTAGGGTCTAGGGTTTGGGCGTGAAGGTCATCCCAAAAAGGAACTACTATGGAGCCTATGCGTAGATAAAGGTTGGGGCGAAGAATGGCTTGCAGGTTGGAGATTTGGCCCAGCGGGTCCATATACACTAACATGACCCTAGGGATCTAAGGACTTTTGGGCCCAAAGACCATAACATATACGGCTTTGGGGCTCTTTTGATACCCAGGGTTATGGAATTGGGTTATGGAACTAGGTCCCCCAAGCCATAATACGGATGGCCTTTCGGTACCTAATTCCCTAAACCCTGAGCCCCTAAACCCCCAAACCCCTAACCCCTAAACCCTAAACCCCTAAACACTAAACCCTCACGGTAAACTCAGATGTCCTAAACGAGCTCCGAATTGAAAGAGTTTCAAATTGCCCAAAGTCACTTCGCCAACGTCTCTCTCCTCGCCGAGGTCGACCTGGTTCATGTTGAACACTGATAGCCCACCCGGTTATGCAATGAAGGACGTGCCGCATTTTGTGGATTTAGGGTTTAGGGACCTTAATGCAAATCATATGGGTCTCCATACCTTGACGAAGGACCTATTCGTTCTATTCCTGTGTCACTCTGGCAAATCCCGGCCTGCCAATAAGGATCGCTCATCCGAGCACTGACAAATTGCGTCCTCGCATTGCCGTCCTCGCCGGGTCGTTACGTTGGGGGTTTGCAGCGGTCAGCACCAAACAACTAACCGCAACCCTAAACCTAGGGTACGCTGAACTTCTGGGTAAACCCTGAGTCGAGCCTTCGAGCTAGAAACTAGAAGTATCCTTTAAAGGTTCCTTTGAAGGGTCCTCTCAGGGTCTTTTAAGGCAGTTTGAGGGGGACTGGAGTAGTGGAGGAGCTTATAAGCATCATTTTCATGTGGACAGCAGTCCAGACTCACTGCTCCCTTCCAGGATCCTCGGCATTCTAGCAACTTCAAACCCTCAACCCTCAAACCACCAAAAACAACAACCTAAACCCCGACGTCTAAGCCGCAAACCCCAACCCCCGACTCCCTCATCTAAGCCCTATAAACGCTCCCCCCCCTTCGGGTCCAACGCGCGAGCCGGCCCGTTGCCACGGGTGTTCCGGCTGCCGCTTGCCGTTTCTGGGCCGTCGCGGTCGTGTGGGTTTAGAGTCTAGGGTGTAGGGTTTAGGGTTTTGGGTTTAGTTTAGGGTTTAGGGTTTGGGGTTTAGGGTTTCGGTACGGCTCAGGGCTGGGGCTCCTTTAAGAGCTCCTATACAGAGGCTTTTCAAACAAGGTGTGTATATAATGGATTTAGATGAAGGCTTGTCATGAGGGCTCCTAGAATCGTACGAGATAATCCCGGGCACTGCCGTCATGCCATCTGCAGCTCCTCACTGCAGTTTATCCAGACTCAAAGGGGAAAAGGAGGGACGCTTAATGGGGACCCCTACCTTATAATGGGCCATATACTGGGTATATAATAGCTATATTAAGGGTATATACCTAGGGGTCCTTATTAAAGTTCCCTCCTTTTACCCTTGGACAGAAGTCGTCCAAGGCCGAGCGGCCGAGGGAATGCTGTTCGAAGCGATCGAAAGTTTAGGGCTTTGCTGCTGATTGAAATGGTCAGATAGTTACACAGCTACCCTAATGCTCCTGGACCCTCACAGGGAGATCCCAAACCTTAGTCCCCAAAGCCCAAACCCTCCCCCAGAAATCCCATGACCCTCTTAGGAGCCTTAGGGAACTATAACATAAGGCTTTTGGGCTGCTTTGATCCGCAGGGATAAACAGGTACAGGTAGAATCCGACAGCCCCTCTCCACCCTTGGCTGATTCTGTCCTGCCTCCACTTCTGGGCCATGCCTAGACTCTAATATAGGGGGCCTGAACACTTAGAATAGGGTTTTGGGCCCGTTATAGTATACTATAAGAAGGAACCCTCCGAACAAGTATTTGTAATTATTTAGGGCCTCAGAAACCTATGTTCCTCAGGTTTCTCATTCTGATAACCTTGTATAAGTCCTTAAAAAGGAAGGTTTTGTGGGATCTAACCCTAAACCCACAGCCCCTAAATTGACGTGCGCACAGCCACGGTGGGCAAATCTACATCGGTGAACTGAAATTTGTAGGGATAGGGACGGTCAGGTCTTTTGTTGGGCGTAGGGCTGACTAGTCCGCCTGAAACCCTAAAAACCCGAAATCCTAAAACCCTAAACCCTATAGACCCTAAACCAAATGGACCCTAAACCCTAAAACCCTAAACCCTAAACCCTAAACCCTATAGACCCCAAACCCGCACTTTTTGCACGACCCAGCGACTCCCTTTGGCCACATTCTGTCGTGGACGGCAGCCTGCTGGACCAGGGGTCAACCAGGGCCGCCCCCAAAAAAGGGTCTAGGGGGTTTTAGGGTTTTAGGTTCTTTGGGTTTGAGGTTTTAGGGCTTTAGGGTTTAGGGTGTTAAGATTTTAGATTTAGGGGTTTAAGGTTTTAGGGTTTAGGGTTTTAGGGCGTAGGGTCATATAAACCCTCTTATCATGAAGCCCAATAAGGTAAGGATGTCCTGCTAAAATGCTTATGCTTTTACGGCAGCCTTGCAATGCAAGCCAGGGCCAAACGCGTGGATCTAGGGTCATCTTGGTTTAGCGTTCAGGGTTTATGCATCCATGTTTTCAGTAGGGCACTAGTCTTAAGTTTAGGCGTCAGGGTTTTGGGTTTAATTATATGGTTTAGTGTTTATGGGTTTGGTGTTTAGGGCCTGGGGGCAGCGACCAAAAGCCGGGTGTCTGGGCTGTAGTTGTTCAACATACCATACTCCCTAGCACGGACTCCATTTGGGATCCTAACATCAGCGCCCTCAGAGACACGGGGTTTGGCTTGGTTTAGGGTTTCGGGGTTAGGGCTTAGGGGTTCAGAGTTTAGGGGTTTAGGGTTTAGGGGTTTAGGGTTTAGAGCTTAGGGAATTAGAGTTTAGGGGTTTAGGGTTTCGTGCTTCTGGTTTAGGGTCGGGGTTTGGTCTGGGGGTCGGGTTGAAGGCTTCGCTTCTCAGGATCTCCTGATGAGGAAATGCCGCCCAATGGCCGTTCCTTTTGAAGGACCGTGACAACAACTCCACAACTCTCCACAACGGGAATGAAAGAATTGCGGGTCTTATCCTCAAGGGCCTATCGAGTTGCTGGTGTGCACTATGGCTTCGGAGGTCTAAGGCTGGCGAAGGCACAGGGCATACTTAGAGGTTCATGGATAGTTATAGAATCGGGCCAGAACTCTCCGAAAAAATGGCTATAACCATAGTCATCCTATTTTTGAGCCCTGCGTAGAACTACCGACGAACCTCCAAGCAGGCTGGTGAAGGTTTGCGGCTATGATACTATACCACAACCCTCCACGGCGCTCTCAAATGCGAGTACGCCTAGTGTTCGTAGTGTTACATGTTGTCATGTGTTTTGAGATGCTCGATATAAAGCCTAAACCGTATTAACCCAAATAGCCGAAAACCCGGAAAGCCTGAACGAGGGCCAACGTTTTGTTTTGGCCGATGGGCCTCCGTTTCCACAGCGCGAAATGAGGGCATATGGTACTTTCAGGAAAAATTACGAAAAGGGGTATCCCCAATGTGAGAACCCACCCCAAGTATCTATGAGCTCAGGACCCTAAACTACCCTAAACCCTATGTAGACCTAAACCCGTAACCGGGGTTTCGAGGTTTGCCGCATTTGCCGCAGTGCACCTCTAGAAGGCGGTCGACACAGACTCGGTGGTTTCAAGGATGCTCCGGAAACCGTTCTTGGGCTTGAAATGCTTTGAAGATCCTAAAAACCTACATTCAAGAACGTGGTCTTCCAAGATTATCACTATTGGGAAACAGGTGACAGTGCATAGTGGGTCATTGCTATACATGGTCGTGGAAAGCGGGAGATTCCCGAAATCTAGATACCTGAACCAGGAGCATCGTGCCTGCGATGCAGGCAGCCACGGTAGTGCCGGCCTGGTTCTTCTTTGGGGTTTGCTTACGACTGATCCTGGGATTTCGCGATCTCGTAGCAGAACCTTCCAGGAACACTTGGACCATTATGACTTCAAACATTCAATCGTGGCAGCCAGAATAACACTCACTCACTCACTCACTCACTCAATCACAGGAGTGATGACAATCAGAGGACAACCGCTACCCTGAACCTGAATCATCCTAGACCCTCGACCCGCGAGCGCACAAGCGTAAAACCCTGCCAGAACCTATAGCCGCGTCGAGCTGATTTACACTTCCCCCCCCTTCCCGCAGCCCTTCAAGTTCGGTTTCAGTCGGGATGCTGAAATTAACAGCAGGGTGCTTCTCAACCCCTTGCAAAACCTTCCAAAAAAGCGGTAGGCAACTGATATGTCGCAAGACGTATCCCCTAAACCTTAAAGCCTATAAACCCTAGAATAAACAGCAACCCTGCAGCCATAATACACCTAGACCTAGATCTTGACTAAAGCCCTGAAACCCCCAACACCCGAAAGCCCAAACCCTTCATGAGCCCAACTTTCAAGGCCATAACCTCGGTGTAACATCCCCTGATGTACGGAGTTCCGAGAATTTTTGTCTGGGAGTTTTTGGGCAACTCCGGCAGAGTAGAGAGCCCTAAGCCGTAACAGTCGTAAGCCGCACATGAACATAGGGGCCCCCTGAGAGTTCCTGGGCAATCCCCTTAAGGTCCAAGTACCTATCAATCAAATACTCTCCTGAATGCTAACCTACATCATTTCTATAAGGAAAACTCAAATACCAAAGTATTGAATCCTTTCTCCTTTCCTAGACCCCCCAAACTACCCTCTATTATACCATACCACAAGGGCTCAATTAAAGTGCCATTGGGGGCGTCCTGGTTGGGCCCTTTAGGACCCGGCATTGTAGAGCATCGGAGTGCTTCCCTTCAGCTTGAAGTTCGGGAGCTTGGCACACCTTGGGATCCATCTTCCGGGTATTTTACAGTTGATGACATGAATCCTGCATTACCTTAAGGACATGATATACATCCTGCATTACCTTCAGGACCCTAAACTGTGTGAATTATGGTGTATTCCTTATTTTGGGTAATGCAGGTTATAAATAAATAAATAAATAAATAAATAAGTAAATGAATAAATAAATAAATAAATATATATATATATATATATGTATATATATATATGTGTGTGTGTATATATATATATATATATAATCAACCGCAGTTCAGGGTTTAGTGTCCCTTGGGATCCGGTCAGGCTAGGGTTTCAGCCCTGGGCATCAGGTTCAGCGACGTTTAGGCACTATAAACTTTACGATAGTTTTAGGGGTTTAGCGGGCTTAGAGGTTCAAGAGCTTTGGGCTAGGGTTTGGGCGTCCTTGGCGCACCATGGAATCTTTCTTCTCAGAATATAATGTGTAAGGTGCTGCCTTCGAAGAGCTTCTTTCACGGCTTTCGGGTTTAGGGTTTGGGCTGGTTCCTCCAAGGGCT
Source organism: Symbiodinium sp. CCMP2592 (assembly GCA_905221615.1). Classification (NCBI taxonomy): domain Eukaryota; class Dinophyceae; order Suessiales; family Symbiodiniaceae; genus Symbiodinium; species Symbiodinium sp. CCMP2592. The sequence goes on from CAJNDT010005668.1 coordinate 576,839, forward strand.
TCTTTTACTTTCTGGGGTTAAAGTCTGGGTCCATGCCTTCACTTCCTTTAGTTTAGGGGTTCATTGAAGGGTTTCATAAGATTTACTCAGCTCTAAGCCCTAAGCATCTCAAAAACTGTATAGCCGAAGCCCGCTGCCCTGAACTTAGGGGCTGGGTACCCGGGTACCCGAGCCCATACAGGGAACTCCAGAAAGTTGGAATATGGATGAATGGTAGGATCCCCTATAATTTACCTTAAAGGGGTTACGATAATGATATTCCAACTTTCTGGCTTCTACTGTAAAAGGGTAACTTTTTCAACTGTGGTAGGATGATACAAACCCCAAAAGGTTAACGGTTACCTACTCAGCTACTAAGTAAAGCCCCGGAATCCCTAATAACCAAACCGACTGGTCCATGGTGTAGGGCCCCTGACAGCCAGAGATCTGAAACTCTTACATTCTCACGGCTGCATGAGGGGTCTTTGAGGAGTTACATTGAGGTTCTACAGAGATTTCATAAGGGTTGTGAAAGGGTTGTGTGGAGGTTCTACGCAATGCAACAGGTTATTAGGATTTGTGGTGTGCGGTTTAGGAGTTTGGGGGGTCTAAGGTTTGCTATTAGAGTTTAGAGGCTGAGGGCATTGGGTTTTAGAGTTTAAGGTTCGGGGGAGGGCTCTGATTCAGGCTCCAAGCTTATTCAACTAAAGAAGTCATATCAGAGCTCCCACCACGCTTCAAGCGACATTGCTTATTCAAGGATTTTGGAAGCTCGGGGCAGATGAGCAATAATCCGAAACCCCGAAAATCGAATCCACAAGTATCCTAAACCCCAAAGCCTTAGTCCCTCAACCCCAAGCTCCATGAGTCCTTATAGCCCTTTTCTAGACCCGTTTCAAGGAACCCTAGGAACCCCATGATTTAGGTCCCCTATGTCTAATCGAAGAGCACCCAATAGGGCCCGAAACAACCACATAAGCAACAATTAGGACAGGGATATCCCATATAAACCCCCTTTATCATGAACAAGGTAGGGATATCCCCACAACATGCTTCTCCTTATGTGCTTTTGGGATTCCTAACCTACCCTAAGGGTCCAAAGGACCCAACAATTAGGTACTCGGTTTCAGGATAGTAGTTATGTAGGTCAGAATTTTGGGGAGTATACGATTATTAGGTACTTGGACCCTTGGGGCTATGTCTAATCGAAGAGCACCCAAATCCTCGCCGAAGAGCGATGGCTGGTACGGGGAATTTGCCTCTGCGAGAAGTCGTCGGGCACGGCTTCTCTCCTGCCATCTGGGAGTTTCCAAAAATTCGGGGCACCTTATTTTGGGGTCTTTCTAATAAGGATCCTACTATTTAGGGTACTATATTAGGGCCCCCTATTTTCGGAAACCCTCCAACGAACTGTAGGAGCGCTAACTAGAATAGGGTTCCTTTAAAGCGGCCTAAAAGGGTTACTATAAGAAGGGTACTTTATTGTAGGGGCCGTGATATTTAGAATAGGGTTTTGGGGTATATTATACTATCCTCTCAGACCCGTTAGGGGTTTAATGGGGTTTAGGGTTGAGGGGCCCTACCTTAACTCCTTGCAGAGCCCCCCACGAATGACTGGCCCAAGATACCACAGCTCAATTGCAAAACCCTATATAGGTGTATCTATTTATAACTCCCTGAATGGCTGTCTTGCAGGCCCCAACACGACAATGGAGCTGAACAAAAACAACTAAACCCTGGAAACCCATTATACAGCCCCAAGACCCTCTCGATTAGACCCTTTGATCGAAAATAGAAAACCCTATAAATGAAACCAATAAAATGAATGCAAGTACCTGTATAAATGTAAACACAAACGTAGGTACAAATACAACTACACATCTACATCTCAATCTTCTGTGGCACTGAATGCCCGCGAAGCTGCCTCGATCTTCCAAAATCCCTCAATAAATAAATAAGCTTCAAGCTATATCAGGGATCCCTATAATAAGTTGGGGTATCTTCCTTAATTGATGGATTGTTGGAGGTCTGGGTGCCTTAACCCCAATACTAAACGCTCAACTCTGCAAACCCTAGACCCAAAGCTCTCAGCCTTATAAACCATAAACCCTACACCCTCAACCCTACTTAAAGGATCATGGGACTTAGTAACTAGGGTTATAATTAGGGTAACTATACTTCTAAGTACTTATAACCCCAATTAAGGTACTTATAACCTTAATTACTAAGTCCCATGATCCTCCAAGTAAGGCCTAACCGTAAACCCCTTATAGTACCCTTTATAGTATTTATATAGATCCCCTATAGATCCCTTTAAACGAACCCTTATAGAACTCCTAAACCCTGAAAGCCCTTAAAGCCGCCTCCCTAATCCTCCCTAGTACCCCCTAATGTTCCCTTACAGTCCCCTAAGGATTCCTTATACCCTCTCCCCTTGAACCACCCTCACTTAAGGATCCTATAACCTAAGGCAAGCTGCCTCGATCTTCCTTCGCAGGAAGCTCTTGAGCCTGCTGGTGAGCTGCTTGGACCCAGGCTCGGCGACCTGGGTTTGTTCCCTTGGAACTCCGTTCCTTTAAGGGATCTATAAGATACAACAAGGGTTTACGGTAGGTTGCAGTAGAAGCCCAAAACACTGATCCCAGCACTCTTTGTGCTTAATTCGGTTGCTAACTTTTGGGGTTTACTGTAGGGGCTGAGTACCCTAGCCGAAAAGCAGCCGAACCCATTCAATTGAGTTATGGTAGGATCATATAAACCCCAGAAGGTTAAAGGTCACCTACTCAGCTACTAAGTAGAATCCTGGTTTAGCGTTTGTTTTGGGGGTCTCTAATGGTTAACTCTCACCTACTCAGCTACTAAGTAGAATCCTGGTTTAGCGTTTGTTTTGGGGGTCTCTAATGGGTAATTCTCACCTACTCAGCTACTAAGTAGAATCCTGGTTTAGCTTTTGTTTGGGGGGTCTCTAATGGTTAATTCTCACCTACTCAGCTACTAAGTAGAACCCTGGTTTAGCGTTTGGGGGGTCTCTAATGGTTAATTCTCACCTACTCAGCTACTAAGTAGAATCCTGGTTTAGCGTCTCTAATGGTTAATTCTCACCTACTCAGCTACTAAATAGAATCCTGGTTTAGCGTTTGTTTGGGGGGTTTCTAATGGTTAATTCTCACCTACTCAGCTACTAAATAGAATCCTGGTTTAGTGTTTGTTTTGGGCGTCTCTAATGGTTCGTTCCAATGGTACTAGGCGGTTGTAGAGCTTAGGCGGCGAAAGGTTTGGGGTTCCACACTTTATGGGGCTTATAACTTATCACGCTTACAAGGCCTTTAAGGTCTAGCATTGGGTTCGAAGGTTGAAGATTTTGAGATTGAAGGGCTCTCGGATTGTGGGTTGTTGGATTTAGTAGAACATCGGGTTGATGAATTTTCCAGCTTAGGTTCGGGGCTTTACATGATGGATCATGGGACATAGCAACTAGCCCTAAAGGCCTGATAGTAAGGTACTTGCAATGGGCTGAGGATAGTAGCCATCTAATTTGTCTAATGATTGGAAAGGGCACATGATGTTACAGCCTGTGGCATCCAACCCTAAACCCTGAACCCTAAACCCTTCTTGCGTCCAACCCGCTAAATTCTCGCGCCGCATCAACGCGCTGTTGGCCAGCAAGGAGGTCTTCCCATGGTCATCGACGACATACTCGTGCATCCTGGAGGGGCAGTTCGCTAAGGGTCCATGTGCTGATGTAGGGTCCTGTAAGGATTTCAAAAAGGGTTCCTTTCAGGGTGCCATTAAGGGTTCGGGGTTTGGGGTTTAAGGGTCCACGTTGCCGTATAGTAAATACACGGGCCGTGAAGTACCTACACAGGGAATACGATATGGGGAGAACCCCTAGGGATCGCAAGATTGAAGAGTTTTGGGTGCAGTACTGCTTAGAACACCGTAGAAAGTGGCCTTATGAGACTTATGAGTAGATTCAGGCATGTGTATTGGCCGTTCCCAAGGCTAATTGACACAGCAGCTTCAGAAGGTCTCCCCGGTTGACGCAGTGGGCCCTTGAAAATATGTGTCGGCTACGTCGTGCTATCTCGCTTGTATATTTAGGGTTTTGGGGGCTTAAGCTGCAATGCACAACCCTAAACCCTAAACCCCTAAACCCTAAACCCTAAACCCCTAAACCCTAAACCTAAACCTGCAACAAGACCACTTTCGCAAATGCTTGCCGTCTCTCGCGATGGCTTGCATCTTTGACATACTCTTGACGTTCTTGGTTTGGGGAATTTGCTCCACACCTATACGATATCCACCGCTGAATCATATAATAACAATGACATTTTTGCTCTCTTGCATCTTGTATTCACATGAACAAAAAATGTTCGATACTATAGAATAGTAAAAACATTTAGCGATTACTGTAAGTCCGGGAGGCATCGGTGTACTTGCATGCTTCCTAAAGGAGCTACCGCGGGTGCTGATATAGGGACCTCAAAAGCAGAACTGGATGTTGGGCTGGGATAGGTTCAAGTACGACTTCAGAGTGACTATACGCACGTCCCATGACTCCGACCTCTATAGTACCTAAACCCTAAACCCTAAAAACGTGCCAAGAGGTGTTTGAAGCATCATGGGACTTCGCAAATAACGCGAATTCAGGGTAAGGTTCAAACTAGCAACAGCCAAGCTCAATCTACGTAACTTCCACATTCCAGCTGCCGCAGTAACAACCAAGAGACCCTATAGTCACTACAGGACCTTATATGATGGTGCATGCACTGAACTAAACCCCACATTATCAACCCCCCAGCCGAAAACGATGGAGGTTTGTCCATGTACCTATGTCGTAAGCTGTAAGAACTAAAAAACCTCCAAAACAACCCCTAAGGGTCCAAAGGACCCAATAATACGGTAATCGGTATTGGGAAAATAGCTATGTAGGTCAGGATTTTGGAGAGTATATGATTATGTGATTAGGTACTTGGACCCTTGGGGAGCTACATGGCAGGTACGGGGATTAATGGTAGGATCCCCTATAATTGACCTTAAAGGGGTTACGATAATGGTATTCCAATGTACATGTACGGAAGTCGGCCCGAAAGCCCTGAATGACAGATGGGTCCCTAGAGACCTGTAGTTACACTTATATGTCATGCAGGGGCTTGAGGTCTAGGGTGAAGTATAAAGCACTATGGTCTCTCTCTCTCTCTCTCTCTCTCTCTCTCTCTCTCTCTCTCTCTCTCATATATATATATATATATATATATGTATGTATGTATGTATGTATGTATGTACATGTGTCTGTCAGTGCGCAATTATGTGCGATGCTGCGAAGACGTAGAAGAAGATAAGACTCGTAATAGCAATAGTACCAAGAGTCAAACAACACTGGCCACAACACTAACAATAACAGTAATGATTACAGTCGTAACAAGAATACTAAGACGAAGCAAAATCATAATGCTCGTAAGACTCGTAAGACATTAAATGGTAGTATTCAAATTTTTCATAAGAGCAAGTCAGGTATTGTGTACACGCGCCTTTTTGGAATTGAACGGGATCGGGATAAGGTGTAGGGTGCTGCAGGGCAAGGGCGCAAGCTCAGCCAAACGCAGGCGACAAAGCCCTTCCGTGAAGGGTGTATTTCGGGTTTGCGCTTTGGGTCTCCCACCATCAGCAACCAAGACGAGCCAATGCCGGAAATCTGTGTAGATTGAACCCTAAACCCTAAACCGTGAAGGTCTCTTTCGGCCTGTCGAGGTGGTCGTCGGTGCTCAGTGTCGACTGGGAGGATAGGTGACCTTCTGAATCTGCACAGGCTCCAGGACTGTGAGGTTTGGGGTTGAATACTCAAGCTTCCCAAACCATAAGCCTCCAAAACCTCGACCCCTAACCCTAAAACTCTAAGCCCATAAATCTGAACCCTTAGATTTAGACGTTCAAACCCGAACCGTTAAGCCTAAACCTCGACACTACACCATACGGGATCCTTGCTGTTGCAGCCTCGAGTTCCGTAGACTAGCCCAGCGCGGATTGAATAGGGATTGAATTTCCGGGCTCATGAGCACACTATATGCCAACAGGTGCTATTCTGCTTTCAACCTTTGGCTGGCAGCTACCGTCGCATCGACCTTGGGCGGGAACCTTCACCAATTGAATCTTCAGGAACCTTGAACACTACCTATAGTCACCATTGTAGTTCCTTTGTTTGGTTAACCAAAAACTCTATTATAGGATCCTAACCATAAAACTGGCTAACCCAAAAAAGGAACTACAATGGAGACTATAGGTACTATTGCTTTTTTCAGGCCCCCATATTACAGGTGATCTTCCGGGGCCAAGTGGCGAATCCCAGAACGCCTAGAAAAGCTACCGGGTTCTGTGGAGTGCAGAGTGTAGAGTTTTTTTGGCTACAGGTAGAGTTTAGTTTTTGGCTTTTTTGAGTGACTCCACAACAGTAATCAGCACACAGATAGACCCTCTGGGGAACTGAAGACAAACCTGCAACATACAAACCCTACCGTAGGGGCGTTAAGAAGTAGAATAGGGTTGGGGCCCATTATATATACTATAAATAAATAAATACATACATACATAGATAAATAAATAAAAAAATAAATATGTGTATATATATATATACACCACCAAAATACTATACGTAATCACCAAGGTTTCTATATTGTACCAGTAGCACCCTTATAGATCCCCAAAAAAACCTTATAGACCCTTTGAAAGGAAGCCTAGCAACCCTATAGTAGATGGCTAGACCACGGGTCCACACAGCTCTTGCGTCAAAACTCCTGAGATCACCGCTGGCTTGCGTTAGCAGCGTGCATTGCACAAGGAGGAACCTGGGATTGGGGTTTGGGGCTTACTTAAGGGATCCATAAGGATTCCTTTTAGGGATCTATAAAGGCTCCGTCCATAACAGTTTAGGGTTTAGGGTTTTGGGGGAGGGTCGCAGTAGAAGCCCGAAAATAGGAAACCCCATAGCCTCAATCCTTATAAGAGTCAGGTATAGGGAAACCCTGCACTATTTGGCCTTAATCCGGTTTCCAACTTTATGGGGTTTACTGTGGGGTTTGGGGCTTGGGGTTGACGGTTTTGGGGTTTAGGGTTTAAGTTTGATGGGTTAGGGATCAGGGGTTTGGGGCTTGGGTTGACAGTTTGGGGTTTAGGGTTTAAAGTTGAAGGTGTACTGTAGGGCTCAGGATGGCTCAGGACTTTTCGGGGTCTACGTATAGTCTCCATTGTAGTTCTTTTTTGGTTATCCAAAAACTCTATTAAAGGATCCTAACCATAAAACTGGCTAACCAAAAAAAGGAACTACAATGGAGACTATAGGTAGAACCCAGAACTCGAAACTGCCAGTGAGGGTTTTGCGATGGTGCGCCTGTTTTGGGTGGGCCTTAACGGCATTGAGTCCGGAAAATGCAAACCTTGGGCTTGTGGCCCCCGTTTCCGTTGCTTCTCCACAGAAGGCATTCGGCTGGGGTTTTGCTGGGATGTGGGCTACTGCTTCAATTGTAATATCTTACACCCCTATCAGTGGTCCTCTGTGGCTTGTATTCCGTCTAAAGTCTAAAGCAACAACACCTGTAAGCTTCAGAGCAACTCCCAAGCTTCCTGTGGAAGCTGAATATCCCTGGACATCAAAATAGCCCAAAACGCCTTATGTAGTATGGTCTTTGGGCCCAAAAGCCTTAATATATAAGTCCTTAGATCCCTAGGGTATGACAAGCTGTAGGGACATGGCAAAAAGTAGTAGGTCATGATAAATCAAGTTACGTTCCCTAAGACTACGCTTTCCGATGTAGCGGTTGGTGGACGATGTCTGTGGATCCCCAAAATCCAAAGTAGCCCAACAAATGAACGACAGTTGAACCCTGAAACCTACGCCGTCCTTAGAGGAGCCTGACAACCTGAAGTGAAGCGCTGAAGCACTAATTCCAGACTCCTACACCTGCACCTCTACTGGACTTTGGGCTTGGGGTCGTGGGGGGGGGGGGGGGGGGGAGGTACTATAACTCTGTACGCACTGACAGGGAGATTGTTACTGTGTTACTAACGGCTCTGGCGTCTTTCTGCAACCCTGCGAAGGCCGTGCACAACCCTAGACAAGTATAGTGCAAGAAAACAGGACAGAGAGTTATTGGGACATGATTGATGCAGCCCCAAACCATGTTACATTGCCAAAAAATCACAGAATTAAACGATGATGAACACATGCGAAAAAAAGCATTTCAAGTTAATCGCGCCTCCTTTGGTATGGTTACAATTTATAAAAAGGAACCGTCAAAAAGTATAGGTAATGATGAAGGCCCCTATATTATAATACCCTTGTAGATGCTGTTATGGACCCCTTTAACAGGAATTCTAGGAACCCTGTAGGTGCTTATTTAGGCCTCCTTTGGTAGCCTGCTGAGGACCCTGCAAGGGTTGAAAGCAGCGTCCACCATGGCCTTAGCTTCTTCGGAGACAACCCTCAACATCTTCAAAACTCAAGACCCTAAACCACGCCCTAAGTTAGGGTTTAGGGGTTTAGGGTTTAGATGTTTAGGGTTTGGGGCTGAATCAACCTCAACATCTTCAACATAGGGACCCCTAGGGTAGGGGGGAGGCGGTAGGCTAAACTAAGGATTTGATAAGGCCTATTCAACATCCTCAAGATCCTAAACCACGCCGTAAGTTAGGGTTTTGTGGTCTGGTGGATTAGGATTTAGGGTTGAATCAGCCCTAAACCCTAAACCCCTAAACCCTAACTTAGGGCGTGGTCTAGGGTCTACGGCTTGGGGTAAACGGTTCTAGGATTTGCGATTTAGCATTCCAGTTGTTAGGTACATCCATTCCCAGGGCTCAATTCAATTTATCGTCTTTGGCTACGAGGCTCCATCTTAGTAGTTCCTTTTCGGGGTTCATATATAGAATCCTATAAGGTAATCCCAAAAAGGAACTACTATGGAGCCTAGGGGCAATTACCTTGATTCAGGGTGTATTGTAAGCACTTCTGGAGATCACAGCTGTGGGCGTCCGGAGTGTCCATGGAAGGTTGGGTTTAGGGATTTAGGGGTTTCGGGCTCTTGGGTTCCCGGGTTCTGTTCGTATAAAAACAGCGAGCTACCCATAGGCTACAGAGTAGTTCCCCTTTGGGGCTAAACAGGAACTACTACGGGGCGCATGGGTTAGAAGCTGCCCCCGCCGTGTAATAGTGACCATAAGGATTATATAAGGGCCCTATTGTGTTCCCATTATACCACTATTACAGCCCAGACCGCCGGGAGGATCTAGAAAGTAGATCCCCTAATTTGGGGCCCTACACTACTAAGGGTACTTTATAGGAACCCCCATTAAGGGATCTACTTTTTGGATCCTCCCGGGGGCCCTGGGAGGGTGGGGGCCCCTTCTAACTTATGGGCACAGCCGTAAACTTCTTTAGCTACGAACCAACTCAGTGGAGACGGCGGCTGGGCAATATAGGGGCCTGAATAACTACCTCTACTACGTAGGGCTTCCTTATAATACTTATTCTGGTATAATTTAATAGGCCAACAAAACCATTCTGATTTAGGGTTTGAGGACTTGGATAGTCGGGAGAAGGACCTCAGAACTGTAGTTTTGGGCTCTATACTATGCATGATTGATGCATCATCAAGCACTGAAGCATCTAAACCCTTAAGGCTTAGATGCCCTAGAAGCCCTACAAACCCTACACCGAAAGTCCCAAACCCTGCACCCAAAAGCATCTTCAGTGCCAAGTTGCACATCTCCCCAGCTAGCAGCTGCCGGGAATATGGAAGGTATGGAAGGGATGTACGAAAGTTAAGCAGACAGACTGCCAGGGGCCGGGGGCCCTGAGCCAAGCTTCACCACGAGCGGTTTCGGGTTTAGGGTTGGGCTTGGAGTTCAGGGTGTAGGGTTGAAAGTCTACTTGTAGCCCCAGCCCTACAAAATAGTAGGTTATGACCCCTAAACCCTAAACCCTAAACCAACCCTTAAGTACAGGGTATAGCACTTAAAGCACTAGGGATTTTGGATCCCCGAGGTTTGGCGGCGATCTTTTGCCGTGCATCTACGCTGTTTGGGGTACCGGGCTTGTCCTAAGAGTGCAGAAACCCTAAACCCTAAATCTATCTATGTAGTTCGATGACTCAAATGGTAACAAAAGATCGAACAAACAGACAGACACTACGACAAGGGCATACAGTACATTCGTGCATACATACATCATGAATGCCAAGATGCAGGTCCAAATCAGCCCAGATAAACACATGAACGTAATGTATAAGCAAATTGACAAATACACCAGTATATACAAATAACTTAAGACACGTGTATCATTATATACATATATACGTACACACATGCAAAACTATAGGTGAGCACCCTAGTACGAGCCCTCATAGTTTCCCTACTAACAGTGATATTGACTGTGACTGTGCCAGGACTCTGATTGCACTCATCTGCATTTCCGTCGGCATAGCGAATGCAACTACAATCGCATTGGTCTTAGGTGCAAGTCTCAGGATGCAGTATCATAGGAGCCTTGACATTTGAAAAAGGGTTGTGTGGCATAATATTATGTATTTGGGTTTCTATATTGCATCACCTGTGGTTTCAGGTGAATGGCTCCATACTCGTAGTAGGCGGACATGCTTCGCAACCTTCGCACTTTGTTAGTTCTCACCAGGTGGAACCCTGAATAGATAGGAACCCTAAACCCGAACACTTGTTTTATTGGGTACAGTACGAACCGTATGAAACGAAACAGCTAGCAACCTACATCCTGAACCTTGAAGAGCGCCTAAAGAGCTGCAAGTCTCCTCCTAGGTTGCTGAGTAGACTGAGTAGACCCTTTATAGTACGGGTACTCATTTTCCTATTAGTCGGTTTTAATGAAGGGACCCTCGCATAAAAAGGCTAAAAGCTACCCAGGAACCTAGCATAAACACAGAATGGCCTTCCAATTGTAACCGGCATGCTTCGGATACGGCACACTTGCTCCACAACATACTCCAACCCATAACGGTCTAGGGGTTTCAGGTTTAGCCTTAAATCTTCATACACCAGCAAGAAAACCTAGAGACTCCAAAACCCGGGATTCAGGAACATACCTGAAGTCTTATCGGGACTCATAGCATGAGTTCTCTGAAAGAACCCTATCTGACCAGACACCTTAAACCCCTGAGACCAGAAACCCCAAACCTCTCAACCCAGAAACCTTGACACCAGCCTCGGCTGTGCAGCAACCTGGCGGAGCCTGGCCCAGTAGTCTGGGATTTGCTTGGATGAGTCCAGGCTTTGCCCTAAAGCTCCATGTACCCATACAGCATATACTCAGGCCTTAAAAAAAAGGCTGGCTCCTAATGGCTCCTATATAGTCCAGAGGGTCCAAGTACCCACACAGTAGGGTTTTCGGTCCCAACATCCATTCTCTGAATAGCTTTTGGACCTTGAAACCCTACTATTTGGGTACTTGGACCCTTAGGATAAGTACTTCAAGGCCCAAGTACATACCCAAAGGGTCCTATGTACTGTTACTTCCCTAAGTCATAAATAGTATTTCCTAATATGGAAACCCTACCTTCTACTACATCGGGACATGGGACCCTTTGGGAAAGATGGATACATGGAGCCTTGGGGCTGGAGCTTCAGGTATAGCCTGGGTCGTTTGCAATTCTGGGTGCAGGGGTTTAGGTTCGGGGGTCTACATCTTGGAGGCCTCACAATGATTGCGGGATGAAGGGAGGTAGGACGAGGGATCCCTTGTACAAGGGCTCTTACTTTGGGATTATCCTACCTGCCCTCATCCCACCCTAAAAGCCCTTTGAAAATTGATAGTAGTGTCGCTCATAGGTCCTACCTCAGGAGTGAAGTTGAAGTAAGGGGAATGCTTGCAATGCCCAAGCCCTTAACCTGTAAACTCCCCTAGACCCTGACACCCTAACTCCTAAAACCTATACCCCAAAGCTTCAAAGCCCTTGAACTCTCAAGGCCTAAAGTCGTATCGATACCCAAGCCACATGACACCTCAAAACCTCAAGCGCCCTGAACTCCAACCCCCAACCCCGAAGCCCTTTGGCTTACAAACCCTCCCCAAACCCTTAACCCAACACCCAAACCGTCAACCACTAAACCCTAAACCCTAAACCCTAAACCCCAGCTACCCCTTAAACTCTGAACCTTTTCAACCCTCAGCCCCGAACTCCACCTCTAGGTCCCCACTTCCTTTGATGAACCACGGAGGAGCTGCCTGTCAAAGCTTGGGAGGGCTTGCAGGGTGTGACCGGTGTGACCTCTGAAATCGAAACCTATGCTGCCTATACCTTACCCGGACTACCTTCTACTACTACTACTACTGCTGCTGCTACTACTACTACTACTACTACTACTACTACTACTACTACGACGACCACGACTACTGTAGCCGACAGTTTTCAGGACTTGTGTACAGAAAAAGGAAGGAGCCTTGGAAAGGCAGGTTTTATAGGGTTCCGGTAAATGCCAAATCCTAAGCCCTGATTGTTTCAGTGTTTCAGTTCAGGAAGTCTGACCAGTGCTTTGTTGCTTAGTAAGGAGTTAGTTATAGTTACATAACGTGCGTACGTAGACATGCCGGGACTTTTCAGGGCTTATATGGCTTGGGATTTACAGCTTAGGGCTTAAGAAGGCTTAGGGGCTTAAGGCATTTTGGCTTATAGGGGTCTAGGGGGCCACCATCAGAGAGCTTTACCAGAGACTCCAATACCCCGTTAAGCTTCAGTTAAAAAGCTCAAACCGCATTAAGGAAGCTTCTGCAATTCCGGACCCTTTGCTTGCTTAAAGTTTCAGGTCATGTTCGACTGTTTAGGGCTTGGGGCTGGGCGCCGAACGTCGAGCTTCAACAAATCGAAAGCCATGGGGCGGCAGCGGAAAACAGGATAGTTTCACAGATAGAAAGATGTGTAGATAAACAGCCAAACTGGGTTCTCTCATTTTTTACTACCGTCCTTGTTACCTACTTGTCATGTGTGCCGCGCCCTAAACTCTAAACACTAGGCCCTAAACCTTAACCCCAACGCCCTAAACCCCAGTTCTTTTGACAGTCAGTCATCTGCGTTGTGGGCTATTCCTTGCAGGCACAGGTCGCAGACGTTCTTGTATCACTTGTGCATTAACGCAAAGGACTGCAAATTACAGTCTGCACTGTGCTTGTTCTTTGTGCCGGCGGAGCAGTGGGGACACGAAGAAATTTTCTCAGTCACGCGAAGACAGAGTTCGCATCCGCATCCTGGCACATTGCCCGCATCGGTAACCTCTATGAAGTCCGGTTCCTCCGCATAAAGCACCATCTGCTCGTCGGCCCTGCACCATTATACCTATACCGTGTAATAAACCCCAAGGGTCCATGTATCCGGAGCATACACCTAGGCCTTAAAAGGTTTCCATGTACTAGTTTCGAGGCCATGAAAGATACACGCACATGTTACATGGGTCCGTGGACGCTCAGTGGTGTTAGCTACCTTTGCGACCTAGAACACCCACTCTTGAGGACTCCGAAATGCGAGTTCCGTTTGTATCTGTATGTTTATATGTATACGGTGTACGGTTTAGGGGTTGTGGGTTTAGGGTTTGGGGTGGTGTTTCTGTACATTCACGTGTTCATGTTCCTTTAGCAAAGTCAGCCTTGGGGTTCAGGTAACTGGTCAGCCCTAAACCCCACATCTCAACGACGGGATCCTGTGAGTAGTCCTTATATAGAACACTTTAAGGATCTCATTAAAGGGATCCCTATAGATCCCTGCTGGTGAGCCCTAAACGCTACTATTGGGGCTTATTATATCCCTAAATCCTCATAGTAGCCCTTATAGTAGCCCTTGTAGACCCCTGCAAAGGAACCCTAAACCCTCACCTCAATAACGGGATCCCTGCCTCGCCCGAGGACCGCGGCGCCGCAGGAAGGGCGCCCTCTCCGGCGGCGGGTGCAGTCTCAGGCACCTCCGTTTCTACGAAGTGTCCATAGGCTCCATAGTAGTTCTTTTTTGGGGTTCATATTTAGAATCCTACAAGGTAATGCCAACAAGAACTACTATTGAGCCTATGAGTAGGGTATGACATCATTACTATTGGTTCAAGATGAACTGAAGCTAAACCCTGAGATCCAAAGCCCCAACATTCGTAATTCGGCCATCACCCAGAAGTGTCGGACACTGCGGATTGCAGCTAGGGCGGTGCATTCACATGTGTTGGCGAAGTGTTCATGCCTGCACAAGGAAGCTTAGGTCTAAAGGCTCGAACTTGTAAGCAACATATACTATGGTCAGATCAAGATGTTACGAGGGTGGTGCGCTAGGGTTAGGGGTCGAGAGTGTGGAGTTTAGTAGTGGAGTATGGGGTGTGAAGCAATGCTGCTTTCGGGTACTGCCGGTATCACTGCATCCAACACCAAGGAAGACAAGACCTCAGCACATGCAGATCCCATCCAATGTCATAAAGATAACAAGCGCTTCTGCCCATGTTGACTATTCGCTTCTCCTGATCTTAAAGCCACCCCTTGTATTAAAACCTCCGGTGCCCGGAGTTTTGCGGTTTCGGGTCCACAATTGAGAGTTAATTAAAAATTTAGAGGGAGCTAGGTTTGCCCGAGTTTTAATAGAGCCAAGACTACAGTAGTACTAAACCGAAAGGACCCGGACTTTGGCCGTTAAGCATGAGGGATTAGGGTTTAGGGGTATGGGTGCTACTAAACCGAAACGACCAGGACTTTAGGGTTCATGGGTTTGGGGCTCAGGGCTTAAGGTTTAAGGCTTAACGCTTAGGGCTTCAGGTTTCATTAATTACCTATCTATCGGAAAACCCTACCTGGACGGTAAAAACCTATCTTCTGCAGGACCTTTAAAAAAAATCATAGCAAGTAATTAACCCCCAAAGTGGAAGGTTTTTTAGGGTGCAGGTACACCCTAAGCCCGAAACCCTTAAACCTTAGACCCCAAACCCTATGGATCCCTTTAAAGGGCTCCTTACAGATCCCTTTAATTTCAAAAAAAATCCCAAAACCCTTTAAACCCTCCCACCTAAGATCCCCCTGAAAGCCCCAATGTGCGCCTTCGAGGGATTGCTTTTGGGGCGCGTGGAGCTTGCGGCGCCGCAGGGACTGAGGATTCGAGTTTACATGGGTGGCTGTCAAAATTAGGGTCCCTTTTTGGGGTACCCTAAACAATAGGTGAAGTACTACAAAAAAGGGGCCCAAAAAGGGATCATATTTTTGACAACCACCCACATACAGTTTTAGAGTTCAAGCAGAAGTTTTGGGTTTGGGGGTTAGGATTTTGTGTGGGTTTAATGTTTACC
This sequence comes from Symbiodinium sp. CCMP2592, assembly GCA_905221615.1. NCBI lineage: Eukaryota > Dinophyceae > Suessiales > Symbiodiniaceae > Symbiodinium > Symbiodinium sp. CCMP2592. The sequence goes on from CAJNDT010005668.1 coordinate 592,136, forward strand.
TGTCTCCCATTTATCGAGGTTTTTTAGGGTGTGAGGGTTCAGGTAAGAGGTTCAGGGTTTGGGGTTTAGAATTTTGGGTTTTGGGGTATGGGGTAGTTACGGTTGGTCGTTATTGGGCAGTGTGGCTCTTCGGGATGTATCGGGGCGGCTATGAGGCTGCTACAGTACGGGTATCAACGTTTTTTGAGGTTTATTCCGGACACGTAGGCCGACTCCTTGTCGATTAACACGACACGAATGTAGCGGCGGGGCCTTAATACTTAGGGCTGACTCTCATGTACATCAAAATCTAGGTCAACGCATGTTGATTAAGGATTCCTTCGGAAAAAAACTACGAAGTTCAAAAGCGTTGATTGCTTCGCCATTAAGGAACACCACTGGATGTGCTGCGGCTGTACAATGCGGATGCCAAGTAGCAGAGCCTGGCAGCGTTGCGCATCGGAGATGAATGCATTCCACGAGACATGGTTCATGCAATGAACTTGAGAGAACGCGCTGGGTATGGGCCAACTCCTGACCATCCACTTTGAAGGGAAGTACGGTGTAGTTAGGCACTGCAGACTTCCAGCACGCTACAAGTATGTATGAGGGTTTGAGATTTTAGGTTTTAGGGATTTAGGGTTTAGGGCTTTAGGGTTTAAGGGTTAGGGTTCAGAAAGCCCCATCCATTGAGATTGTGAATACCCCCTTTGGGGTTGAGTGTTCCTATGATTCGAATATGGATCCCAAACAACGCTCACGTAAAACCATGAAGAATCCCACAACTTTGGTCCCGTTGACTTCTGCAGTCTGCGATCTCGTACATCTAGCACCCTAAACCCTAATTCCTAAACCCTAAACCCTAATTCCTAAACCCTAATTCCTAAACCCTAAACCCTAATTCCTAAACACTAAACCCTAAGCCCCAAACGCGACATACAGGTGCGACCTGGACTTCCGAGTAGAAGCTCTTAAACCCTGGGAATCAAAATAGCCCAAACGCCTTATGGGAGTTTCCGAAAATAGGGGTACCAAATTTTGGGGTCCTTATAATAAGGGGCCTACTATTTAGGGTACCATATTAGGGTCCCCTATATTCGGAAAGTCCCATATGTAGTAGGGTCTTTGGGCCGAAAAGCGTCATATAGGAGTCCTTAGATCCCTAAACCCTATGGATCCCTTTAAAGGACCCCTTATAGATCCCTCTAAAGGAGCTCTAGAGGAGTCCTTAGATCCCTAGGGAAAGAAAGAGGAAGAGTGATCAAGGGTTTGGTTCGTCTAAGGTCCCAGCGCAGTGCTCACGTAGAGGTGAAAGGTACAATCCTCGTGAAGGTCGGGTCTAGAGCCTTTAGGAGTTTAGGCTCCAGTTAGGGTTTAGGATTTATGGTTCAGAGTTTAGGGTTTAGAGATCAGGATTTAGGAGTTTAGAGTCTAGAGACTTTAGGAGTTTAGGCTCCCAGTAGGGTAGGGGTCCATAAGGGTTCCTTTAAAGGGATTTATAACGGTTCCTTTATCGGATCTATAAGGGTTCCTTCAAAGGGATCTACAATAGGAGTTAAGGGTCCAATTACGGCTTGGGATTTTGGAGTTTCCAAATAGGAGACCCTAAATAAAGTACCCTGAATAGTAGGTTCCGCGATATAATTGGAGTCTGGACTCCAATTATGTAGGGTTTAGGATTTGCGAGTTTAGGGTTCAGGGTTTAGGCTTTAGGGTGGGGCTTGCAGGGTTCCATCAATTCAGTGGGGGACCCTTCTGAAGATTGATGTACGACATGTTACGAGATACCCGTGGCTGGAAAGACCTAAGCGCAAAGTTTGAACATATCCAAATAGCCTGATAGAGTGCTGGTCCTGTGCGAAGACCTACAAATTTGAGCCCTTAGAGCCTTAGGGTAAAGGTATTGGTGTTATGGCTTCGAGCTCCAGACAAGGGTTAGGGCGGTTGAGGGTTGAGGGAAGTTTGGGGTTAGGGGGCGAGGAAGACTCACTGTTCGGCTTTGAGCTTGAGCGTGTACTTGAATGCACTCACTAAATGCATTCCATGCATGCACTCGCATTCCATGCATGTACCTATCTGTAATTAGTCTATACATACACACATACATGCATTTTTACATTGTATACTTATAGATATATGAATCACCCGTTCATTTCACTAAGGCCCCGTCGTCAGGCACAGCGAATCTCCCATGCCCGTCTGCCGTAAGTAGTGTGGCCTTTCGAGCGGTTTGGGGATAAGGATCGAGGGAACCCTAACACCCAAACCCTAACCTTAAACCCCTGACTCAACCCTAAACCTAATCCGTCCGAAACATGGACTGACATGTTCTGCGGCTAGAGTCTGCAGTTTTCCAGTAGATCCAAGAACCTGTGGTTTCATTTTTGGTTTCTTCTTTGATTTAACTAACTTCTTATTTAGGATCCTACAAGGTAACCCGAAGAAGGGACTACAATGGAGACTCTAGGTACTCGGCGGATCATGGGACGTAGTGTGTACAATTAGAAGTACCTTAATTGGGCTTATACATAATTAGCAAGCTAGTACGGCTAGTAGCCAGAGAGTTTCGATGGCTAGGTGACACCGACATTGCAAGTTTACTCTCGCCAACTGGTGTGGCAAGCACGGTGAAGCTGCTATCAGTCACCCAACTGTCCCATGCCTGCACCAGTGAGCGCTGCAAGGCAGTTGAGCTTAATTAGGGAACTCGTTGGTCGGAAAAACCTTGTGGGCCGCGATCTGAACTGGCATATACTGATACAAAGCACGGAGCTCACCATCGTCGAAGGTCTCCTGGAATCCGATGCTCTCGCGCGATACCACGGCAACCCAGAGTTGCTTTCCCCAGAACTCCGTCAGCTGCTCCTCGTAAGTGGCCATGGCCGCTGGAGTTCCTCCGGCTTTTACAGAACACAATGCCACGCAAACTAGCGACCCTTCATGCTCCTTAGGTCCATTGTCAATGAGCATGCAATTCCGGAACCTTAGCAGATGATGTCCTTAGTCGTCCCAGGTCCTGCCCCATGATCCTTTAAGAAACCTTACAACCCCTCTTATAGAACCCACATAGATCCCTTTTAAGGAGCACGCCACCTAAATCCCCTGTAAACCCTAAATCCTGAACTCTTACAAGCAAAAACCCTGAACCCGAAACCACCCCAACACGTAGACTCTAAACCTTGAATCCTGAAGCCTAAGCCCTAAAACAGATTCTAAGCCCTAAACCCCGAATCCTAAACCCTAAACCCTAAAGCCCTAAACCCCTATACCCTAAACCCTTAACCCTATACCCTAAACCCCTAGGGATCCCTTTGAAGGATCCCGTATTACATATAGGTCCCCTCACAGGAACCCTACGTGTCCAAAGGACCCAATAATCAGGTACTCGGATTTTAGGATAGTAGTTGTGTAGGTTAGGACTTTGAAGAGTATATGATTATTGGGTACTCGGGCCCTTGGGGGAACCCTGAACCCTGAAAACTGGCCAGCGAGCCCTAAACCCTAAACCCCAAAGCCCTAAACTCCCCCTACAGATCCCTTTGAAGGACCCCTTATAGATCCCTTGACAGGAACCCTAAATCAACCTTCCAAGTCAATCCCAGGTCTTTGGTTCTCTGGCCTCGCGGCCGCCCAGCAGTTGAAGCACCTCTACTTGGAGGTTCATGGGTGGTTCTACGAGTCCCTTTAAAGGAATCTATAGGGATTCTATAAGGGTATAGGTTAAGGGTTCATGGGTAGCTATAAGTAGGGTTATAAGTAGGGTAACTATACTTATAGCCCATATTGGGGGACTTATAACCCCATTTGTAACTACCCATGAATCTCCAAGTAAGGCTTAGGGTTTAAAGCTTACGGTACAGGGCTTGCGGTTTACGGTATACGGTTTAGGGCTCAAGACTTTGGCTATTCGGGTATAGCGTACATAGGGTATAGGGCGCAGGGTATCGGGTTTTTGGGTATAGGGTTTAGGGTATGTAGGCTTCGAGATTTGTTTGGAGTACAGGGCCGCTAGGGTATATAAGCTTATGTGCATAGGGTTGATGGGGAGTTTTAGGGCGGTTTAGGGCTTGGGGTATGTAGTCTTAAAGTTTAGGAGTTGAGGATGCAGTTTAGGGTTAAGGGTTTGAAGCAGTTTAGCGCACGAGGCAAAACACAAAAGGCGCAAGTATCCGAGAGACAGGCTGTTCCCAGTGAGGAATATGCCTGAATCATATTCCCTCTAGGAAAGGAATTTCGAAAATATTTTCTAATTCGATTTCAATTCGTTTTCAATTCGCTGAGGCAATTCGTTTTCAATGCATCCGGTTTTGAGGCCTTGGAATCCAATGCGGATTGAATTCGTGTTCATTTCACCTAGTTGTGACGCCGCGGAGTCCAATGCGACTGCATTCTATTTCAATTCAGCTTTGGCCTGTGTAAAGGACCTGCCCTCACGCAGCGCAGTCACTCTAGCTAGTCTAGCAGCGAGCTAAAAGGCTGACAGGTTGGTCAGAGCCACACCGATCTTGGGAACGTGGAAAGTGCCAGGTGGCAACGGCCCAATCCCACACCCAGCCCCACTCCTAGGAAAAAATGCAATTTCAATTCAACTTGAATTCAAAAACAATTCAAAAGATTCAAATCGAATTCAAAAAACGATCAAAATAAATGCGTTTTCAATTCACATTTTTTGGGGGGTCACCCTCTGCCTCGGGACCCCCCCAATTTTCTCATGACCCCCCCTCAATCCGCCCAGCGCCCGGCCCGCCCCAGCAACCCAGCCCAGGCCCGAGCCGCGGCAGCTCAGCCCAGCCCAGCCCAGGACTCTGATATATACTCAGCAGATCTACAAGCTGAGCTCCTGCGGTCTTCAAGTTCATCCTAACTATGTGCGACCCGAAACTCGTCCCTCGAGCAAAATGCCACGGGGGATAGGCCTTCGTGGATTGAATCAAAGTCGAATTTAATGAGCGATCCTGGGAACAACCTGAATTTAAAGTGAATCTATTGGTCGAATCTAAACCGAATTTAAAGTGAATTAGAAAATAATCTGGTCATCATTCAACCTAGAGTCTCTCAACGTCTTAATTATAAGGGATATTCGAGTCTCTGGGTTGTCCGAATTACACCCGAAACATCGCCTGAATTACCCCCTAAGGCCCTAAGGCTCCATGCGGCCATATAGTATACCCTAAAGCTCCCGAGTAGGTCCTTTTGGCGCTTACCTTATAAGATTCTGTGTATGAGCCTATATGGCTATATCAATTTACCGGCCTTCACGTACCTACATGCGGGCCCTTGTTAAAGCCAAAGTGTATACTACGCTTCAGGCGGTGGGGTCGGGCTTGGCTTAGGTCCGACCTGGGTTCAACAAACCTTAAACACCAACCATTTAAACCCCAAAACCCCCCTGAACGCCAAAATCCAAAACCCCTGACCCCTGACCCGACACCGCTAAACCCCCACCCTAAATAACCCGACAAATCGCGTAAGCAGAGAAGCCTCGAGATAGAGAAACCGCATGAAACCACGGCGAGCAAGCACCTGGCCAAGGTCCAGTACGGTACATACATACATACATAAATACATACACACGTACATACGCACATACAGACATACAGACATAGAGCATGAACACGTATTATAGATCGACCCATCTATCTGTCTATCTTATCCATCTATCATATGTAGATTCTCATCACCGCCATCGCAATATAATAGAAACATGCCTTTAACACGATTGAACGCCGCAAAACAAACCTCAGCATAAGCCCTTCTTAGCTGAAACCCTTTCCATACGCTTTAGGACCCGAATTTGCATGCTAACCCAAATGCTTCCGCACCGAGAGATCTGCCACCTGCAACTCCCGTGCCGAATCTCTTTTTCGCTACATATAGAAATACATGTGTTTATGTACTTACACAGTCATATCTGAATGAATATATAAACATATGGAAATCATGGTGCAAAACCCATATGTTTACGTAGATACCGCCGAAGCATGAAAACCGAAACTATCTATTCAGGGTGTAACATATCAATGCCAGGGGTGACCTCAAAGACACTCAAGCCCCTGCTCTGCTTTCAGAAGCTGACTCAATGTCCTCGAGGTGCATCAGAACCCTAAGGGTGCAAGTATTGCTTTTGGAGAACCCCGTAATACAGGACCCTTGATAACCAGGTTGAGATTTTGGGGTGATGTAGGAGCCTTAAACAGCAGAATAAAGCTTTGGGGGCATTCTAGTAGAACTACAATGAAGAACCATAAGGACGAATGTGCGATCATTCAGGCTTTCATTTCACAGTCTAGGTTAGTTGTCACAACGACAAATGAAAATTAGGATTGATGCTTGCACCCTTAGGGGCAAACGCAGTCGGCTGCTGCTGTACATTCGCTGCCCCAGAGGGTCCATATGCACTACTATCTTGGTATAACCACCTAAATTCCTGAGCTTGGTTTTCCGACAGCTTGAGGGCCCAAGTGTTTAATGATTCAATGGTCATATACTCTCACAAGTACTGGCCTCACGCTGAAACTACGATCCCATACCGAGTTCTTAATATTGCACAAGGGAAATTACCGCAACCCTTACTATAGCGTATGGGACATGGTAGCATATCTGGAGCCTCTGGCTTTTGCTTCATTCCGTTCCGGGCGTTCCAAAGCCCCCGAAGGGGAGAGACCCGACTTGGCGCCGGTTACACATTCGGGTTTAGGGTTTATGCAGGGTTTGGGGCCTAGCAGCCTTTTGTGGATTTCGGGCTTCATGGGGCCTAGGGAATTGGGGTTTGCGGTCAGAGAGGCTGCCGAGCAATTCGTGCAAAAGCCACTGGGCACAGCCGACTTCCTCGCTCTTGGCTTTGACAGGAATCTTCACGTAGGCCTCGTCGAAGAACGCCCTCCGGCAGATGCAAGGGCCCTTTGAACTATAAGACTATTGCAAAATCACCGGACCCTGTCGGGAACTCCGAAACCTTGCGCCTGCCCACATTCTCTCTCAGAAGTGGCATCAGGGCTTTCAGAGTTTTCTTGGCGAGCGTACCTTCGACGTCTGGAGGACGAAGTGAAGTTGCCGGAGGGTCATGTCGTCGGTCGTGCTGACCGGAGTGTTCATCATGCAGGGATCTTGCGCTACGTAGATCCGCAAGGTGCTCGAGTTCTTCGTGCTTAAAGTAGTGAGATGAAGTTCGACCTCCTCTGCATCAACTAGAAACACGAATTCTGTACCATTGGTTTTCTGTTCCAAGAGCTGGAAGCCCGGAGCGTGCAGCGCAGCGCAAAGTTGGGCGAACGGCACCTGCGGCATGTAAGGCTCTCCTTTGCGCAAGTTGATCGTGGAGAGCATGTCGCCACTCAGAGCAGAAATGATCATGCAATGCACACGACGGGGTATAGGGCCTTCGAAGGGGTGATCGCGGTTGCATCCCGCTCCGGGGGCTCCATTTCAGGTAGACGTGCACTCAGTAGTGTGGTTCTGACGAACCGGACAGCATTCTCCAGTTTGGAACAGAAGTGGTAAGCTGCTACGATCGCGGCCATCTGCGGATCTTCTGCGTGTGCTTTCAGGAACTTCTCCAGCTTGTGGATCTCCTCCAAAAACGTTGCCAATGTTTGTTATGTGTCGAGGCCTGGGCCCTCAGTGATTCGGATGTGCTCCCTGGAGTGGACAGAGGCTTCGTAAAGAACACTCGCGGAGGCATTGGCTTTGCAAGCCGGGGCCTGTAGCCGTGCAAGATGCACATCCGCAGTGGGCTGAAACTGAACCCGTCATCCTTCGACCTGAGAGCGGTTGCGGTGGCATGTTTTGGCTCTTAAGTCGCCTCGGGACCGGGACCCCCACATCCGGGCACAGCCGGTGTAGATATCGTGGATTCGTTGTCACTGTCGCCGAGATCCTTCGGCTGCACTCGGCGTGGCAGTCACATGAGCTTGCCTCATTCCGTGCTCCGGTAGAGCTTCTTCGCCGGCCTTGCAGTGCACGTGAGATGCTGCTGTTTCCGCCTCGGTGCTGCGACAGGAGTGTCTCGACCTTGTTTCCTGGCATTGAGTGGCATCACGTGTCGAAATGTGGCAGACAACTCTGTCCTCGAGGTACGCTTGAAACTCTTCTTCCATGCGGCGTGCCTCGGATGTTCTGCTTGAGGACTGTCATTTCTGACGATGTCCTAGCCTCTGCTTCGGCTCTCGTCGGACCCACGAAGCTAACGAAGCGAGGAACGTCGGGCTCCTTGGCGCGATCTGGTCTTATCTTGTGGCTCGTGTGGTCCTGTTGGTGTGCGCCTCCATGTTGGGTTTGGAGTCCACGGATTAATTAAGGGTTCATGCTCTGTTGTCTAACTTAAGCCGGCTCACAACAGAGACGATTCAGCAAGCACGTCCATTCGAAGCTCCTAGTCCTAGCCAGAAAACCGTTTGGGGGGGCGAGTATTTGGAACGTATCCCTGCCTAAACCCTAAACCCTACACCCTAAACCCTGAACTCTATAGCCGTAAAGCCGGTTTTGGAATCGGAAGGCCTTGCTTAAAGGAGGATTTGAAGCTCGTGGGGGTCCATTCCGTGCTTGGCACTTTCCCGAGGCTTTATTATTAGGGTCCTTAAGGGGTCTAGGGACCTATTGGGTCCTTGGAAGCATAGGGTTTGGGTGGATTTAATTAGGGTTCAGGGCACGAGGGGCATGAAGGCAATTGTTGTGACGCCTACTCTTGCTGCGGGCATCTGGACTATTGGCCCTGCAACGCACTTCCTGATAGAACTGTTTGAGCCCTTAAAAAGCCCTCTACCATCATAGGTTCAGGTTATCTTGCGCTCGAACCGCCAGTCTCTTCCGCCTCCCAAGGCAAGTGCCAACAAGTGCCAGCTGGCAGGGAAGTTCCTCGTTGCTTGGAACCTCCCTACCGACGAGGAGCGGTGGTTCAGGGACCAATGAAGCTTTCGGGTTACGTCGGATGCGTTTGGGGCGGTGGATTGTCCCTCCTAGTTGTTAGATGAGCCGTATTGCTTTTTCTGCCCGAGGCTTTGTGAAGAAGCATAGTAACCAACAAAGGAACTAACCAACTAGTCCAGGGAAGAAACCTTCAGCCCGCAACATCTACAGTACAAGCCAAGCCCCACGAGATCCGCAGATTCCTTCTTGTAATAACCCCTGAGTAGCAGATCATCATATCCTCGATGTAACCCTATGCTTCCCTAGACCACCTCTAAAATACCCCCAAATACCCACTATTAAGGGCCATAAGGACTCTATTAAAGGGCCCTTCGGGGGTTCTGGTCCAGGGACCCTATTATTGGATCCTTAAGGGGCTGTAAAGTTCCTGGAAGCATTGGGTAAGAAAGCCCAAACCTTAAGTTGACCTCGGGATCGGCACATCCAGCTAAGGCTTCTTTCCATACTTAAAGGATCAGGGGGCTTAGTAACCAGGGTTATGAGTAGGGTAACTAACCTTATACTTATAACCCCAATTAAGGTACTTATAACCATACGTACTAAGTCCCATGATCCTCCAAGTACTCTTATCCAAAACGAAAGGTCCTGTAACCCTGAATCCCGAAGCTCAAAGGGTCAAAAGTACCTATGTGGTAGAATGCTGGGTTGCTGTATTAGGAACTGCGGTTGCTGATATAAATCCTGCATTACCTTAAGGACCCTAAACTATGGGAGCTATGGTATATTCCTTATTCTGGGTAATGCAGGATCTATATCATCAGCAGTAGTTGCTACAATAATTCTCCTTGACGGTACCTAGGACCTTTTGGGTAAGCCCATGCATGTATGTGTCTTTATGTATGTACAGAAACATCTGCACGATAAAAACGAACTGTGAACCTGGTAAGTAGATGTAAGTAGAGTGTGCTGGAACCCGCAAGCACTTTATGAGATTCTATCTCGTCAGTTTCATTGTCCGGCCCCTCTGTATACCAAATATGGCATAGAGTCTCCATCGTTCCCAGTAGTTAAACTCTAACACTCTACAAGCCTACTATATATCAAGGACCATCTCTTCAGGGTGCACAGGAGGCTATCTCCAAACGCAAGGGGATGCCATGTCTCGATCCAAGACGGCCTGAGACTCACGGTAAACAGCCCTCAAGACTTAAGGGAACGCCGAAACTACGTCACTGCCATATACGGTACGGCGGACTAAAGCATCGGCCATTTACCTTGCTCAAAAATTAGCATAAGCAAAAGTTAACTATTACAGGCTGAGGCTCCGATGGTACTTTGACAGTGGTACGACTACACGTCTGGGAAGTGCATGTCAAGCTTCAGACACGCAACTGAGGTGAAACGACCGCGTGCGCTGCTTCACGGAGAATAAGTCCTGCTGTCGAAAACCCAGAGCGACAACTAAATTCGATGCATAAACCATCACAAAACTCATTGATAAAAAAGCTTGACTGCTACACCCCAAGTCCGTTGCGACACGAAGGGCCTTGAAGCTAGCCGTGTCACTGCCCGAAGTCTCAGCTTCAAAACACCAGAAAATTTCCAGTAGACAGCGGAGATGCTCATTGAACAGCAGTAGAATGCACCATGCAAGAAATAACTGCAAGAACTACTCAAATCCAGAGCCACAGCATAAACTTTCTTGTGTGCAAGGCTGCTCTTAATCAAACCCTGAGCACACACCCAACACCCTGAACTTTCGAACCCCACGATGCAAGCAACGAACACAAACAAGCCTGCAATCTCTGGGACCAGTGAGTTACCCCCCAAACCATCAACTTAACTCTGGGGATCAAAACAGCCCCAAAGCCAAGTATGTATATATATATATATATATGTAGTATGATCTTTAGGCCCAAAAGCCTTAATAGATGAGCCCTTAGAGCCCTAGGGTACTGGTCGGAATAGGCTTTGCGGGTCCATTCCACCATAATCGCGAGAAGGAGCTCTCATGAATGTAATTATTGGGAATTGTTCAGGGGTTTCGGGTTTAGGGTTTAGTCCATGAACTCTCAAACCTAAAAAGGCGGAAATCTGCAACACCAAACACGCTAAACCCTTGGGGCGATGAAGCTGCACACTGTCGTTCGCAGTTCGGACGTAAACACACACCGCTTTGGGTTGAGGGAGCCCAATCCCTCTCAATTGAGGAATACCTGGACCTCATCAAACTTATACTTTAGATACCTGTTCCTCTTTTTCAGATTACCTGCCAGAAGTTGTTTACAAGGCAGGTTAATCTTGGGGTTTAGGTAGACCCTAGGATACTTGGGCAAAACGATGCTTCGTCGCGCTCTCGCATGTTGGTCACTGAAAAACTCCCTTCGCCCTGGGACTGCTCCTCCGTCCGGAACACTACCATTAAGTAAAGTCCACCATAGTGCTCCGTCCTGAACATTCGGTTGATGGTATAAATCCTGCATTACCCATAGTAAGGAATAGACCATAATTCAATAGTTTAGGGACCTTAGGGTCATCCAGGATTTGTATCATCAACCGTTACAGTCCAGTACAGGCCGAAGTCCTTCGTCTGCAACATTAAAGTAGTATAAATCCTAAGGGTCCATGTACCCATATAGCATATACTTTGGGCCCACTGTACCTAAATATAGGGCGTACTTTAAGGCCAATGTATATACTATATGAGTACATGGACCCTTAGGGAAATCCACTCCGGTAGATTGAAACCTCCGCTAGCCAGGCCACGCGACATGCACTGTTCGGTACGCAACCTCCTCATGATATCATAGGCAAGTGCGACGAAACTTTGAGCCTGGGATGTACGTATGGGCGGGTTTAGGGCTCAGGGACCGTAGGGTAAGGCTCCTTGACAATTTGTTCGTAAATGTATTCCTTCCTTGAAGGCCCACAAACCCCTCAGGAACCGCATAAAGCCACATCTATCCCGATCTTTCCCGAAGTGACAGGTATTGGGCTCATTGGCTTTGAAAGAGGGAGCAAGGAAGCTTTCCAAGGGACCGGAGAGCTGGCTCTGAACGCAAAGCACCCTTGAGACAGGTAATGTATGTAGTATATATATATATATATATATACATAGGCTCCATAGTACGTCCTTTTCGGGGTTCATATATAGAATCCTATAAGGTAACCCCAAAAAGGAACTACTATGGAGCCTACGGGTATATACATATACACGCATGGTCACATGAAGGGAGAGACAGTAAGACACGACTGTGTGTAAAAGGGTTGCTTCAAGACGTGCTCATGATTTCGGCTCGTGCGATGTACAGGGAACAGTTTCGCACATTGAAGGCCACGAAAGCTCCTTTGCTCCGATTGAGGCAGGCACGAACTTGAGGAAAGTGGCTCTGAGCTAAGCGTTCTACATTGGCTCCTATCACCGGATTATTATAAGTTCCTTTGAGAGCTTCTCGGTTTAGAGTCCAGCTCTATACCCCAAAGGTCCAAGTACCTCATAATCATATACTCTCCAAAATCCTAACCTACATAACTACGAGCCTACAACCGAGTGCCTCCTTTGGACTCTTGGGGCTCAGAAGTTCAGAGCGTTCTGGTGTTAGGGTATTCCTTAAGGACGGAATGAACCCTAAAAGGGTTTAAGGTTCGTATACCATATAGGGATTCATAGTATATGGTATAATAGGGCCCCTATTTTCAAGGGTCATTTCGTCCTTCAGGTTCTTGAAGGGGGGGGGTTGGCTTCGCTGAGGCATGAAGCATCGGAATACACAGTCTCGGGTTTAGCATTGAACAAGGCTTGGAACAACTATTGCCAGTCCGACGAGCCCGCTGCAACTGCAGTGCTCTTAGGGTTTAGGGTTTAGGGTTTGCATGTTTGTGGTCCTACATACGGAAGATTAATGGACACCCCTGGTTGCCTAAACCCGGAAGGGACGTTAACAAGTAGCGCAGGGCTTCGGCGTCTTGTAGTCAGCGTTGTGCAGAACCCTAACGGGTGACTTTGATAATTATCGAGACCCCTAAATTACATCAAGCTAGGACATCCAACCTTCAAAATCTTATGTCGGGAATTGCAGAGCCCAGCCCTAAACCCTAAACCCTAAACCCTAAACCCAAAACTTGACTCAACGGCTGAATCGAAACCCGCAGTTCTACACTAAAACTCAAAACCTAGACCCAAACCCTCAACCCTAAACTTAAACCCTTCGCCCAAAACCTACAACCTACCCACAAGCTAGAGCTAGGACCCGATAATTTCCGGCTCAGGATTCACGGTTCAAGCTTTAGTTAATGTTCAGGGTTTTCAGGTTTGGGGTTTAGGGCTTAAGGTGTAGGGGTTAGGGTTTGAGGGTCTATAGGGTTTAGGGGGTTTAAGGCTGCAGCTTTGGGCATTGTGCATGCCAGCTAAACACGTCAGGAGTTGATGCCTACCCATGAATTCTCGTGCAAGTGTTTCTCGGCATGCGACATGGTACCTCCTGCCCAGGTTCAGACGTTCTTCCCTGCAACATTCAGCATGAGCCTTACGCCCCAATCCCTGCAACAAAGGGGGCTCGAAATCAGAGTAGTGTATGGGGATACTGTACAGCGCGGTTGTATAGGGCGGCATGCAGTGAGTTATTAATACTGCTGATGGACAAAATCCTGCATGACCCTTAGGACTCTAAACTATGGGAACTCTGGTATATTCCTTATAATGGGTAATGCAGGATTTTGTCCATCAGCAGTAGTGGAGACTTCCCGACACATCATGCTTCTCCATGCTGCAGGCTCCTTGCCATCACGGCCTTCCTATGTGACTCTGGGTACTAGCCTTGATACCTAGAATATAGTTATGGGGAGAAACTGCTAGCTATAACAAGGAACCCTGCGCAACACCATTACTCCTTATTCATGCCCTTGCATTCTGCTGTAATTTGGCCAGAATCAACCTTGGTATCTAGTCCGACCCGAATGTGGCCCTAAAGGCTCAACCTAAACCCCCCAAAGACGTAAAACCCTACACACCTAAAACCCTAAAACTCTAGAACCTTAAACCCCCAAAACCCTAACCCAAAAGCATGCAAGGTTCAAGGTCTGACATACTATTCCCTGAATGGCTTTCGTAATTTAGGGGCCTTAAAAATTAGAATAGGGTTTTGGGGTACACGCTATACCTACAATAACAAGAACCCCCCCAACAAAAATGGCAACCATTTAAGCCACTGTATTACCTGGGGTACACAAAACCCGACAACCTTCCTAGACCCCCCCCAACTACCGTCTAATATCCCCTAGTTACCCGCTATAAAAGATCATAAGGGATCCATTAAAAGGCACTTGGGTTACCGGCCTTGTGTACATAAACCATAAACCCTCGACATAAACCTTATGGACCCTGTGGGGTACCAGCCTTGCCTACCGAGCCCACTCCGAACTCACAGTGCGTCGGACCACTCACAGGGAGATGCGAAGCAGCGTTTCTTCTCCTGCCCGGGCTGTCTGGTCCACATGGACCCTGAAAAACCTACTTCTTTTAACGGTGTGTATGATAAGGTTAAAGAAAAACAAATAATGAGGTTCAAGAAAATACATAATACGGTTAAAGAAAAAAGATGATACGGAACACGAACAAGGTCGTCTACCTTTTTAAGGATGCTAAAGTATAGCTCAGGGTTTAGGGGAATACTTCTTAGTCAACCCTTGCCTGGACCCCGAGACACCTACCCAAAGAGCCCAATACCCCTTAATTAAGGAATCTAGCTTAAATAATAATATGAAGCCCTATATAATTTAAGCCATACTTCCTAATTAAGGGGTATTGGGCTCTCTGGGTACCTAGTTGTCAGGATGTATAGAAGGAAATCCTAATAAGGAAGACGAAATAGGGTAGCTTATTCGGGCGTAACGGGGTGCTTAGGGTTTAGGGGAATAAGCTGCAGGGTGCAAGGCTTAGGAAAGTTTAGGGTCGATAGAGTTCTGACATACTTGGCAGGTTCATGGGACTCAGGACGAATCATATGAAGGCTGCCCCGGAGGTACTCTTAAGCAGTGCAGCCCACTGTATTGCTTCCTTCCCATGCGCATGTTCTTGGAGTCCAACGTTTGGAAAAAGTTGGGCTTAGGGTCACACTGAATCTTCGGACCCTCAAGTCGATATAAACCCTTTGTAAGCCCTAAACCTTCGAATATGAGCCCTTAACCCTAAACCCTCTAAGCCCTAACCCCCTAAACACCTAAACCATTGAAGTGACGACTGTTGCCTTCCTTCAGGGCTTCCCTCAAGACTGAACCTAAGCCGTCACCCTAAATTAGGGTTTTAAGGTTTAGGGTCTAGGGTTTGGGTGTGAATGGTTGAACCCCAAACTCGAATCACCCCGAGTTTAAGTCTCAACATGTCCCCCGCAAGGCTTAAATGGTAGGTAAAATCTTTGGGCTCAACAGCCCTCCACAGGTGTGTCCTTAGAGCCGCAAGATTACATGAGGTTTCATCCCAGAGACGCAGGCAGAACTGCCGTAATTAAGGAACAGACCATAAAGCATAATAGCAATTCTTGAAATAGCAGAATAGTACTCAAAATAACAATAATAAAAAAACTGGTAGTCATAACATTTTGATGAGGAGGCTCCCCTCAGTATTTCAGGCATATTCCTCAACTCGTTCACCCTGCCACAACGAAAATTCTACCTTTTCATTTACCTACAAAACAAAGATCTTAATAGGGAGCTACGGTTGATGATATAAATCCTGCATTACCTTAAGGGCCCTAAACTATGGGAATTATGGTATATACCGTATTATGGGTAATGCAGGATTTATATCATCAACAGTATGAAAAGGTAGGTTCTTTAGGGTTCAGGGCGACTCTTTCGGGCGTGGGGGGGCATGGTACACTATAACATACTATACTAGGTTGGCCCCTTAAAGCCTCTGAAAAATATTCGTAAATAGGGTCCTACTAAGCCCAATAAGGGAAAATATAAAATGTCCCAAAGGCCTACCTAGTATAGCTATAAAGAGGCGCTGTGCTAATCTCAAGCCTCTACTGCCAGGTTTAGAACCGTCAGTGCCTCCAACTCCAAAACCCAAAACCCAAAACCCGAAACCCCAAACTCCAAACCCTTAACCCCAAACCCTAGACCCTGTCCCTAAGCAAAAAGACCCTAAACCCTAGACCCTGTCCCTAAGCAAAAAGACCCTAAACCCTAGACCCTGTCCCTAAGCAAAAAGACCCTAAACCCTAGACCCTGTCCCTAAGCAAAAAGACCCTAAACCCTAGACCCTGTCCCTAAGCAAAAAGACCCTAAACCCTAGACCCTGTCCCTAAGCAAAAAGACCCTAAACCCTAGACCCTGTCCCTAAGCAAAAAGACCCTAAACCCTAGACCCTGTCCCTAAGCAAAAAGACCCTAAACCCTAGACCCTGTCCCTAAGCAAAAAGACCCTAAACCCTAGACCCTAGACCCTGGCCCTATACCATGAACCCTGAGAGCCGCAATCCTTGGTTTACTCGAAAGGCCAAACTACCCAGGCCTTCCAAAACCCCTTAATTAAGGAATATACCTTAAGCTATAGTAGGGTCCCTAATATGATTTAAGGTATATTCCTTAATTAAGGGATTTTGGAAGGTCTGGGTACTTGCTAAGTCCCATGATGCTCCAAGTAGGGCGAAGGGTATTTAGATCCCAACCTACCCTAAATCCTAAACCCCTATACCCAAAACACTACACCTTTAGGGCTGCGTAGGGTTTAGATCCCAACCGCAGACTTACTTTCCCAAATAAGACACAGAAATACAATGTTACAATTTCCCATTATTACTGAACTGAACTCGCAACTTTTAAGGTGAGGTATTGGGGACCCTGAACCCTAAACCCTAAACCCCAAACGCTTTGGGCGCTATACCCTAAACCCTAAACCCTACCCTAACCGTCCCTTCCCACTGCCTGGCACTAGCGCTGCCAAGGCCTCCTGCGGGGCATGGAGACGGAAGGCTTCCTGGCCCTTCTGGGGTGCAGGGTTTACCTGTTTTGAGTTAAGGGTTCCTTTAAAGGGTACTGTAAGGGTTCTGTATGGGATCTATGGGGTTTAGGGTTTACCCGCGGATCCAAAAAGACCTACCGTTCTGGGTGGTTAAACCTGCCAGTTAAGGGGTCATAACCTACTATGTTGTACAGTTTGGGGACACAGATAGGGTTTCGAGCTTTTTTGTTTAACTTTCGCACTGCTGACTCCCTGCCCTATTGGTTTCGAGCTTTAGGGATTTGGGCTTTTGGGTTTAGGGTGTCGGGGTTTGGCCTAGCTGGTTTCAAGGGAACCATGGGGTCCGGCTACTTGAATCTAAAACTGAGAAGAGGGCCCCAAAAAAGGCACATAAGCGAATATGAGGATAGGGATATCCCAATATATACCCCTTATAATGAAGCCCAAAAAGGTAGGAACATCCCTATAACATGCCTATGCTTGCGTCCTTGTGGATTCTCTAGTAGAAGTGTTTTGCGGCTTCGGTTCCAGGACGACAACCTCTGCGGCGGGCCGGAAGCATGGAAAACAAACCCGGACTCTTGATGTTATGCAGAACATGTATTCATGTCTCATCTAAGCTTCA
The DNA here is from genome assembly GCA_905221615.1 of Symbiodinium sp. CCMP2592. NCBI lineage: Eukaryota > Dinophyceae > Suessiales > Symbiodiniaceae > Symbiodinium > Symbiodinium sp. CCMP2592. Next base: position 609,570 of record CAJNDT010005668.1, read on the forward strand.
TCGGAACCCTGACTAAAAAGCTTTTGTCCAAAGAGTATCGGGCTGTGTGAAACTCCTGGCTGAGGGGCATGCAAGGCTAAGCCTGAGGGTTCATTGCTACTTTCTCTTGAGTATGATGGAGTAGAAAACCAGATTATTGCGAGTCTTGTATCAAACTATCTGCCCAGGGCGTGGACTAGAAGACGCAGTATGCAGACGGCAGATGGAGCTAAAGTTCGGGATTCGAGCTTTTCGAGTTTGGAACTAAGGACAGTCGCCCTTTCGCCCTCTGCAACTGAACCTTCAGAAAGCACTTCAACATTTATTAAGCCGAAACCCTCACCCGGAAACTAAACCCTGAACTAAGAAGGGGCCCCCACCCTGTAATAGTGGTATAATCGGAATATAGTAGGGCCCTAAGATAATCCTTAAAGTTTCTATTACAGGGTGAAGCAGCTTTGAACCCTGAACCTTCTCGATGATGTCCTGCGCGACGGGGGAGTTTTCGGAGGTGTCCGGACTGACCGCATCCTTGCCAGGCAGACCTTGCCAGACCATTTGAGGAAGGTCACAAAGGCTTCGGCACAACTGAATGCTGTACCTTTTGGAATACTTTTGTGATTAGAGTTCTATCGTAATTCTAAGAAACCCAAGTAACAAAAAAGAGGTAATTGCCACGCACATTCCGTGGTCGAAGTAGAGTGCAACATAATCAGATAGTGTAACCCTGAGGATCCAAGATCTTATCTTCATGTAAACCCACAACTGGATGTTAAGACTCCGTAGTTAAACGGGAAAAACCTGTGGTGATGTTCCGGGATGTTCTCGGCTGAGGGATTATTTGGTTGAGTTTCGGGACCAAGGGTTTGGAGTTTCAGGCTGAGGAAGGGATGCATATTCTTAACTCAGATGTGGATCCGCGAGGGTATGTGAAGCAGAACTGCAAACCCTAAACCTGAACGTTGGGGCGTCATTGCATCCCGCTGCCATACCCTACCTAGAATCTCCATGCTTCTTAGATCCTAACCATGAGTTGGGTCGTCTAAACCGTCGTGAGCCCTACAACCTCAACCTTGACCGTCACCCTTCCACCTGAACCCAACCCTGAGCCCTGAACCCTAAACATCCCTACATGCTATTAAGCCCTCTTATTTGGGGGTCCTTATAATAAGGATCCTACTATTTAGGGTACTATATGAGGGTGCCCTCCCTATTTTCGGAAACGGAAACTCCCAAAACCCTAAACACTAAACCCTGATAGAGCCCTTTAATTCAAAGGAACCCGTATAGTACTCTCATGGTAACCCTTTAAAGGAACCCTAAACTACCCCCCCAAATCCGCCTGCTGCTTTGCCCGCATCGCGATGCTTTGGCGACTGTAGCAGCCTACAAGGGATCTATAAGGGTTCCTTTAAGGGATCTATAAGGACTCTTTACCTTTAAGGGATCCAATGGGTAGCATAAAGGTTTGGGTTTGGGGCTTCAGGGGGGGTTACAGTAATCAGAAGCCCAAAAGTTGGAAACCCCGTAGCCTCAATCCTTAACAGTCATGTGTACGAAATCCTGGCGCTATTTGGCCTTAATCCGGTTTCCAACTTTATTGGGTCACTGCTCGGCGTAGCGTGCAACGCGTAGAGAATTATGTAGGACAAGTTTTTCATGTCCTTTTGATCCCTCCAGGGAGCAGCCTGCACAGTAGACTCTTAGAAAAAGTCGAGAAGCAGGACCCTCAACGCTTCAAGCATGATTTCCTTCAAGGTCCACGCAACCTAGACAGCTGATACTTCCACTCAGTCGGGGTCCTCTATGGGTGGTTGTCCGTCCCGGTTTTAGGCCCCCGAAATAGTATGGCACCCCGAAAAAGGTCCCCCCCAAAGGGGAGTTTAATTTAGAGAACTACCCCATGGTAGCTTTGGCCAGAGGTTCCAGATGTACTGCGAAAACGGGAGTAGAGCCCCAGACACCGTGCTTAGCATGGCTTTCAAGCTCTACGGCGAATTCTGTAACCCAAAGGTGCCATGTGCTCATCGAATAGTACGTATACGTAATACTTAACCCTTAAAGTTACTTTTTAGGGACCCCTTTAGGCCCTCAGTGTATACTATATGGGAGTTTCCAAAAATAGGGGACCCAAATATACTACCCTAAATAGTAGGCTCCTTAATATAAGGACCCCAGGTAAGGTATCCCTCATTTTCGAAACCTCCCATATGGTTACATGGAGCCCTCGAGGTAGGGCCTAACTCCAAACCCCCTGGGCCAGTGGCGTCGGATTCTCCGGGGAAGGATAAGAAGAGGTCACAAAGTACCTTTCCGAGCTGCCATGCAGGTGTAGGGTGTAGGGTTTAAGGCTTCAGGTGCAGGGTTTACATGCTTCGGAGAACTCGCCATTTTAGGTACAGCATGGTGCTTACATGGGTCGCATCCTGCTTTAAAGGCACATTGGCTACTCACCCAAGGGTCCAACGGACCCAATAATCAGGTACTCGGTTTTAGGATGGTAGTTATGTAGGTGAGCAAATGATTATTAGGTACTTGGACCCTCGGGGCTCTAGCTAGACCCTAAATCTATGCCCCAAACCCTTACATAGTATGGTTTTGGGCCCAAAAGCCTTAATAGATGACTCCTTAGATCCCTAGGTAAAGCTAGACCTCCTAAAGGGTCAAGAGACTTCGGATAACAGTAAGGCCCTGCTCTTTGGCCTGAAAGTAATCCTGCAGAGGGACTTTGCGGCTCAAGTATATACTATTTGGGCACATGAACGGTTTAGGGTTTAGGGTTTAGGGTTTAGGGTTTAGGGTTTGGGGTTTGGGGTTTAGGGTTTAGGGTTTTGGGTTTAGGGTTTGGGGTTTGGGGTTTAGGGTTTAGGGTTTTGGGTTTAGGGTTTAGGGTTTAGGGACATGAGCCCTAGAATTCCACTTTTGACTGCGACTGCGCATGACTCCTGCGGCTAAGCTTGTGGCTTAGTGCTTGCCTGGAGTATTGTCTACTAAAACCCAGGCCCCAAACCCAAACCCCCAAACCAAAACCCTACAACCCCGGCGCCCTAAATCCTCAATCCTATTATAAACCAAACCCTGAAGCGTTTGAAGAATTACATACATAAATTACACCCAGGTCAATGGACTTTACAGCTCCGAGCCTTGCAAACACCAGATCATAGTGCACTGCGCCCTGAACCATAAACCCTGAACCCTAAAGCCTAAACTCCCCAAACGGTTGTCTCCCTGGCGCACGTGTATCCCGGCCCACTAGGTGCGCTTTGCGGAGGCGCCTGGGGCAGCTGTGGCTGTTTGTCGCCGAGACCCAGAGGGTCCACATACACTACTATTACCCCCCAAATTCCAAAGGACCCAATAATTAGGTACTCGGTTTTCAAATAGTAATTATGTAGCTTAGGATTTTGGAGAGTATATGATGATCAGGTATTTGGACCCTTGGGGTTATGAAATTAGGCCCCATTAAAGACCATAATGGGGATGGTCGTTTAGGGCCTGATTCCACGATAGTAGTGTATATGGATCCTCTGGGGGGAACAATCCTTCAGGGTTTAGGGTTTAGCGGCTTAAACTTTACTAACGAGGGTCGCCAACCTCGGATTGTCGATGTCCATATTCCATACGGAGTGAAGGCCCATTCGCATTAGGTTGTATAGCACTTCGAAGTACCTCGATGTCATTTTGTAAGGGCTATAGATTGACATCTATATCTGTCTTCATCTGGATCTCCATCCCTAAACCCTAAACCCTGAACCCCCTAAACCCCCTAAACCCTAAACCCCTAGTCTTTCGGATTTCGTTGTAGTTTCGGACGAAATCGCAAGTCGGCGTTCGGCCAATTCCGAACTGATTTCTCAGCTGGAGGAGGGGAGGATGGTAAAGAGACAAGGGATCGAGATTGGGTTCCTCTAATTCAAGGGCACTATAATGGGTTTAGGGTTTAGGGTTTGTTAGGCTTTTGAGGCTTTAGCTAACTCAACGGACAGCAGGTCCCTGTCTAATCTGCTTGGATGTCTGACAGTTGCCTTCATTTTCTGCGATGTGACTTATACCCTAAGCTGGTTAAGGATAGGCTTATGGCGGCTTGAGGTTTAGGTCCATGTATCTACATGGGTGGTTGTCATAATTAGGGTCCCTTTTTGGGTCCTTAATATTAACGGACATCAGTCGGTCGTTTGCATGAAGCACTCATTGGTGCACGTGAAACATGAATGGAAACAAGAACCTAGAATTTGTCAAGAACAACAGTCAAGTCATTCACCAGCTCAGTGAGCGCGGTGCGCCAAGATGCAATCACAGAAGCATCACAAGCCACGACGCGCTTACAGCGTCTATGAATCTTGTCAGGATACTTGAGGAAGTTAATGGAAACCCCGCAGAAGTGGCAAGCGGGGACATCCTCCGCCCTAGCAGGGGCAACAAAGTGGCAAAGCTTCTGCGGTGAACAGTCAAGAAAATGAAGATTAGTGTCCAGAATTTCACGCAATTTTTCAAAGAAAGCTTTCTTGGATTTGAAGTGCAACTTAGCCGTGGCGGCGGGAGCAAAGAAGGATCGGATTGTGTTGACATCTTGCTCTTTCCAAAAGGCAAGAGTTCTCTCAGAAACACTACAAAGCGCAGTTTCCGTACCAATGCTTAAGGCAGTTTCTTCCCAAGGTAGGTGTCTGCGCTTGCGGCGACTGCATCTAATCCATTTGCTAGTGAGGGGGTCAAGGGAAATTACATTTTGATGCTGGTCAACCAATTGCAAGAAATCTTGCGTGCTAAGCAAGTGATTCTTGAACTTCAAATTTCTTTCTGCAGCAAGTTCAACATGCTTGCGCACTAGTGCAGCCACCATGCTATTGCTTGTCATTCTTGGCTCCTTGCCGTGGGTGCAGGGAACATGGACATTCATGAGTGGGAAGGTACAAAGCAAAGGCACTGACCCTGTGTACTGCATCCGAAGTCTTGGATTGTACTGAAGGTGCTGGTGAGACCAATCGCGCATGCGCATCATGAAATCGAAATTTCCGCCTTCCTGCAGAAATCTCCAGACCTGTGCGGTAGACCGCTGATCTTCGACCGTGCGTGCAGCATCCTCAAGAGCAAGATTGCCAAGGGATGCAAGAATCAGAGTGACTGCAGCGGCCGCCCTATGTCTGCCCGCAAGGCAATGCACATACACAACATGCGACTCACGAAGGGCACTAAGCATGATTGGCCATGCTTCTTGCCAAGTTTGATCACGTCTAGAGCCGTCACTGATTGGGATATGTACATAGTGAGCGCCGTCTAAATGAAGCCCTTGTCTCTGCTCAGGATGAGTTTCCAAGCAGCAAACTTGCACCGTTGCTCTCGGCATTGCAGCTAAATTTCCTTGCACTGGCAATGGCCCTAGCCACAGCTCTCCACCAATGAACCTTTTCATCAGGGTGGGAGGCTGTCTCTGCAGGCCCGCCATAGCATCGAAGTCTGCAGCCCCTTTCCTGTGGCCTTTAGAAGAGCGCCCACCCTTGCCAGCCTGTGGCGAGACCATCCCCGCCCCAGGACAAGCCTTCGGCAGCGCTGTTGTAGACTGAGGACCAGTTGTCAATGTGGATGTGGCGTGCGCAGATGAACTTAACGTAGCAAACACATCAGAAGGAGCTTCGCGAATCGGCCTCATCGGCGGTGTAGGTGGCTTTTGCCTCCACGACGGTGGCGTTGCTGGTTCAGGAACTGAAGCACTTCTCGGCGGGGTGGCTGGCTCTGGCACCATAGCAGAACCTCCACTACCGCTTGCAGAAGTAGCACTTCTCGGCGGGGTGGCTGGCTCTGGCACCATTGCAGAACCTCCACTACCGCTTGCAGAAGCAGAAGTTGTAAATGCAGCAGCGGCCTCCTTGGCGAACTGCCGGCTAACACGATTCAATTGCCTTTTCGTACGCCTCGGAATCGGCGATCTACTCCTTGTCCTGCCAGAGTCCATTTCCGAAAGCTTGCGGGCTTCCCATTCGTCAAGGACTTGTACCATTTGCTGTATCGTTAATGCCTTGAATTCTTCATCCGTGTCCGCAGCCTGGGAATCGATCTCATTCCTTAAGGAACGAATCCTCCTTTCCAGCGCAATGCGGACTTCAGGCGTTGATTCCATGGTGGCGCAAAAAGTCTGGAAGCAAAGAGTGGCAGTGCTTGGCTTGGGGGGGTCATTCATTTGATTGGCTGTTTCATTTAAATGAAAGGTGAAGTCAAAGAAATCATTCAGAAACGGAAAACCTTGAAAACCACCTACAAGTTCGCAAATCATTGTGCTTTCAGGTGTGTTGGGCATCTGAAGGCAAAGCTTGCAAGACTTGTTAACGTCAGCGGAAGCAACAACTTCTGTGAAGTCAGCTCTCGATATCAAGGCATGCAAGTGATGCTTCAGACCAACAAACCCCGCACGAAACTTACCAATCAAGTTCCTGCAAGTCTGGTCGCAATGCTCTCTCTCACCTACAGACTGCCGGTGTCCTTGAGGACTGTCGTGCTCATCTCGCGTGTTTACGAAATCCTCAAATGCAAGTTGCAACATGTTCCGTGAGTTTTGACTGCTAGAAGGACTTGTGAAAGAAGCTGCCCCATTGCAGCTACTTCCACTTCCACTGTCTTCGCAACCAAACTTACTAGACAGCAAACCATAACCGTAGTCAACACGGTCCTTGCAGGTGAAGCTGCAGCCAGTAGCAGCCAAGTGACCGCCACCACCAGGTTCCTGTCCTCCTGAGAGGTTGCCTTGCAACAATGGCTGGTGGTGCTGATGAGCTTCGCACGTGACGATGTTGCACCCGCTACTTAGGCAATACTGCTCATTAGTCTGAGGCATTACGCAATGGTTACTTGCAAGGAAATCTGCCGCATCACAAAACAGCTCAGCGGTGCAGAATCTGAGATCGTGCTGCAACTCATTCCATGAAGCATTAATGCAGGAAATCTGACTATGCAACCCCACAAAGAGAAGGGACAAACACGCAGCAAAGAGACCAAGCCTACTGCAACGATGAGACATCGAAGTAAAAGTAGTCTCAAACACTTCTTTACATTTATCCTTGATTCCTTTCGGCTTTCCCTTTTCACGGAACACAGAGGCCCAGTCCATCAAACCGCAGTTGGGACCTTGAAGGTTCTGAAACCAAACTTTGGTTTTATCATTAGCCTTACGGTTCCAAGCAACTTCGTGTTGTGTCCTTCTTGCGCATCTTCGCGAGCCCGATGCCTGCTCCCAGTCAGGGTGTGCTTCGAGTGGAGCTGCTGCAAAAGGGTCACAAGAACAAAGAAGTGCGAGCCCATGCTTGGCACTAACAGATTCATAATGATGGTTGTGGAATGCGATAAAGATGGGCCTAGTGTTACTTTCATGTGCAGGCTGGAAAATGGCCATTCCATGGTCAGTCCAGACACAGATACGCCTACGAGAAAAGTCTGCAACAATCTGGAGGGCCAAAGCATTACCCCAGGCATTTCTGCTCTGCAAGTGCCGAATGTGTTCCCGAGTATCTTCATCAGAAGCTGAAGCAAGGGCTTGGTTCAACGCATTGTGCTTGAGAGTGTACCATGTACACCTCATGCCGCTGGCAACAGCTCTCCACATACAGTTGCCATCCCCTTTATAAGGTGAAAACCCTGGCATGTTCACGCATGGAACGAACGAAACACGGACCTTTCGCAGGAGCGCCTCCAGTGTCCTTGTTGCGAGGAAGTTCGACCTCAACATACAAAGTGCCTGTAGGCAGAAGCTGGTGTCCTCGAAGAGTGCAAATCAGCGCGCCGGTTCTTAGAGCGATTCTCCAACATCTCCCTATGGGTGATCTGAGGAGGGAAGTTGTCTTCCAGGGCGTGTGACTACTCTGCATCAACCGCGAGGAGACATCCAAGTAGCTGACAGGTGAAAGCCTTGACAGCCGATGGACCAAAGCAATCCCAATCTCATCTGCAGCAAGACTGACAAGGATGAGAGAAAGGTACAACATAGATGTCGAACGGGCAGCAAGGCTCAGCAATGCGTCACAACGCATCCAAGCATGCATCATGCCACACATCATGACGATGAAGAGTGACAAAAAAGTAAGGACAGGTGTGCGCATTGCTCTTCCAGATCGGTGGAGCAACTGCAACTTTGCGGTGATGTATGTTGCAATGCCGTCACTGACAGCAGCAGCTGAGCACCATACCATTATGGTGCTTACATTTTGCAACCTATGAATTTTTTCAGCAGGAAAGATCACTTGGTCTTTCTGCTGGAATCCATGATGCAGTGAGCACTGCAGATTACTTTGGAAACATCCCCAGGACTCCGCGCTCCTGAAGGTGGCATTACTTCGGCTTTGCGAGGTAAAAACCTCTGATGCACCGATGCTGTCACAGGACTGCCTCACCCTGAGTGTGTCCTGATCGCAAACGTTGACGATTGAATTAACTGCAGGCAGTGGGAAGAGCCCACTACATACGAAATAGCTTGCAACTATCGTAAAGATAGCGAAATTCCAGCAGTCTCTGTAGTCCGAAGCCATAGCTCTAGCACGGGTCAAGCTACTCAGAGAATCGGACTAGCGGCTCAAGCTACGTGAAAGCGCACGCTGGCCTTGAGCCTTTTGGGTCCTTAATATAGGACGTCACCTAATATTTAGGGTACCCAAACAGGAACCATAATTTTGACAACAACCCACATAGCATAGACAATATACGCCTTAAACGGTGTTCCTTTGCAAGAGCATGACGGCAAGAGTGCATACTACACGGCATGGACACTCTGAGAACAACAAATGCTGATCTCGACTCCCCTTGGCACATCCCAACAAACGAAAGTATAGTCCCAAACACCAACAAACGCAGAATGTATTCAAGAGTCTTTTTGTAGCCAGCCTACAAAACCCGAAACCCCGTAAGGACCAAGAGCCTTCATTAGGAACCATAAAGCCTTAAGTCCTAAACTTATAGGATCCTTAAGGGAGGGTGGTTCAAGGGGGGAGGGTATAAGGAATCCTTAGGGGACTGTAAGGGAACCTTAGGGAGTACTAGGGAGAATTAAAAATCACTAGGCTATATACCCCCCTTGGACCCCCCTGCCTTAAGGATACTACAATAAACCGACTAAAGATCCTTAAAGTTAACCTCATGGTATCCTTAAAGGGTTTAGGGTTTAGGGTTTAGGGGGAGCCCGACAGGAACCAAGGATCAAGCCTCGACGCCCTGGGCAACCATACCTATAAATACGTTTAAACCCAATTAAGCTGGAGCTAGGAGTAACCTAGGAATAAACACGGTGCCCTTTCTGGTTTAAATCGGGCTTTTAAGGGAACCTAAACCCTACCCCAATGCTCCTGGACCCTCGTAGTGAGATCCCAAACCTTAGCCCCCAAAGCCCAAACCCTCCCCCAGAAAGCCCATGACCCCCCTAGGGGTACAAAAACGGAATGACGACTTCCTCAGGCGCCTATGCCTGTACTGACTCATGGCAGGAGTCCCAGGCACCTCCTCCATAGAACGCTTGTGGATATGGGAGTTTCCGAGAATAGAGGTACCTTATTTGGGGGTCCTTATACTAAGAGTCGTACTACTAAGGGTACTATTTTAGGGTCCCCCATTTTCGGAAACTCCCATATAGATCCCCTTAAGGATCCCTTTAAGACAACATACTTACTAAGTATATGCTCAGGATCGAGCCTCGTCATCCTATATAAACCCTAAACCCTATATATCTGAACCCTAGACCCTGAAGCCGTATACCGTATACCCTAAGGATACAGGAACCAAGGATCAAGCCTCAACGCCCTGGGCGGCTTTCGCTGGGGAGCAGCCCATTACTTCAAATTTCTTGGAACACTCACGGCTGCACTGAGAGCAGGGGGAGGAATCAGTAGGTTCGACTTTGGGTTCGTAGGGTCTTTCCAGAAAGTTGGAATATGGTTTCAGGGTAGGATACCCTTAAGTTTACCCTAAAGGGTTTAGGGTAATCATATTCCAACTTTCTGGCATTTACTTTAGGGTTTAGTGTTTAGTTGTTTAGGCCTTCGGGTTTAGAGTCCTTGAGTTTTGGGGTTTGGGGTTTAGGGCTGCGCTGGGAGCACGTGGGGGAATGTGCTGTTCTACATATAGGCGCCTTACTATACAGAATCGGACTCGCAGACAAATGCCCACAAACGAAACCACAAAAACATTGGTGTATGCAACTATACATATATGTGCATATATACACACATATTCAGATATGTATGGCCGACAAGGGATATGAGCGCTGAATACTCTAATCCTGTTCTGCGCTCAAAACCGGAGTTTCTGAAGGGCAGAAACTTATGCCAAGCCCCTGAACACAAACCCCGATCCATGAAAACTGGTTGTGGGCCCCGGCTTGGAGTTTTGGGGCAATGAAGGGGTAGGAGCTCGTGGTGCATTACCCTAAGTTTCCGAAGGACCCAATAATCAGGTACTCGGGTTTTAGGATAGTAGTTATGTAGGTTAGGACCTTGGAGAGTATATGATTATTGGATACTTGGACCCTTGGGGTTATAGCAGAATGCAACAAGGAACCCTGAGTAATGCTAGTGCTAATTAGGCCGCGTTACTACTCCCAAAGAGGCCTCATTCAAATCAGCACAAAGCGTCTACAATGGCTCCATATTCGGATTCTCAGGTTCTTATGTGGAGTTTAGGTACGGCCCCCACTCAGTAATCGTTGAATAATATTCATAATATAGATATAGTAGGACCTTAATGGTAGCCCTATTATAGACTCTTACTGTATGGGGGCCGTACCTAATGTGGAGTTGTGTTTAGTTGGGTGTTGGTGACCACGAAGCCCCGAGGATGGCTGAGGGTTGGTGCTTGCAGAAGCTTTAGTCAAAGGGGAAAAGGAGGGACCCTTAATGGGGACCCTTTAAAGGGATCTATAGGGATTCTATAAGGGTATAGGGTTTAGGGTTTAGGGGTTTGGGGGTTTAGGGGGTTTAGGGGAAAAGGAGGGACCCTTAATGGGGACCCCTACCCTATAATGGGCGATATAATGGGTATATAATAGCTATATTAAGGGTATATACCACCACTCTTCCCTAGCCTGGCTACGGAGGGTCGCGAGGAAGTTGGCAGCCATTTTAGTCTTGGTCAGGCCGTCCAAGAGCTCTGATGGCAGCCACCCCACGTACATGGCCCCAGCTGCGGAGATGGGCGGCCATTGTCACAGGGTCCCTGGTGTAGTAACCGCGTAAGAAGCGGAAATAGTTGAAGGCCCTCTCAAGTACAATTGGCTTGGGGCCGCTGCTAGTCGAAACAGCTGTGTCCCTGTCTGCACCATAAGGGTTGGCAGGAGCAGGGCTCAACTCCGGTCCTTCGGCCAGGGTGGCAAAGGGTGCCTGCATCACGCAGGATGCTGAGGCGGGCTCAGAGGTGCCGGGTACGGGAGCCGGCTTCGGTTGGGATTGGCCGCGTGCTCCCTCTGGCAGGACCACTGGGGTCCAACCTTGTCCCCTTGGATTTAGGCCAGCGAAATGTCGGAAGGAAGTTCAATCTGTAAGTGGATGGTCCCCTTCACTTGTGGATCCCTCAACCCTACCTTAAACACCAAACCCTACCTTGTTGTAGGTTCGTATTATAAGCACTAATATGGAACTTTTAAGGACCCTACAACAAAAGTAGGTTTGGGTAGGTTAATAAACCCTAAACCATAGTGGGGACGGTGAAGTCCGAAGAGGCCACCGAAGCCTGGACAAAAAGATCTGCACCTCTGCGTGGGAATCGCGTATACGCTCTCGGCCTTGCCGAAGTCGGGCACAAGAAAGAACCGAGATTCCAGGTACTAAACCCTAAACAGCTAAACTGCAAACCCTGAACCCTAAACCTTAGACCCCTTATAGATCCCTTTAAAGGAACCCTAGGAACCGTATGGGTGAACCCTTCCTAATGCCCTGAACCTCTATTAGTTTCGGGATTGCTGCCTAAAACACTGTAAAACTGAAGCTACGACTTCGGAGGGGTTGGGTTTAGGGTGTTAGCTTCAGGATTGCCCCTACAAGCTAAACCCTAAACCCCTAAACCCCTAGACCCCTAAACCCTAAACCCCTAAACCCCCAGACCCCTAAACCCCTATACCCTAAACCCTATACTTTTCTAATGCTTGGGGCTCAAAGGAATCTCTGAAACCTTTATCTTCTTGAGCTGTGAACCCAAAGGGGCAACCATGGCGCCTTCAAGCAGGTTTAAGGTTCACCCTATAGGGTTCCTAGGGTTCCTTTAAATAAAGGGACCTATAAGGAGTTTAGGGTGTAGGGTTCAGGGTTTAGAGGTCAGGGTTTAGAGTTTAGCTGTTTAGGGCTTAAGGCTGAGGGAGTCTGACCATCGAAGCATAATTACCTAAACCCAACTTGCAGTGGGTCTACTTACAGGATCATGGGACTGAGCAACTATGGAGTTCTTATGTTGGTAACTGTACTTACAATGACTTGCAGCCCCATTCAAGTTCTTATAACCATACTTGCTAGGTCCATTTGTCCTCCAAGTAGACCCCAGTCTCCAACGCTTGACCATTCACTATGAACCCCAATCGCCACACACTGAACCCCAATCCCCGAACCCTAAGTTGTTTTCTCTTCGTTTGCGCTTTAGTTGCGGACCGATAGCTGACGCTTCCCCAAAACAGATATGATTGCATCACGAAGCAGACTGCATGAACAGCAGCTTAGTTTTCAGGGATTCCTTTAAGGCTTCATTTGAAAGGATCTGTGATGAAGTACGGTGGTCTCACTCAAGACCTCGCAAAACCCCATGGATCCCTTCCAGAACTTGTTCCAGGAATCCTCTCAGTCTCTTCATAGTCCGACCGTTTATTCATGTAGCAAAAACCGCATTATGCAAACCCTCCAAGCTCGATAATCTCCCTTTCAGGGAAGTCTGGAACCCTTTTAAGGAAATCTTGAAGGAACTCCTTGAATCTAAGGTCCCTGCGCGGTCCATCTTGGCGACCTGCGCCCGCAGGCATGAACTTGGTGCCCACGCCTGAGCTCAGAAGATTGCGGGCTGCAGGAACTCGGGTTCAGGGTTCCTTTTAAAGGGGTCTATAAGGGGTCCTTTAAAGCAAGGGATTTAGGGGTTTAGGAGTTTAGGGTTTAGGCTTTAAGGTTGATAGGGGCTTAGGGCTTCGGTTTCCGAGGGTTCAGGGTTTAGGGTTCTAGGGCTGAGAGATGCGGAGGGTCTGGTGTCTAGCTTTTGAATTTGGAGTTTACCAAGAGTAACCAATGCACCGTTTGGAAAGGTTTCCAAGGGTTTTGGTGTTGACAGGCTTTTGGTGTTTTGGGTTTGGGGGTTTTACTTGGAAGGGCAGGGGACTTAGTAAGTAGGCTATAAGTAGAGTTATAAGTACCCTAAATGGAGTTACCCCACTTATAACCCCACGTGTAACCTACTTACTAGGTCCCCTGCGCCTCCAAGTACGGGGTAAGGCTTTAGGGTTCCAGGCTTGAGGTGCTCAAGGGGTTTTAAGGTGATTCTTATTGCCGGCTTAACCCTAAAACCGAACACCCCCCCCCCAACCCAATACCTTACACCAAAACAGGCTATATCGGAAGCTCAATGATTGTCTCGGCAGCTCGGAAGAATCGAAAAGCCGTGGGTTTCCGCGGGTGCGCCATATAACCTACCTCTGATCTCGGGGCCTATTGGAAACCCTAAACCCCAGACCCGAAATCCTGAAAGCTAAACCCTATATCAGCTAAAACTATATCCTAAATCCTAAACCCTACACCGCTATCAGCTAAAAACTATAATAAGGCCCGTAAGCGCTGTGAACCCCAAACCTTCAACCCTGCAAGATACTCTGAACAGCACACCCTAAAGCTTAAATCCCAAACTCGAACCCAGTAATACCTACCAGTAGCTTGAAAAGACCTAACTTATCAGGGTTCCTTTTATGTTTTCTATAAATAAACAAATATAAATATAAATATAAATATACATATACATATATATATATATGTATATTATCTCCTCAAAGGGCAATTTTTTTGGAGCTACACGCACATAAACCCGTCAAATTCCTGCCCTGACCTCCTGGAGAGTATGCCAATAACTACTATTGGGCTCGGCACGGAGTGTGTCAGTACTCGGGATTAACCTCTGGGGCTGGAGTCGTGTAAACCCTAATTAACTCCTAAAATCTCTGCACCTCTCAACCTGAAGAAGCTCTTTGTGCGGGGCCCCGAAAAGGAGATAAGCGTGCACTTTCGATGTGGACATCCCTGCCTTGTTGTGCTTAACAAAAAGGGTTTGGGGTGCAGGGTACTAAGATATGCCTGTCTAAGCTTTTGTTTACGTGCCCTTGGGCCCAAATTCCCCGTTCCATCGACCTTTTATGCTGGGCGGCAGAAGCAACTCAGCACACTGTCGCGGCCTGCATCTACTGCCTGTGGATGACAACGAAGATTGTCATGAATAGCCACTGCCCAAAGGATGGGGATACCAACGTAGTAGTGGGGCTTGGGGTCCTCAAAGTCTGTGCTGAATGGTGTTGGAATTCTACGCCCTTTATTTTGAGCAAGATCATCCTGAGAGCAATTAAGCCCTCAACGGCGTGCGGCAGGCTGCAGCAATACAGGGGCCTTAACAATTCGATCATATAGGGTGTCGGGGCATATGATCCTAGACCTATGGCCTAAACCCTAAACCCCAATATCACAAGGAACCCCAGCTTAGTTTGGCCCCTATATTCATCATCCAGTCCTTGGGAGCATGGATGTCGCGGGCTGCCTCAAGCAGCCAGAGGTCGTGCTTCTGCAAAAAAGGCCAATCCCTAGAAGCCCAGCTGCCTAGTGATTTTCGGGCTTAGGGCTAGGGTTACCATTAGTTTAGGTTTTAGAGTTTAGGGTTTGAAACCCAGGGTTCTAGCAGGGTTGAGGGTCCGGGTTGCCATTAGGGTTTAGGGTTGAGGACTTGGGACTTAGGGTTGTCCACGGGCCTTACTTGTGTAGTATGGCAGTTGCGATACAGTGCCTTCGGGTTGATGGCTTTACGGCCTTGTGGCAGTATGTATTCAATATGGTTGCCGATCTTCTTCAACAACCGGGCCCGGAAAAGTTCAAACTTTGTAAGATAGACGAAACAAACAGGGCCGAACAGTTTACAGTTATCCCGTTGATTGTTCAAGTTGCATACGAAGCCCTGCTTTTTACAAAGGATCTGTGTAGGAAGCCCGGAAGCCCCCAAATCGAAAGCGCAGGGAACCTGCGACAAGTAGGGTATGGCAGGTATATACCTTAACGCCCCCCAAGTAGTTCCTTTTTGGCGTTCTTATATAGAATCTTGTAAGGTAATCCCAAAAAGGAACTGCTTTGGGGCCTATGGGTAATGCCTATGTAAAATAATGGCTCAACACCGAAGAAGGGCTATTATTCTATATACGTTTGGGGCCCAGGTATACAATAGGGTACCAGAGCGTTGTGGTTCTGCGCTTCTAAACAAATCGCTACAGAGCCTCCACACCCAATATTGTAGGTGCGTGGGCTTCTGGGGAAGCCTGTGCCATGTCAGGAAAGTGCTAAGCAGGCAGCCAAAGACGAAGTTCCTGAGATTTACATCTTCCCCAAAACCCCATTCTAATGATTAAGGCGCCTATATTATGTTACATGCACCGGAAAGTTGAACTAAATGCTATTTCTGATTGCGAAACCTTCGCTCGCTGATAACTTATTAGGGCTCTTTATATAGATCCTACCAACATATGTTGGGTGTGATAGGACCAGAGTGTCTCAATCAGGTTTCTATATTCTCCTGAATGATCAAGAAACGCTGGTAAACGAGACACGCAGTGACACTATGATGCACACAGTCCGAAGTCCGAAATCGGTAACCCACTGAAGGTACGTTCTATGGACGCATGTGTCCACATCTGAACTCCTGAACCCTGACCCTGAAACTGAAGCCCTCATCACATAGCCTACCCTCAACCCTACACCCTCGCCTTACAGTAATCCCCATAAAGTTGGAAACCGGATTAAAGCCAAATAGTGCTGGGATTCCCTATACATTACTCTTTGGGATCGAGGCTATGGGGTTCCAACTTTTGGGCTTCTACTGTAAAGCTTAAACCGTAGCCTAACCCCAGCAACCCATATTTCCCAGCCCACAACCACGGAAGAGGTCGGGATCTGGCAGTGAGCCCTTACCCTAAGGTTTAGGGTTTAGGGTTTAGGGCTTAGGGTTTAGGGTTTAGGGTTTAGGGCTTAGGGTTTAGGGTTTAGGTTTGGGGTTCATACTTAGAATCCTATTAGGAAATCCCAGAAAGGAACTACTTTGGGGCCTATGGGTAGCCAACTTCCACATCGAAAACCCCAAAGACTGTTCTGTTTGTTCACATTCCTCCATATGTTGCAGCGGGTCTTGCGGTGACTTCTGCTGCAAGAATGGGTTCGGTCGTTCTTCGATACTTTCTGTTGCGATTGTTGCTCTGCGGAATTGCGCTTGTCTGAAGACTTTGCGGCCTTAATACCTATAATCAGGACCTAATAAGGCGTATTTACGGAATGATGATCCCTACCTAATGGTTGCCCGCAACTGGTCTACCAGAACAATTTGGGAGCTGACTGTTGGCATGAGCCCAGCAGCGCAAGCGGTTCAGGGCCTAGGGTTTAGGGTTTAGGGTTTAGAGGTTATAAGTAGGGTTATAGTTGGGGTAACTCCATTTAAGGTACTTATAACTCTACTTATAAGCTACTTGATTACTATTACTAAGTCCCCTGCCCCTCCAAGTAGGGTTTGGGGTGAAATTCTTGTAGAGCAGTCTGCAGGGAGGTTGGGCAAACTCACACTCAGAGCCAAGGACTGCACACTAAACCCTACCGCCGGAATTTAAAGCCTAAACACTAAGCCCTCAATCCTAAACCCTAAACCCTATAAGCCCTAAGCCCATACAGCCTACACTTGGAAAGCTAAGCAAAGAAGTGGATGGGGGTTAGGATACTATCCCTAGGGATCTAAGGACTCATATATGAAGGCTTTTGGGCCCAAAGACCATACTACCGCAGTATATAAGGCTTTTGGGCTATTTTGATCCCCAGGGTATAAGACTATAAGGTTGTTCAGCGTTAGCATTGGGCTGACATGGGGTGTAGCGGTTTGTGACATCAAAGAATGTGTAAGGCTTCTACAACCTTAAGGCTCCCGGACCCTCGTAGTGAGATCCCAAACCTTAGCCCCCAAAGCCCAAACCCTCCCCCAGAAAGCCCATGGCCCTCTAGGAGCCTCAGGGAAGGGCTCGACAATGGGTTTAGGTGTCAAGTCTATAACCAGGCTCTCCGGCTATTGAGGTCGTGGTTTAGGGTAGAGCACGCATTG